>CM039133.1:13759407-14087694 GCA_022036555.1 Microstegium vimineum
CCATGGGAAAAGCTCGAGCGAGTGCATGGAATAGACGGCGTCCGGCGTCGGATGGAAATGGACAGAACACTGCTTGGGTCGGTGGACCTTTTACCTGGGCTATTAGCACAGCAGGCCCATATTTACAATTATAGAATATGAATCGTCTCGTAAGCCTTCTTGGGGCAACCGGCGTCGATTCATATGCTCGGCAGTGGACTGCCCCTATCTGCAAAGTCGCGAACTGACGGCGCAGCACCTGCGATCGCGAGCGGCAAGAGCCAAGGGCGCAAGGCAACCCTGCTGCAGTCTGCAATGCCTGACAGGTGGAATTTCAGAGATGACAATTGCAATTCAGCATCAACGCAAAGTGGAAAAAAAAGAAAATGTATATTAATTTGATTCCAGAATTTGATTGGTAATTTGGCATATAATTGAACAATTGATTTAGTGAATGTTTAAAGGCAACGTATCAGGTGCAAACCACAATCTTCGTGAAAACCCGTGCAAACCATGGTAAAAAATTCGTCTAAATTCACCAAAAAAAATTTACACATGTAGATGATATGATGATACACAACTTTGTAAGTAAAATAGTTTGTCCAAATTCGACTTCATTTGTAAGATATAAAAATAAGAAACTTTAAGTCAGAAAGGTGTCCAGATGATTTGTTAGAAATTTGTTATTTTTTATATCTAACAAACGAAGTCGAGTTTGGACAAGATATTTTATAGGTTATGTATCATCGTATCATCTACCATGTATGATATTTTTTTGTGAATTTAGATAACTTTTTTGCCGTAGTTTACATGAGTTTTCATGAAGTTGTGGTTTGCACATGATACATTCTCATGTTTAAATGCTTTAATTTATAGTTGTGAATTCGATTGATATATAGTGGATCAAATTAGAGGTACTGTAGGAACGAATTGAGTTACTGATTTTTTTATGATATTATCTTTTATATTTTATACTGTAGAAACGAATTGAGTTACTGATTTTTTTATATGATATTATCTTTTATATTTTATACTGTAGGATCGAATTGAGTTACTGATTTTTTTTATAATATTATCTTTTATATTTTATAATATTGTTTTGGAAAAAACTAGAAGTAGAGTTATTTTTTGTCTTGGATTCGCCACTGGGCCCATCCATCCATCCAGCGAGGTTTCACTTCCCTTTTGCCGTTTTGCGAGACGTGAGACGCCGAGCAGAGCTTTTATCTGCAATGCACCGCAACGCAAGCGAGATGTCAGCAGCCGGCCAGTCTGTGCCTGCCTACCACCGCACTAGCAATAATCCAACCCAAACCCAACCAGGCAACGGCCGGCGAAGACGTACTGGGCTGGAGCAAACGGTGCAAAGAAGCCGGGTTTCCACTAGTATATAAACGACAAATAGTGCCAGTTCAAAACCCCCTTCAGTGACGGTTTTTGAATCGGCACTAGCAATTCGGCAGTGATGAGGCCAAACCATCACTGTCGGTTATGCTAAACCGGCAGTGATGACTCAAGCATCACTGCCGGTTTGGTCCACCAACCGACAGTGATGCTTGAGCCATCACTGTCGGTTTTAATTGAACCGGCAGTGATATTATTTTTTTAAATTGCATTTTATTAATTGTTTTATTTTCATTTGGGGTTTAGGGTAGAGGTGGTGGGGAGAGAGATCGTGGAGGTGTTTGTTATCGATCTATTTGATATCGATGTGAATTGAAGGTGGTTGTGGACTAGCGACAATACAAACCCATCACACATTTATAATAATTATTACAAAACATCCAAACAAAACTTAAAGTATCGAATTAAATGTCGTATTACAATAGCTTTTCGAGGCGGTCTTTTCCGTAGATCTTCTTGAAGTCCTTACTCAGCACAATGGACATATATCCTTTTCTATACACTATCTCGTCCAGAATAAGAGCTGCTATCTTCTCTTGAAATCCTCTTATCTCAAAATCTACCATCCTGTTGTGGCCCTGATCTTTGCGCTGTAAATTGATATAAAATGATATTGAGATGCACATACGTAAGACAAAACAATATAATTAAAATACGACGCGTACGTACCATGTCATCTCCTATTCCTAGTTTTGCGCCAAAGTAGGCAAGTATTGCCCACATCACATAGAACCCGCACTCGTTGTTCTCCATTGGTTGATCTAGGTGCTTGACCTTCTTCATATACTCCACTTTGAATGGGGCTCTCCATTTTTTTTGCAGCTTAGGCTCCACATTTCTCCAATCAGGTAACGCCTTCATTCTATGTGACAATGTAAATGAAGTGTGAAGGCTGAGGACATTAATTATAATATCATATGTGATTGAAAAGTGTGGTGATATTGGTTTCATTTACATATTTAGCACTTTGATTAGGGGTTCGATAAGTTCAAGTGACTTCTTTTTTGAGTCTCACACCTCGATAGTTGAATTTTTAAGACTTATATCTACGAGGACGTAATGGTTGCTGCAATCACAAAGCTCATGTTATTGAATGATATATCAAGAAAAAAACACTTAAGTAAGGGTCGAGAACACATACTCGCAATTGTAGGTTAGCAGTGCGTTTGTTTTGCTGACTGAAAACATTCTTTCAAACTCTATCTTCAAACTTGCTAAAACATACGGATCTTGGAGACCGGCTTTGCATGTTGTCTCATTTACCAAGATGGGGTCCAAAAAGTCAAAAATGTTATTTCATTTTTGGAGGCAAAAGTTTGCTATAGACCTGCAAAATAAACATGCATGGATATATTCAAATGTAGATCACGTAGTTTATTATAACGTTGTTAGGGTATGGTACTTACAGAGTCCATAACATCATAATCTGCACATCCAGCGAGCGTCGTTTCTCGATACTTTGAAAGTCCACGTTTCTCAGTAGTCCCATTAAAACCTTTTGTATTCCTACGGTAAGGGTGATCACGACGTAGGAAACTACGGTGTCCCATGTAGACCATCTTCCTGTTTTCTGGTAGATGTGTAGCATCAGTCTCGTCCAAGCACTCGACACACCCAGTATATCCTTTTGTCTTCTCTTCAGACAAGGAACCTCGCCCTGGTAGGTCGGTGATTGTAGCAATAAGTACAGCCTTTACCGTGAAATGTTCTTTTTTATACTCATCCCAGACATCCTTCACACCTGTCTCCCACATCTGTAGTAGTTCATCGATCACTGGTTGTAGAAGCACATCAATATCATTACCAGGTTGTCTTGGTCCTTGGATTAGTAATGACATCTGGACGTATGCCTGTTTCATACAAAGCCAGGGTGGAAGGTTGTATATACATAGCGTCACTAGCCAAGTGCTATGATTGGTTCTCACCTGGTCAAACGGGTTCATCCCATCCGTGCTCAAAGCAAACCACAGATGCCTTACCTCTCCACCGATGTTCTTATAGAACATAATGTTGATAGTCCTCCAGTCCGACCCATCGGCGGGGTGTCTCATCATTGAATCTTTCTTTCGCTCTTCGCCGTGCCAACGCAACAACTTGGCTGACTTCTCATTTGCAAATAACCTATGCACTCGTGGAGCTATAGAAAAATACCACACGGACTTTACTGGCCCTCCTCTGGTCTTGCTTCTATCATTTAATGGCCCTTGCTTGTATCGGGGAGTTTTACACTTGGGACATGCATCCAAGTCTTTGTATTTCTCTCCACGGTACAATATGCAGTCGTTGGAACACGCGTGGATTTTCTCAACCTCGAGGCCAATTGGGCAAATCATTTGCTTCGCAAGGTAAGTCTTTTCTGCTAACTTGGCCTCCGGGAATAGTTTATGTAGTATAACTAACAAGTTATCGAAATCTTTATCACTCAACCCATTCGTTGATTTGAACTCCAATAACATGATGTTGGCTTCCAGTTTGCTTATTGGGCAGAACGGAAACAATGGTGTTTTTGTATCCTTTCTCATCATCTCCAGTTTTTTCAACTGTGAAGCACTAAGGAATCCCCCATGCACATCATGTAGAAGCTGTGAAATACCATCATTTTCCTCAGTGTCGTCAGCTAATGTATTCATAAACACATCATCATTGGTAGGCACATGTTCTGTGTACTCATGGACATGCAATAATGCATTCAGGGATACACTAGGTATGGGCACATCATCATTAGCATTTCGACCAACCTCCCCATGCAAAGTCCAAATCGTGTAGTTTCTCATAAACCCCCTTGTGATCAAGTGCAAACGTATATGTTCCACGTCGTCCCATTTTCTCGTATTCTTACAGTCTTTGCATGGACAGAATACAAGATGTGAGTCCCCGGCATTGGCTCTAGCTCGCTTGATGAAATCGTCGATGCCCGTCAAGTATTGTGGGTCTGTATGTGGCAGATCGTACATCCATCCTCGAGGTATATCTGCACTGATAAAATGGACAGAGCAGAGAAAACATAGGAACATATTAATATGAGCATTTTTTAACAATATTTTTTTTCTTTATAATTTGAATTTGGTCGCGCTACAAAAAGTGAGACAACAAAATAGGTGGATGCATGGAGTATTAAATGCATGCATGGAGTATTAAATGTAAGTATTAAATGCATGCATAGAGTATTAAATGTAAATATTAAATGCATGCATGCATGGAGTATTAAATGTAAGTAATAAATACCGAATCTATTCCACATCCCATCAAATCTTTAATACATGCATGGAGTATTAAATGTAAGTAATAAATATAACTAATTACAATTTTTATCCATAATTTTCGAGACGAATCTTTCGAACCTAGCTACTCAATGATTATACAATAATTTGCCAATAAAAACAAAGTGCTACAATTTTTCTAAATACTTTTGGATCTAAAAGCTACAAAAAATTGACACAAATTGCAACATCTCTCTTCTTAATCATGAAAACTAGCATAGCTCTAAACTATAGATTTACACACAAAAACAATGTAAACCAACAATTCTAAAGAATTATGCTTGTTACTAACCAAGAGCAAGAAAATATGAGGATCCAAGAGTGAAGAGGAGCCAAAAATGGAGATCAAGAAATCCACTAGCCGCAACAATGGAGAGAGGGAGCTCCGAGCACTGTTCTGTACTGTTGGGCAGAGGAGGGAGAGAGGAGATCGCGTGCTTTATACTGTACCCAACATCACTGTCGGTTCCAGCCACGAACCGGCAGTGAAACACCACATCACTGCCGGTTGGTGGCTTAAACCGGCAGTGATAGGGCCGAGAGGCATCACTGTCAGTTCATTCCACGAACCGACAATGATGTGGTGTTTCACTACCGGTT
Organism: Microstegium vimineum; assembly: GCA_022036555.1. Classification (NCBI taxonomy): domain Eukaryota; kingdom Viridiplantae; phylum Streptophyta; class Magnoliopsida; order Poales; family Poaceae; genus Microstegium; species Microstegium vimineum. Next base: position 13,764,651 of record CM039133.1, read on the forward strand.
CAACACCTGCCCTCAATAATTAGGGGCCTGTCAGAGGATGAACCGGCAGTGAATAGGCATCACTAGCATCACTGCCGGCCCAAACAAAACCGGCAGTGATGGGCCGACAGTGCTTGCCGTTTCTGTAGTAGTGTTCCTTCGGACAATGCTGCGGTCAGTTGTGGCAACCGGAAAACAGAGTGTGGTATAGTAGGTCACTGATCATCAGTCTTTCCACCTCCTAAATTTTAGTGAATTAAAATATTTTAATCACTTTTTAATACTTTTTGGGTGAGTGGGTGACTAGTAGAACTAAAGTGTTTTAGTTACCTGTTAGTCATGACTAAAGTTTAGTCCACCAAAATTTAGAAGGTGAGAACCAAACACCCTCTAAATCATCTAATCTAAAAATTTAAAAAAGAGGCATGGTTTCTTAAAATGGGGAAAACGTGTGAGCGTGTTTGCAACATGAGAATTTCTGTGCTACGCGCGTGTAGTACGTTTGTTCATGGCCAGGCTAGGTCAGGCTTGGCGTGCTTTGTCGACCGTCCGTACGTGCCACTGATAACCGTCTAGAAAAAACATGGAATAGGAGTTCCTTGCAGTCTTATGAAAGGGGCCCACACACGAAAACTTACGTTGTGGAGCGTGGGTCTAGGAGTAGACAGTAGACTGTTTCTTAGCCCATGGAAACTGCCTGGCGGTTTGTGTATGCGAGTGCCCTAAGATTGCTTTCTTAGATACATACACTTAGAAAGTATAAATATTTTTTTTTGTATCAAATAAGCATGATATTATTTAAATATCATTTAAATACACTTAGGAGTAGACAGTAGACTGTTTCTTAGCCAATGGAAACTGTTTTTTGCATTGATGTTACAGGCAGACATCAGCACACCCCGTACTGTCCATATCAGTTGACTGTTGACAATATCAAAACCCCCGTTTTGCCGGACGGGAAGAATCTCGTTCATGGACAGGAGTACTAGGACTTGCTTTTTATCCTCTCTGTGTGCATATGCATAGGTCAAGGGTGAAACGACGACCAGCTTTGTATGTTAGTGGGCCCGGTTGTCATTGTCACGTCGTGGTGGTCCGAAACGTTTTCCTAGTGGGTATCGATCCTGATGGTGAGCTGAAGTACGTGATGGTGATATATAGGAGTATATATCTAATAAGATAAGAGTTGGTATATATATTAAGATGTAAATAGAATAGAATTTAGTCTTTCTTCCACACTGGAAAACTTATCACTAAAGTTATTATTATTCTTTAATAATTTCCAAGCATGTGGTTGAACCATATTACACGATGCCGTGGACCACAGGTTCTACTCTCTTTCTCTTAGGTGTTTTTCTCGTAAAAAAACAACATCAGCTGATTTATCAGTAGCTGAAACCACTAGCCGAACAAGGCCACCCATCTAGTGATCCAAACTATACATCTGCCTCTAAATAATTAACATAATTCCAAGTGTGCTATCTATAGCTTTTTCTTTGATGACGGAATACAAAGTGTGCTAGCTATCTTCTGCTTTATCTTCATGCCTTTTTGCTTTTGGTTGCTTTTTTTAGTTATATGTATGCAGAAAGAAGCCTCAACTTACTCGTAATATTATAATGGTAATGATGGAAGTAATATATAGCATCTCTCACCTCCTTGGAAACGTAACATTCCGTTGGTGGGCATGCAGTCCAAAAGCGCATGCCTGAGACCCGACCGGACCACACAAGTCAATAAAAAAACACTCTAAGTCAAGGTTTGGATCCCTTGGTAAATGATAAATGACAAATCTCCACAACTAAAAAGCACAAAGAGGCGAGGTGAAGTGGTGCGGCAAAGGATTTCGCCTCGCACGCATGCGCCGTGCGAACCAGTACCTTTGCGCCGACATGTGGGGACGCCAAAAAAAAGCAAGGTGGGTCACCAGTATTTGCGACAAAGTAATTAAGCGATCAGTTTATTGATACACACAGATAAGAAAAAGGAAACAAAGCGAAATCAAAGGAATCAAAGGAAATTATTACACAAATGACGACACATACAGATCCCCACGATCAATTACAGAACGCGCAATCAAAGCGAAACCAAAAGGAAATATTACACAGACCGCAATCAAAGGATTTTCACGGTCTACAAATAAGAATGTTCCCATTTCGCTCGCGTAGCCAAGGTATTCCCCATCGAGCCTGCCCCATCGCCATCCTGGAGGTAAGAGGTTATTATCAAAATAACATACTTGAGGTCTCTGAAAGCCGAGTATGATATCATTTCATATTATCTATATTCTGAAAGGCACTATATTCTGTCTATGATATCATTCCAGGTTATCTACAGGTACTAAGCAAATCAACAAGTACAACCAAGTTCCAGGTAACAGATTCCCTCTTCCGAAATCAAAGTTTGAATCGTTGAAAACCACAGTTGTAATGAAATATAAGCACCCATGGTTACTTATTTGTGTTGAAATGACTCTTCTAATACAGAATCCATGTATTCCTGCACATGTACATAGATTGCATGATAATATTTGTTACATAGATAGATTGAAAATAATGTCGTCAGACCCAATACTGTCAACTCACTGTGCTCACCGAGATACCAGAACCGGCAAAAACCAGTCGGCACCTCTAGCTTTTGGGGTTCATCATCCGGCTACTTACCTTTCACAGTGGGTTGATCCATTAGACACAAACCCAACAGGAGTCCCCAGGTATGCACCCAAAGTTTACCTCACATAGCACATCGTGTATCAAGATACCAAGACTGGCCAAAACCAATCGTCACCTCTAGCTTTTACCTTTCATCAAGTGTGATTCCATTAGGCAAAACACATCAGGTGTCCCCACAATATAGCCATGGCAAGATGGAAGTCAGAGAGTAGTGGCAATAGCCAGAGATGGAGAAGTAGTAATATAGAAGGATGGGTACTATAAGGGAGCCAGCACAAGCCATCTCACCATCACCAAACTATATCGAGTTGAAAAAAAATAGTTGTAATGAAACCATGACTGATAAATTAGCCCTCAAGTTTACTTATCTGTGTTCAACTGACCCTTTCAAGATTCAATTTAGTAGTAGCATATGGTAGATTGAAAATAATGCTGTCAGACCCAATACTGACAACTCACTATGCTCACCGAGATACCAGAACTGGCAAAAACCAGTCGGCACCTCTAGCTTTTGGGGTTCATCATCCGGCTACTTACCTTTCATAGTGGGTTGATGCATTAGACACAAACCCAACAGGAGTCCCCAGGTTTGCACCCAAAGTTTACCTCTCATAGCACATCGTTTACCGAGATACCAAGACTGGCCAAAACCAATCAACACCTCTAGCTCTTACCTTTCATCAAGTGTGATTCTATTAGGCAAAACACATCAGGTGTCCCCACAATATAGCCATGGCAAGATGGAAGTCAGAGAGTAGTGTCAAGAGCTAGAAATGGAGAAGTAGTAATATAGAAGGATGGGTACTATAAGGGAGCCAACACAAGCCATCTCATATACAGCCGTCAGACCCAATACTGTCAACTCACTGTGCTCACCGAGATACCAGAACTGGCAAAAACCAGACGACACCTCTAGCTTTTGAAATTATAACACACAAAGTGACGGAGTGCGGGTTAATTACACTGAAGATCAAGGTCTTGGATACAAAAGTTCTCCAGATCTTATCCACGCAGATAGGGGAGGACCCAAATTTCACCTCGCATAGCACATCGTTCACCTAGATACCAATACTGGCACCTCTACCTTTTACCGTTCAAATGCAAAACCCAATAGGCAAAACAAAACAGGAGTCCCCATAATATCGCCATGGCAAGAGGGAAGTAAGAGAGTAGTGGCAAGAGCCAGAGATGGAGAAGTAGTAATATAGAAGGAAGGGCAACCATCACAAGCCATCTCACCATCACCATTCTTTAGATTTATTAACTGTTTGTGGAGAACTAAGTCGTACAAACAGAAAATTAACAAAACCTATATCTATAAAATACGAGCAAGAGTCTACAGCTGGATATTATGTACAAAGCATGTTTTTTAGCAAACCATTATTATCAGGGTGAGACCCAAACTAGAAATCAACTGATAGCCATCCATTGATTTTTCAATTGCATGTGTGACCTCTGACATATACAGTTTAACATAAAGATGGGATCAATCATGCTCAATAGCAAGAGAGTGTATGCAGATCCTCTATCGGCAAATAATGAGACGACTGTAAACAGGTAATGAAAGTACATGGTCTGATATCTGATGTGTATTTGATCTTAACATTGATATATTTCGACTAATCTCTAGGAGGGTTCAATTTCAAATAATTGAAGAGGAACACATTAATAGTACATGGGATGTGACTGCCATGGTGTTTTTCTAAGACCATATACGATAACATCGTGACCAAATTTATCTACGTGTAATATTGATTGACGAGGAGGTTAGTGTCCCAAATTTTAAAATGTGGTTGTTGTACATTATACTGATGGCTAAAGCTTATATGCTATAATTCACAGGGAACCAAGATGGAAGCCATTACAGTCGGCGAACAAACAAATAGATGGACCAAATTACTTGTCGAAAAAGAAAGTTATGACTTCAGGACAGTTGGATTTCAAGATACTGATGTCGAACATATGCGATATATTTATCAAATACCCACTGAGTATTGTGTCGTACTCTTTGCTGACACATTTGTCAGTCAACCACCAAGTACAGTTTGGATTCCTCGGTGTCCACGTATCTTTATGGATTTCTCTGAAGTCTACATTCAGAAACAGGACATTTTTTTCAGTATAATCATATCTATTATATGCTCCAAAATTGTTGAGGTACCTATCCCATCTATATAACATATCATGCTAATACTGTTTTGGCCAGACGTGATTGGTTTGGTACTGTATGTCTCTAATATCTATGGAAGGAATAATATTAGGATGCGGCCCTACAGATATGTGGGGATCATGAATGAGAGGTATTACTTTACTATACTCAAATGAATTGAGATATGGATAGATCTAACATGATGATGTAGGTACAAGTGTATTATAATTCACATTATGGCGCCACATATCCAGCGTCACATCTGGAAATGGCATCAAGCCGTGTCAGAGTGTGACATTTTAGCTGCCCTATATGTAAGAATGGATAAAATAAAAGGTGTGTTGCAAATATAAAAGTGCTTTGCAATGGATTATGTGATTTAAAATCATCATTGTTGATTAATTTATGTTATTTGTCATAATAGGTGGAGTTAACACTAATGAATACAACCAAGTTATTTTCAATCTAGCTTGCAATTAAAGGCAATCATTCGAAGCTGATAAACTTACATTGAATATTTTAATACGACATTGAGAATACGAGTCATGTGTTTTTTTTAGGGCTACGCGATCGGCTGCGGGGCGATGAAGAGATACGAGTCAAGGCTCAAAATTTTGCCCGTCGGACAGTTTACAGGCTGCTGCATAATCAATTCAGACGTCCCCGTCCATGAGCATACAGGATACGGCGGTGCTTCCTCATCCATTGATGTTCTACACCTAAGCGCTGGTGAGTGCTTGTTAGTTGCTACGGCGTAGGTGTATAGGTTTTATAATTTAAATAGGGTTGGCGCCACAAACTTGTGACAAATGAGTGCAAACATTGAGACTCTACATGTTAGAGTGGTGCTTGCTGTAATAAATTCAAATTTACTATGAAAGCCCGTAAAATTTAGTTCTTTAGTTCTTTGAATAGTCTCCGTGTATTGATTTTGTGATTTTTTAAAAAATATCTCACTATATGTGATATATCATTAATTCAAATCTGATTCAAACTAATTGCAACTACTAAATGGATACAGTGATTAAAGATGGATTGTTAGTACGTAGCTGGTCCAACTGTGAATAGATGATTAATAATTCAAACTATGGTGCCTTTCAAACTATGGTTCAAATCAGACAGACTACTAATTTGTAAAAATGATCGAATTCAAATGGTGCTTATGCTCCAAATTGTTTGTCGAATCTTATCAAATTGAACCACTGATGATTTTGTATAATCTATGATCAGTGAAAAATCTGGTTCATAGGCAAAAATACAATTTGACGTATATATTAGTAAAGAAAATACTAAATCAGCCGACTATTTGGAGAAATGGATGGTCCCTGTACTGTATATTAAATTTGTGGATGGCTTACCACACTAATCTGTTATTAATGCGAAGATACCGGTGTCACCTGCAATCTCTATACCCATAAAACTATCAACAAATAAGACATCCATGCAGCTAATATGGCAACTAATCACGTGCAGTTAATTGATTATAAACATCTCTCTAATTCTATCTTCGCCCATTCATCTTCTATTCTAGGTATCAAGGAAGCAAGGTGTGATAGTACACAGACCTCCTTTGAGGTGAGAACCACAGTTTGTGACTAGGGAAAAGATGACTACGCCTCCAGATATAGGGACGAACGCCGACGCTGATCCTTCTGAGAAAGTCGATTCACCACATAATTCAACCCAGGTTTAAACTCCCTAAACTCATAACATTAAAATTGTTTTTAACTGTGTGACTGTATAGTGAAGATCAACTCACGTTACCTACCTCTGTGTGTGTTTTAGTTGTTGATTCTTATTTCAAATTCTATTGTTTTGGTTTGATGAAGGAAGACTAGACTACGCCTCAAGAGGTAGGGACGAACGTTGACGCTGACCCTTCTGGAAAACTCTCGCCACCACCTAATTCAACCCAGGTGAGCCCTCCCTGCCCTCTGTGTGTGTGTTTTGGTTTGATGACTAGGTGACTGTATAGTGAAACCAACTCACGTTACCTACCTCTGTGTGTGTGTTTTGGTTTGATGAAGGAAAACCAGGTTATACAAACCCATGATTCTGGTGAACTCGGCGTCGATGATGAGGAATGGTTGCATAGGCTTAATGATGCAGAAGTAACGCAATTAATAACAGGCAACCAGGAAGGACTCGCCAAAATACCTAACTCTCAAAAAAACCCTAAAATTTCTTGGGATTCACCGGTGAACCGAGAAGGTATTTATTTTTTTAGGAAAAACATTTATTCAGAAATAAAGATACTGAAGTGTTACTTTAATTCTATATTGATGTTTTTTTTTCATTCAGATTATGTCTGTACTAAGAATGATTTAGCCATAATTGAGGATGTTAAAAAATACCCGGCTAAACCTGGGAAAGAAATGCTTGTGCTCATAGATGATGTTCAGGTGTCGAGGAGTCATTTGGAATGTCTTTTGCAGCCAACTGAATATTAAGCTGACGAGGTAACAAAATCATGTCTACTAAACGCTAATCCAGTTTCATTTCAAAGACAAGCAAGTGAAAGATGTCCTAATTGTTCAGGTCATAGATGTTTATATTAAACTACTGAGGGCCCACGACAAATTAGTAGAGAGGGCAGGAGGTAAAGCTTATCTTGAAACTGCAGTTACAACTCCATTCATGAAGTGGGATGGAGAGAGACATGGAACAATTGCAAGCAACTATAGCAAAGGACACACTCGTGAAGCTTTGGTACAAAGGGTGCTAACTTACTTGGAACATGACATGGTACACTTATCTAAAAAATGTGTCTGTCTTTGAATGTTCGTTTTCTATGTCTAACAAAATGGCCAATATGACTTTTTACAGCTGTTTCTTCCAATTAATGTGTCAAGCACACACTGGTACCTTGCAGTTTTATGTCCTGCCAAACAAGAGGTCCAGGTGCTAGACTCTTTGGGCACAATGTTCGGACGTGCTGATCTAGATAAAGTTGTAAGTGTTTTCTCGACAACTTTTTTATATACTGAAAGGTTTATGATAGGCTATTTCAATAATTCTTGTAATATGTATATAGCGAGTTGGACTGCGCAAACAAATAGATTATGCACTTAAAAAGGGTTTATGATAGGCTATTTCAATAATTCTTCTAATATGTATATAGCGAGTTGGACTGCGCAAACAAATAGATTATGCACTTAAAAAGACTGGCATCAAAGAGCACAAGTGGATAAATGTTGATGTGGTCAACTGGAAGATCAATGAGGTTTACGACGACCCCTTTTTACAAAAGGATGGATACGTAGTAGTGTTGTTTTTCCTCATTTGACATTTTAATCTACCACGTCTATTAATGTGGGATCCTAAACAACTATTAATGTTGTGAGTAGTTTTTCATGTGGATTGTTCTTAATCAACTTTATGGAGTACTGGACCGGTCACAACTTGTTAGACGAGTTCGATCAGGTGATAGTGTTTTTACTTATCTATCAAATCAAATGTGCACTAAGTGCATGTGTGTTCAGCTACAAAGTAAAGATGGTCATAATATTTGTGCAGGTTGATATGAAAGAATTTAGACTCAAGCTTGGAGCAATCTTGTTATCGTCAAATTTAAATAAAAGAAAGGGAGCCCCGTGTCTAGAATGCGAAAACGAGGTTGGAAGCCCAAATGATTGTGCTATAATAGATAAAGCTGATTTGGCCGACCAAGAATCCATGAAGAAAAGGAAAGAACCTGAGTCTGAGTCAGGTCAAAAGGACATGGTTCTTTATGATTACACTCAGTCAAACAACTCACAGGACCATAGCAATCAAGACATGGATGAATTCTTTGCATTTTAGGTCTATAAAGACATGCCATTGGGCAAGCAAGAACTGACCGACTTACTTTGTGATTATATATTGTCCATACAAGATAAAGCTATGTTGACGTAAGACACATGTTTATTTTAACTACAATTAACTCCATGTTCTTTCTTACAAACTATCGTATGTGTCTAATGTGCTGCAGGAAGGCTTGGGTAAAAACTTATAATCCCACCGCAATTACACTCACCGTCGAGGACCTACAAGAGTTGTTAATGAACCATCGAGTCATTTCTGTTAAATGTTTCAACTTAGCTGTCCGCTTTCAAGCAACTCGAGAGTACAGATTGCCCAAATATAAAACAACTGTCATTAGGCATCACATGGACCTAAGATTCTGTGTAAGCAATTGTTTTTACTGCTATTCGTGCTATAATAATACATTGTTCATTTTTTATTTAGTTTAATCACAAGACTCGATCTACTTTACTTCCAGACCATGTGTGATCTATGTAGAGGGATAGAATACCGAAAGAAACACAATGTTCAAGAGAAGGCTGATGCTATTGGTGTATGTGGCGAAATGACATACAAGTTAAAAGACTGCAGATATGTATGACGCTTACTCTTATGTTTCTTATATGTTCTTTGATATAGTACTAATTGCTACCATGTTTGCAGTTTCTTTTGCCATGGAAAAGTGGTACAAAGTATATGCTTCATGTTTTCGATCAAGAAAATAAGACGCTTACTATGTATGACCCTACACCTGTTTATGAATGGTGTACAGACAACCCAGTTTTGATGTATGCCATGCAGACCCTTGGATTTCAGAATCACTATTTGGTCGCGGTAAATGAACATATTCCAGGATGGAAACACTGTGTCTTTACTTGGAAATTCATACGTGAAACTAATCCAGTTCATGACACAGATGGGTAATTTACCACTCATCTACATTTTTGACTTTCTCAAAATTTTTGTGTTGCTACTAATGAAGTCTTTTACAAATTTGGTAGTGGACTCCTTGTTCTACAATATATGAGATGGTCGAATAGACCCACTGATGAACCTTTTTGTACAGTGAGTGCCACAAACCTTTGTCAGTTATTTTTACTTAAGTGTCCTTAACTAAAACTGATACTAATTACACCTATTATTAAATTATTGTAGGATATTCCGTCACTACGTCAAAAATTGATGGTGGATTTATTGGCACACGAGATCAATGGAATTCGGAGATTTCTTCCTGCTGATATCAAACATTATCTAAGCCGCATCACTGAAAAGACTATAAAGTAGAATGTTTACCGGCGACTACGCCAATGTGTTATACGTTACTATGTGCAAAAGACATGCGTGAACTTGCTTTTGTTTACTGAATTAGGATGCTTTAAACTCGTGCCCTTCTAATGATAATATTATCATGTGTCTAACGACGTACATGTGAGTCAGCTAATGCACGAAAGAACCTATATCACTTGAATAAAAGAACCTGCGAGTGCGGTGTTTCTTATGGTTAAGTTTTATTATTTATGTGTCAAAGTACGAGCAGGACACTATGAAAGCATCTAAATATGTTATGGGTTTTAAATACAGATTAATGGACATGATATATTTCACTATGTGTTTTATTGATCGTCTAATCACAAGACATTAAAATTTAATGGGAAAACAAGTTTAATTGTTATTTAACTATTATTCGTGAGTCATCAAAAGCATTAATCAAGCGTTAATTCTAAGGCATGTCTATCAAAACAAATCAATAAAGCAAAAAATCTAAAAGGTAAGTAATCAAACATTGCATGGCTCAAGGTCAATCAACCGATTATTCAAAAGGAAATCAATCACGACCAGCAACAATGGTAGGTTAATTAGACCTGATTTGCAGCCAAAGGAATGCAATAATACTTGAGGAAGTGAGACCCCTTTGCATTCTCAGGAGCCTATCCCCGTCCTCCTCGCCTACTACCGTCCGTCTCTAGCGCGTGCGCCTGCTACCGTTTCCTCTCGGGCGCGTGCGTTAGGAACGCCACTCATCTGCAGTCTTCCTCCACGTCCGTTCCCGTCATAGCCATTGAGGCAAAGAAGCACGACGGCTAACGTTCCTCTCGGGCAGCGATAGGAAGAGATTGCTTGTGCCGGCAGACAACTACCAATCCCTTGCTCAAAAGGTAACAAACATGGTGACTGTATTTACCCTGTGGTACTGTACTAATTTTGTTTTTGACTGAGTTTCCCTGTTAGTATTTTCCCTATGGTAACAAACTTGATTGATTTGTCACATGTCTTTGGTAGTTTTTAGATTGCATGGCAGAAATCAGAAGCAAATGGTTTTTTGAAGTTAACAAGCCCTGTTTGATAATTCAGACTACAAGTTTTCCAATGAGTAAATAAGCCCTTAGTATCAATGAAATTATATGCATTTTATTTATGTTTCACTGTTTGTATAGACAATCATGAAAATTCACTTAACTAAGGAATACATGGATCATACATAGTTCAAAACTCACATTTTCTGGGCACCAAAAGAAAATGCCCAGGCAAACTAAGGAACCCATTATAGTTGCTCCTTTATTTAAATTACTACCACTATACTAATTTTCTTTAAAATGCCCGTGATAAACAGTGAGTACTCCTTTTTCTTATCAGGTAGCTCCATCCAGCCATTATGCAGTCATCAGCATCAACAGAAGGTACATGCGCATCCAAAAACTGCATGTTCTCACCAACCACTCCTAATATTCTTTTATATAATATAATACGTTTATTGTTAACCTATGATCATAGGAAGAGATTTTCAGTATGCAATCATTGGTAGACTCAACAGAGAGCACGATGCATGTAGCCTAGATCCCAACCAAATCAAGCATCTTATTGCACTTGAACTAATGGCATATATTGACGCAACTGACATAATACATGTGCCACCAAACTATATAATTTTCTTGGCAGATGCAGAGTCATAGAAAGATATACTAAGTCAATCAACACTGCAAACAAATTATTTTCATCTCCAGATATTACCTTGGTGCAAAGAACATGAGTGGGCTCAATTACCCTGGATAACAGGTGCTTAATATATTTTAAGATGATTTCCTTATATTGCTTGTAAATAAGTTAATAGTTAGTCCTGTGGCTTACGCAGTTCCTAGCACAGAAGGATCGAAGATAATTATTGATTCACTACAAATCCTCCCTGTGGTCAAACCAACACGAGGTCATCGAGGTTTACCACATACACACTTCATACTACATACTACCTATTTTATATAGATAACCACTGCTAATTCACATTTCATACTACATGTCTACAAGCAAACATCAACTGAAGGATACTTTTGTAGCTACAATACCAAGAAATTATGATCTACGGGCACCAGATCTTAGTTATTTTCTAATTACTGAGCTTAGAGAGTACTACAAGAACAAGGTAATGATATTCACAGAGAGCAGTCAAATAGCTACTGATATGCATAGTATCTTGGCGACTTTATATACCAGTGCAACTAAACAAATGACAAATATCACCAACTATATGCATCGACAGAATTTGACAGAGAGTTCAGAAATGTTGAATGACCATCAAACTTTTATAACTTCCATTCAACGAGCTGGTCAGTCATCAAATTTTATATGGACAGATCTACAGAGTCTTGCAGACTCAATTATCAACCATGACACTGCACCTCTAAATTTGGAAAGTTTCTGAGAAGCCCAACCATCTACTGAGGTAAAGGCAACTAATCCACTATTTAAGAAGAGTACCCTTATATATAAATGTTCTGACCTCATTTTTACATCTTAAATGTTTATGTTTGTTTTACAGATTCCAGTTCCATCTACATATGCAAAACTCTTGAAATTTATTTTCAATGTTGTTGTTCAAAAAATTCATAGTACTACACCTATTATTGAGACTATAGAAATGGGAGAAAATAGGTATGCAACCTATGTAACAGTAGGTGATTTTACAAGAAGATACTACGGTGACCACACAAGTAGTGCAGAGGCAATGGAAACATCTTCTATTTTTTATTATCTAAAACATCTCACCAATGTTCAGGGTTATAAAATCATTGACCTAAATTTCCCAATACTTGAAAAATTAGTCTCTGACATTGACAGATGGAATACACACATCAATGTCTTTGACTTCTTTTCCAAGGTAACCCTTAGAGGACTACAAGCGACAACCAGACAAATATCAGATGCATGCCAGCCAGTAAACCTCCATGACACAAATGTCAGAGATTGCCAGGAAATCAACAAAAAATTAGCTACTCTCCTTGAAGTTCTTGAGGAAAACTATCAAGTGATAACAGTTCTAGGCCAGGAACTTGAAGCCTTGAAGGTAATCTATACACTAAATTGAACCTTCAGTGCGACAGTAATATGTCACATGCTAATTTTGAATTATTTGCAGGCAAAATATCACACTGTAGTTGTTGGGATATAGTCACCAACAACATCATACTATCGTTGGGGACAGGCAATTAGACCTTTTAGGCCACCAAGATCAACATCTTAATTGGAAGCAATGGATACCACATGTATACATTTGTTTTGAATCAATGATGCCTACTCATGCAAAACATTGTTATATTATCGTGCGACCTATGTCTTTTTAATACAAATGAGTTATCCCGTAGCAACGCAACGCATGGGCATTCAACTATCCATGTATCATGAGTGAAACAAGTGATAATGAGCTTCTGCATATTATGTGCAAATAATTGAATCGCTTATGAATATTATCTTCATTACAGTTGATTTTGTTTGGACTAGGCAGGTAAGAGATATTTTCTGGTGTGGAACCGAAACGAAAGGGCGGGCGGCGCACGCGTAGTGGAACCAAAACGAAAGGATTTACATCTCCCGAAAAAACGGATCTGCTCCCCTCCGCGCTAACCGGTTTCTATTTATACGACACCCCGCTCCCAGTTCCACGCTAAAAACTAAAACCACAGTTCACCATCTTCTTTGAATTAGATGAAGAGGTTGAGGGAGGACGAGGACGACAAGAAGATGAAGAGGTTGAGGGAGGAGGACGACTACAAGAAGATGAAGAGGTCGAGACAGGAGGTGGACGACGAAGAAGCGGTCGAGATGCCGGACGCTTTCGAGATGAAAACGCTTACAGATGCATTCAAAAACCTTTGTAATGTCGCCCGTGCGTTGGGCCTCAGCCGCCCCGGTGATCCACTAGAGCCAACCATGAAGAATTTCGCTTTTAAAATTTTTTGGTTGACAGTGGATATTTGTAAGCACTTCGGTGTCGAGCACTTCGGCCCCGGCAACAGCAGCGGCAACGACGACAATGGTCCCGGCGGCAGAGGTGACGCTGACGCCAACAATGGTCCCGGAGGCAGAGGCGACGCCGACGATGGCCCCAGCGGTAGCCGCCCTACTCACTCCTAAGTATGACATCACCAAGAAGATGGCCGGGCGCAGATGATACATGTTTTTTATTATTTTTATTAAAAATAAGTGGTCTGTTTTGTTGAATGTGGTCTGAAATCCAATTGCTGAATGTGCTTCGAATTTTTATGTGAACTCAACCATTTTAAGCATTTTTATGTTAATTTATTATTCAGGATTGATAGTCACTAATCAATCAACCAAATCAAAAAGGTTCTGGAATCAATCATTGCATGTAAAAATGCAATATTCAACCAGCCAGGCAAAAAAGGAAGCAATCTCTCATGTGAAAGATATACGCACGGGTATATGGTAGGTTAATTTTTGTCACTCACCCACGAATAGCATATATGGTAGGTTAGTTAGCAGTCTTTTCACGTTAATTTAAAAGAAATTAATTTTAAGAAAGATTCTATCAGGTCAAAACAAACAACCAGATCAAAGAGGGAAACAATCAATCAATCAACCACGCACGGGTATCACTAACCCACGAATGGCCAGGAATTAGCCTGGAATTACGCTTGGAAAGGCATATATTCACCAACGCAGCACCCCTCGCATTCTTATTTTCCCCCTATTCCCTTCCTAATTGCTTGGAGAAAGAACACAAACGGCTACCGTTCCTCTTGGACACCATACAAACCCCACCACTCTAGACTCTCCTCGCGTGTTCCCTTCGTAACCGCTGCAAGAAAGAAGCACGACAGCTACCCATTCCTCTCGGACTGTGATAGGAAGAGGTGTCCCCTAAGACAACTACCGTGAGGAGCTTCTAAAGGTAACCAACATTTCCTGTATTCAGATTGTTGCTAAGCCTTTGAAAGACTTCCGTTGCATCTTTCTCATTCGGTATACTCAAGCATTTGAAGTTTGTTTGTGTGTATTTAATTATGGGACAACGATTGTGCATAACATGACTCATTTTTACATGTCTTTTTCAGTTCTTATAGTGCATGGCATAGAACAGAAGCAAACGCTAACAGAAAGTAATGTAAATTTGATTGGTGACTTATTGTATGGTTGAAGGAAAGTTAGGAAAACTATCCTAGGATTATCGATGCATGAACAAACACAATCTATCCTCAATAATCATCTCCAATATGGCCTAGGCAGGCTAGCGCCGAGCCCAGGACAAATACTATCCAGCCCACAGAGGCTATATGCCAGACACCAGCGGCCATAAGCCAGCAAGTCTCAGCATTATATATATGTGTATATCATAATAAAATATATGTAGCACACAAAAATACTATAGTTACACATGAATAATACATATTTATTAATGATGATGGATAATTTACACATTTACAATGTTATAAACCAACAAATATTGACAGGTTGTTAGTAATTAGTTATTATTTGTGTAGCCAATTACAAAATGGTTTAATAAACCAAATAATAGTTGTACCAATTAATAGTTTATTTAAACAATTAATAAACCATGTGAAGAACATTACTCTAAACTAGACATAATAATATATTCAGTTTGAGAACTTATCTGTTTATTAGAACTTGCTTATAGAAAAACCATTTTCAAAGCTAGAGTCAACTGTTGTTGTAGTGATCTGAGTTGCAGAACAAAGAATTGTGAGAGAAATCCAAATTCCCAGTAAACCAATGGCAGCTACCATCAACACTCTGAGAACATCAATTAAAAAGCCCAGTTAGTTTCAATCAAAAAGACCATATCTGTGCTATATATGTAAGCCTATATAAGTTTAATGTATCACTTAAAAGACTAAATTAGCTATTTGTGTGCAGCCAATTACAAATTATTTGGAAATATTAAGTATGATCCTAGCAAATGTTACTACTACAACAATAGCTGAGATATAATTAATAGAGTGCAATAACTTCCGAAACTAATTCAGAGGCATAAATCTGGTATGTGCCTATGTATGGATAGTTTTTTTGGTATTAGTAGTTTTTAACTTTCATGGCAAATTAACAAGTCAATAAGTTATCAGGAGTTTGAGAACTTAACTTTGAATCTCTTTGCTCTCAGGAGTAAAATTCAGTTTTGATTATCATGTGGAATAGCAATGTGAGTACCAGATACCACAAATTAATACAGAAATCCAACTCCCCAGCCAAAGGGATCCAGCTACCAGCAACTATCTGAGAGACAAAGATAAAAAAACAGTCATTTAGTTTTATTCAAAATCAAACTGACACTGTCACTATAAGCCTGCATATTATATAATGTATCTGGGGTTAATGTTTTTTATATGGGTCAAGCTCAAACCAGAGATAAGCAGTGTAAATTCATATGCAAAGCTTTGTAATTCGATACTTATCTTTTTGTGCCGCTGGACCTCCTTGGTGACAAATGTCAATGCTGCCATCCGATAATCGACACATGAAAAATAGGAAGAGATCAAAAACAAGGGAATCAAAAATATTAAAATAAAGTATGCTCAGCTATCGGTTGTGAAATACTTTTCAAGATCAGTACCTTGTGTGATGCATTATTTGGTTGACTAAGGAGCTTTGATTGCTGCTGATAAAGCACTTCATTTAGTTGTGTGCTAATTGATGGCTTATCACTGATAGCTCTGGTAGTCAATTAACATCTTCAGTACTTCATACTACACAAATGTTCTTTTAATCTACTATGGTTTCTTTTAATTAAGAATAAAAAGTGATAAGTACCTGGAACTTATCTTTTCAAACACAGAAGGATATTCTTAGGAGAATGCCCGTACCCGTGAGTTCCTTGCCACGACTCCACGCCACCCAAACATGAAAAGACAAACAAAATTCATTATAAAATAAAAGATTATAAGTAGATTAAATTCACTTTTGCTACTTAATCTGGATACTTTCTGGTAAATTCAGTGGCTCTTGACTTGATAACAAATACGAAAAATGGCTTGCGCATGCGTAATAAGGATAACTGTCAGAGTTAGGCAACCATACTATAAAAATCTATTACCATGGTAAAAAAGATAGGCAAAACTCGAGGAAACACATCAAAACTAAGCATCATTTCAAGTGGAGAGATAAAAATTACTTTAAACTAACCATCACTTTTGATCCTTTGACACCCATTTATGGCCAAAGTAACATAGGCATTACACTGATCTAATGCACAGCCTACACCCCGTATTCAGATACACATCTGGCCCAACACACCAACAAATACTAGGTCCAGACAAAACTTATTGCCCAGGGCGACAAATAAGCATTACATCCAGACACATATGGCCCAAATCCAGCAACAAGCGCGAGATCCATACATATAGGGACCAAATCCACGAACAAGCACTAGAAAATCGTAAAATTGACCTAGATAAACTATATACATACACATATGGCCCAGATCCACCAACAAGGAAGCGCTAGATCCATACATATAGGGCCCAAATCTGTCACACCCGGTTTTAAGAACAAAACCAGATATACACCATATGTGAGCCTAGGAAGTCAATTCTCACATATAGCCACAAAACAAGGTAATATCAAAAGACAATACTTAAATACATAACATATAAGGTCAAAGAAATAACCTTAAGAGGACAAACAATGGTAAGACACTCCGATCTTCAGGCGAAGACTCCACTCCACAGGACCAGTTGACTGGTTGACCACAAGCCTAACTGCTCAAGACTCTTGCAAACTGGTACCCATCCGGGATTTTTATCCAAATATTGAAAAGTAAAGCAAGCATAAGTACTTTCGTACTCAACAAGTATATATGGGGTTCATGAGGCTCAAAAGTTGACACTGGTTTACTACGATAAGCATTTTTAATTGATTCAAAACTTTACAATTGATGTGTCATAAGTTATGCTTAAGCCCCCAAATTAAACCACATGATCATATAGCAATTGAATGAATAACACAAATAGCATGATAAAGTGATTCACAAGTAATAACCAACATGTAAACATTGTTTCTGTGAGTTTTCCGTTTTTAGTCTGTGAGTTTTCTGGGCCGCTCGTGTCCGTGAGCACGGCTGATATATCAGTTTTTAACACTCTGCAGAGGTTGTACACTTTACCCACAAGTCGTGATTTGCCCTTTCGCCCGAGGTAGCGAACCTCTTACCCACTTCCAAGGAAGGTCGGCAGGGTTCACTATGAAGTCTTTCAAAGGGGCTCGCTGACAAACAACAAACACTACGGATCCATGGGCAAGGGGTATACGGGAGCCCTTCGATGGTACACACACGCAACGGTCACCACTCCAGCCGCAACCCGCAACCGCTCGGCAATGGCAACTTTCGTGAACTGCCACATGCGAGAGAGTTACCCTCATACTGAACTAAAGCCAGAGCCATGTAGCCCTCATGGTTGTACTATATGTCCCAGCTTTTGCTGACAGATAGAGTCCTAAATCCATGTTACTAAAAAGTCAAGTTTTACTTTATCATTTCATATAGTCATTAATCAAGACTAAAGGATCATGCTTATTTAAATGGAGCACTAGCAATAACTACCCAGATGCAAATAACCCATAGGATTCCAAGGTTCAAGGTAACAATTCTAGTTGATCCGTATGGCAACAAGATTAGACACATGCATATGATTTTATTCAAAAACATCATGATTAGGACATCAAGGAAGATCCCATATAATACTTTCCTTAAAAGCTTAGATCCTTCTTCTAGTTCTAGTCTTCAAAAGATCTTCTAGAAAGCCAACTTCTTGATCTTCAACGTAAAACTCACCGATTGGACAAGTTCATACACACCACTCAAGCATTCTGATCATACAAAGCATACAAACATGGCTAAATTAGAAAAATACACCAATCAATAAAAAGGATTTTAAAATAAAACAATGCATCTCTACGATCACACAGACACGAGAACCACGCTACTCGGAGCTACGGAGATCGAGATACAACTAACGGAAGATTTGCTTTTATAAAAGAGAACTATAAGCTTTATCAATTTTATGACCATATAAAAGAGTGTATAAAGTGTTTCAAAGAAACACCTTGATTAGATTAGGTCAAAATTGTATTTGGATTTTCGAAAACGAAAGTAGAAAGCATTGATATTTTATGTGTAAAATACGTTGCATATCTGTTAATCAAGTTAGGGTTTGGAACCATAAAAATACAGAGCTATTAACATGGTATTAAATATCACGAAAGAAAAGGTTACGCCGTTACGAAGCCAACGCAACTTGAACGGATCGAAACGGATTTGAAACGGAGAAGGTACGATTTAAACAAAATTTAGAGATTAAACTTAGAAATTAAAAGGCATTAAATAAATGTTTATTTTCAAAGTTTGCAAAACATATTGATTATGGTTTTAACATGTAGATAAAAACTCTACGAATCTAACGCAATTTGAATGGATGAAAACGGAGTTAAAACGAATATTTTAGGAGCAAAAGAATATCGGTAGCATTTTTAAAATAAAACTGAACTGTGGATTAAAATTTACCAAAACTTGGGGGCCTTTTTGCAAGATGCGCAGCGCTGACGGCGGGGTCCGGCCGGGTGCCACGTGGCGCCGCGCGGGTGGCTGCTGGCTGCTGGCGGCTGACGTGTGGGTCCCACCTGTCGGCGCTTCCAAACGAGCAGGCCGGCTGCTGGGCCTCTGCGTGCGGGAAAAGGGAGAAAAGGCCGAGGGGGGAGGAGAGTGGGCCTGCGGGTGCGGGGAGAGAGAAGAGCGGCCTGGGCTTCTCAGGCCAGAAACCGAGGGGGGGGAAAGGGAGAGAGGGGGGGTTTTCTATTTCTTTTCTTTTTTTTATTTTATTTCAAAGCTCTTTGCAAAACCATTTCCAAATTCATTTTGAACCCTCATTTGAACATGTCAAACAATACAAATAAACAAATGCGAAGGCATGTATGCTCAAACATGTAGCTAACTTAAGATAATTTTTATTTCAATGAAAAGTTTTAATTTTCCTATATTCTCATGAACACCAAAAATCATAATTAAATAAATTTAAATCTATTTTCAAAAAGCAAAAATTTGGGGTGTTACAAAATCCACGGACAAGCACTAGAAAATCGTAAAACTGACCCAGATAAACTATATACATACACATATGGCCCAGATCCACCAACAAGAAGTAGATCCAGACATATCTTATTGACCAGGTCGACAGATATCCAATACATCCAGACACATAGGGCCCAAAGCCACAGACAAGCGCTGGATCCATACACATAGGTGCCAAATACGCGAACAAAACACTATAAATCGTAAAACTGACCCAGATCCACGAATTAGCATTAGAAAATCGCATAGACCTAGACCCAGATCCACTTACAAGCTTTGCTCAAAATCGCAGACAGATAGATTCAGACACATAAGGCCCAGATCTACGAACATGCACTAGATCCAAACATACATCAAATAGATCCACGAATAGACACTCCTTCCAGACACATAGGTATGAAATACACGAACCAACAACCAAAAAAAACGCAGCACAGACCCATATCCATGAACAATCCCTAGATCCAGACACACATGGCGGGCCAAAGAGCAAAACAAGCACTATATGTGTGGAGTACCGAAGAAAGACGAGAAGGTGGTGGAGGCGGAATGCTTCTAGAGAGATTAGGGTTTGGGGATACTGGTACCTTGTTGGTCCCTGGTCATCACCGGAGCGGAATCCGGTTGTGTAGAACGCCGACCGAACCACCTTGTAGTGCCGGAAGGAGCTGTAACACCCCAAAATTTCATTTCTTGAAAATAGGTTTAAATTGATCTAATTATGTTTTTGGTGCTCATGAAATCATAGGAAAATGAAACTTTTTATGGAATTAAAATTTACTAGGAGGTATAAACTTGTCTGAGCATACATGCCTTTGCATTGGTTACTTGTATTGTTTGGCTTTTCATATGAGGAATTCAAAATGTATTTCAAAAGTGAATTTCCAAATTGGATTCAAATGCTTCTCAAAATGGTTTTTGGAAATAGCTTTGAAATAAAAATAAAAAGAGAAAACAAAATGGGAAAATGAAAAACTCCCCCTCCTCTGTTTTGGCCTGAAGGCCTGCCCCGGCCCAGCTCTTCCCCTCCTCCCTCGGCCTGTCTCTCTCTCAAGACCAAGCCGGCCGCAGGCCCAAACCCCCCCCCCCCCCTCTCCCCACCGGCCTGCTCGGCATCCATCCCACCGGCCCAGCTCGCCAGGAGGACAGCCCGACCCCGCTCCCCTTCTCTTGCGCTGACAGCTCATCCCCACTCCTCTCCCTCGCCGACAGAGTGGACCCACCTGTCAGTCTCTCCCTCTCCCCTTTCCATTCTTCTTCCCTCCCCCTTCCCTTCCCCGCGCCGGCAACTTCCTCTCCCGCTCACCCCTCCCGTTCGGACGCGTCTCTCTCACCCTCCCTCTCTACCTCTCGCTGGTAGGCGGACCCCGCATGCCAGGGATGACGCTGTCGTCTTCTTCCCCTTTCCTTCCCTGTGCTGGCACTTTCCATCCGCCGAAGCGCGAATCGAGCTCGCGTTTGCCCTTTCCCTCTCTGTTGTGCCCTCGGCTATAAAATCGAGCCCGCAACCTCCCCCGCCTCCTTCCTGCCCACGCACACAAGCCGCGTAGCACCCGAGCGCCGCCGCCACGAGCCGCGACCGCCCCGGATCCCGCCGCCATCGCCCCGTCACCTCCAATTTGGTAATACTTTAATCTTGCCTTTTTAAAATCTTGTTTAAATCATATCTCCTCCGTTTCAAATCCGTTTGAATCCGTTCAAGTTGCGTTGAATTCGTATCGGCGTAACCTTTTTCATTAGTGATCTTTAATACCATGTTAATTGCTCTGTATTTTCATGATGTAAAACCCTAACTTGATTAACCACTTTGCAACTTGTTTTACACATAAAATGTCGATGTTATCTACTTTCGATTTCGAAATCCAAATACAATGTTGACCTAATCTAATCAAGGTATTTCTTTGAAATACTTTATCCATTCTTTTATATAGATATAAACTTGTTACAGCCGTAGTTCTCTTTGTAAAAGCAAATTTTTCGTTAGTTGTATCTCGATCATCGTAGATCCGTTTAGTGTGTTATTCGCGATTGTGTGATCGTAGAGTTGTGTAGTTTTCTTTTTAAATCCTTTCTATTGATTGGTGTATTGTTCTAATTTAGCCATGTTTGTATGCTTTGTATGATCAAATGCTTGTGTGGTGATTTGTTAATTATTGTCCAATCGGTGAGTTTTGCGTTGGTGATCAAGAAGAAGTCGTCTGAAGTTGAGAACCAGTTGAGCAAAGGATCTAAGCTTTTAAGGCAAGTATTATATGGGATCTTCCTTGATGTCCTATTCATGATGTTTTTGAATAAAATCATATGCATGTGTCTAATCTTGTTACCTTACGGTTTACCTAGATTTGTTACCTTGAACCTTGGAATCCTATGGGTTATCTTTGCATCTGGGTAGTTATTGCTAGTGCTCCTCTTTAATAAGCATGATCCTTTAATCTTGATTAATGACTACATGAGATGATAAAGTAAAACTTGACTTTTTAGCAACATGCATTTAGGACCCTATCTGTTAGCAAAAGCTGGGACATACAGTACAACCACGAGGGCTATAATGGCTCTGGCTTTAGTTCAGTATGAGGGCAACTCTCTCGCATGTGGCAGTCCGCGAAAGTTGCCATTGACGAGCGGTTGCGGAGCGGCTGGAGTGGGGACCACTGCGTGTGTGTACCATCCCGGGGCTCCTATATACCCCTTGCCCGTGGATCCGTAGTGTATGTTGTTTGTCAGCGAGCCCCTTTGAAAGACTTCATAGTGAACCCTGCCGGCCTTCCTTGGAAGTGGGTCAAGAGGTTGATCCCCTCTGGCGAAAGGGTAAATCACGACTCGTGGGTAAAGTGTACAACCTCTGCAGAGTGTTAAAAACTGGTATATTAGCCGTGCTCACGGACACGAGCGGCCCGGAAAACTCACAGAACTCTTTGGTTACTTGTTGTTTACCTTTATGAATCACTTTATCATGATATTATGTTACTTGTTCATTTGTTTACTTGATCATGCAATTTAATTTGGGGATTTAAGCATTACTTATGACACATCAATTGTAAAGTTTTGAATCAATTAAAAATGCTTATCGCAGTAAACCAGTGTCAACTTTTTGAGCCTCATGAACCCCATATATGCTTGTTGAGTACGAAAGTACTTACGCTTGTTCTTTCTTTTCAATCTTTGGATAAAAATCCCGGATGGGTACCAGTTTGCAAGAGTAGGAAGAGATAGGCTTGTGATCAACCAGTCAGCTTGGTCCCTGTGGAGTTGGAGTCTTCGCCTGAAGATCGGAGTGTCTTACCGTTGTTTGCTCTCTTAAGGTTATTTCTTTGACCATATATGTTATATACTTAAGTATTGTCTTTGATATTACCTTGTTCTGTGACTATATGTGGGATTTGACTTCCTGGGCTCACATATAGGGTATATCTGGTTTTGTCCTTAAATCCAGGTGTGAAAGGAGCCCGGCTGCGGAGGGAGCCTGCCGAGCGTCCTGGTCGCCGGAGCGGAGACCATGGGACCGGGACACGCCGGATCTGAGTCAATCCAAGCCCCGCGCTAGCTCCGATGCGCCGGGTAGCCGGGTCTCGCGCTTCACCGGCTCGCGCAAAGACAGCTACGCGCAGCTGAGAGGTGGGGGCGGTGGGTGGATTGGTGAGATTGGAGTGCGGCCTGGAGACGAGGGAGACGAGTGGGGGACGAGAGAGGAGTGTGAATGCCTTTCCCCCTTTCCTCCCCTGTCTAAATGGATAAGATTGGAGGATTTTTGCGACCAAGACCTTGATCCTCAGTGTAATTAACCCGCACTCCGTCTCTTTGTGTGTTATAATTTCAAAAAAAGCCTTACATTTTCTCTGATATCAACAACTCTATAGCAATTAAATGGGCCGGCCAGCTAAACATTGCTTAGGGTTTAGCATTGATGGTTTAGGCCCACTAACTATTAGCCCAGTAACTCATCCCGTGTGTTGGGCTTTGTGGGCCAATATACCGAGTCCATTTTTCTTATATGCTATTAATCTTTTTCTTTTATTTATTTTATGTCATCATTTAATGCAACTTTAAAAATAATATGCCATGACCAACAAATCATAAAATAAACATAAAATTGTTTCAAAATTCTCATGAATATACATACCAGCCATATATATCAGCCATTTAATGCCTCTTATTCTCATGGAATTTGTATGGCTACATATTAATCTTAGCGGTTTATGAAAACTTTTATTTTAGCTGGAAGATGGTATAGTAAAGTGGAAAGTCACCAAAAAATAAAATCACAAAGTTTAGACAAATTTGATTCAAAAATATGTTTAATAGATATATGCAATTGACACGTTTTATTAATATTTTTTATTGCATATTTTTTCTTATGTTAGAAAATCATGTGTAATAATTCTTCTTCATTTCACATATTTATCAATCATTTTCATAAACTAATAGTTGGATAACTTTTTACAGGTACTGTTTATGGATACACCAGACCCAACCGGTAGGAGGGTACCTTTTGAGGACCTTACTAATACAATCCAGACATGTATCCAGACAACCTCGATACATATTCTTATTTAATATGTTCCCAACTGATCAACTAACTTTATTGAAGATACTCAAACCCGCACAAAAGATGAGGATGCTAATGAGAATAAGAGCCAAAAGGACCGAGAACTGGGTGTTAAAATGTCTATGGAAATCAATAGTAACATGGTTGTGACTCAATTTTTCATTTCTACCTTATCATTTCAACCAAATCAATGTTGTAGTGACTCAATTTAGGTTCATGATTGACTACAAGTTTGTTGTATACACCTTTTAAGTTGACTTTTAAGTTGAGGTAAATTAGAAGTAAATTATTGTTTTTTCATGTTCTAATAGTATGATAGGTTTTTGCAGGTAGTCTTCATGGACAATCAAAGGCCAACGAGTGATCGGATACCTTTTGGTGACCTTACAAATATAACAATCGAAGTTATATAAACTTTACCAAGATCTATTCATATTACATGTTCATATAGTTGCAAGTCCTCATTAACATTTGTTCAAGGGAAACATCCCCGGCCAGAAGATGGTAACCTGAAAGGTCTAGGAATGGCTAGAGGGGGGTGAATAGCCTAATTAAATTTTCTACAACAACACTTAGCAAACTTGTTAGAATAAAACACGACGATAAGCAAGTTTGCTTTAGCTCTAAGGTTAGGCAAGCCACCTACCAATTCTAGTCACTAGCAAGATAACTAATAGCACACAACTTAGCTAGCAACCTAGAAAGCTCTAACAAAGCTACACAAGCTAGAGAGCTACTCTACTTTGCAAGTATGAAAGAATGTAATGCAAAGCTAGAGATAGGAGGGTTATACAGACGCGAAGGGATGTACCAATAGATAGTCAATCACAATATAAAATCCACGGAGAGACAAGTTGACATAAGATTTTTCTCCGAGGTTCACTTGTTTAACAACAAGCTAGTCCCCGTTGTAGCGATACACCCACTTGGAGGTTCACACGCTAATTGGCAATCAAAGCCAAACCTGTTCAAGGGTGCCGCACAACCAACACAAGATGGGGATCCCCAAGCTACAATCAATCCACTAGAGATACCTTTCGCGAACTCCCGCGGGGTAGGTTCAAGAACCCCTCACAATCCACTGATCGGAGCCAGAGACAATCACCTTCCTCCGCTCAACGATCCTCGTCGCACCAAGCCATCTAGGAGGTGGCAACCTCCAAGAATAACAAGAGCTCCGCGATGACGACGATCACCAAGTGCCACTAGTATGCAATCAACAAAGCAAAGCACTTGGATTCACTCTATCTCTCTAGAATATGTCAAATATGTTTAGAGGATGAGTGGTGGAAGCTTCTCAAGCAAGCACAAATGTGTGAGTGAGTAGAATGTGCAAGAGATTACTCAAAAGGGCCGGCCATATCACTTATATAACCCTCACTCAACAACTAGCCGTTTTGCCCTCAAAACAGGCTCTCTGCGCCACCTCCGGACGCTAGGAACAGTGAGGGGTCCAGATCATTAACAGCGTCCGGATGCCCCCACACAGCAGAAAAGCCCCTCTGTTTCACCTCCGGATGCAGCCTCCGGTCACGCGCAAACGCGCGGTCCGGACCAACGCGCCAGCGTCCGGTTCGCATGTCGATTCAAACGGCTCTTTCCCATGCGCATCGCAGCGCGCCACGTGGATCCGGACGCACGCAACAGTGCGGTCCGGTCCCTGCAACAGTAGCGTCCGGACGCCACGCAGGGAGCACTCTAGAGAGCGCTTTCCTCCGGACGCGCGTCCGGTTCCTCCAACCGGACCAACAACAGCGTCCGGTCCATTCACCAGGGCGTTTACAGAGAGCTCCAAACTCTGGACGCAGCGTCCGGACCTCTGTCCACAGCAGAGCCGACCTAGGGTGTGTGTCCGGACGCACACGCGATGGTCCGGACACACCCAAACCCTAGCGTCCGGACCTCAGTCCGAAGCCCTTTAGAGCTGCCCAACACTTCTCCAACTTCTCCAAGCTTCCAAGAGCCAACACTAAGTGATCTCAACACTTGTGCACGTGTGTTAGCTTTTAGTTCACAATTATCTTGGATTAAGTTGGTGTTTCACTTGGTTCAATTTATTTTAAAGCAATGCATATGAACCTAGTGGCACATGATAACCGTAATCAAACTTAAGAGCTCCCTCCTTGATAGTACGGCTATCTATCCTACCAAACCGAAAATGATCCTAGCAATCACCTTTGCCCTCACACCATTTTCCTTTCCACCACCATGCTAGAGCTTGTGCCATCCACACATGATCCACCTTGCTCCATCACATGGCATGTACCAACCTATCTCATGATTCACACTTAGAGATCAAGGTTAGTACTTAGGTGGGTTTCATCAATTACTCAAAACCAAAACACATGGGGACTCTCAATCTCCCCCTTTTTGGTAATTGATGACAACCCTTCCATAAAAGATATGAAATATAATCATTTTGAACTTGAGTTGCTTGTCCAAGCATTTTAATCAAAGATTCAAGATTTGGACAAGTTA
The DNA here is from genome assembly GCA_022036555.1 of Microstegium vimineum. Classification (NCBI taxonomy): domain Eukaryota; kingdom Viridiplantae; phylum Streptophyta; class Magnoliopsida; order Poales; family Poaceae; genus Microstegium; species Microstegium vimineum. Next base: position 13,791,626 of record CM039133.1, read on the forward strand.
CACAAATTCGGTTTTGGTAGTTGTTAGCTCCCCCTACATATGTGCTTCATGAGTTTGGTTCAAGTTTTGCACATATGTATAGATAGGCATTGTGGGAGAGTAAATAGCTACCAAATGATGCTAAGGTGTAAGAGTTAGACCTTTGAAGCGTGATACCATCGGAGTGTGAAATTTAGAATCACCCTTAGCACCATGATTAGCTAGACACCACTTGCAACAACAACTAGATAACCTTGTGAGATCAACATTAAGAGCAAGGTTTCTAGAGAAAGCTTGAAACTACAAGGGTCAAAGCTAATCAACCTATGCATGCTAGTTGATCAATCAACATTCAATTTGTATCACTAGCAAGCATCACACAAGCATATATTTTGAATTGGAAGTGCTTGTGCAACAATACATATGAGGATGCAAGCATTCAAATGCAACAAAGGTGTTCATGAGCTTGCTCCCCCTATTTGTATGTTCTCTTTTCAAAATTGATTTTTCATTTTTCTCCCATGTTATATCTTTTCAACTTATCCCCCTTGATCTTTTCTCCCCCATGATGATCTTTTCTAACTTCTCCCCCTTTGTCATCCAATTGACACAAAAAGGTGGGACCAATTATAGATATTCAAGTTTTAGCTCCCCCTAAGTGTGAGATAGGGTGAAAGATTGTTTTTCAACTTTGGTTTGAACTAAGCTACGTGCCCGAGATATTTAATTCGGTTTAAACCATAGACAAGCTTGTTCACACATCCTAAGATGGTTATATTGTCTATGTTGAATTAAACCAAATAACAGGTTACTAATTGTCCTCATCATACCAGATGTATTATTGTAGTTGTTAATATAATAGATTTATTATTTGTTGTAAAATGTCTGCCATAGTTCTAGCACAATCTTATTACATTGGAATTTCATGGTATATATAGGTATTGCATACGAGGCCAATTCAATCAACCATAGTAGCACGATAGCAAAAGAGCATAAACGTGAAAAGGATAGAGCAAGACACTCATCAATATCTACTGAACAAAGAGTAGTTTTGAATAAAAGATGGCGTGAATTGTATGCAGCGTGGAAGGAAAAAGGAAAACTCATGTCGAAGCTACCAACGAGGATAGATGATACTGTCCAGGCAACAGGTAGTTAAATCTGGTTTTATTTGTCGAAAAACTATTATGATGATGGGATGATGCTTATACGTATTAATATATCAATTCATTTTTAGATTGCCCGGTATCTTTGCCTATTGAAGTTCCGAATGATATCGACAATAGTTTACTTCATACGGATATCAACAGTGACCTTGAAACATGTAAGCCTTTATCGATTTGTGGCCTTATTTTCAAGTTACAATACTAATATTGAGTATTGTGTTTGCTCTTCCTATTATTATATATTAAAATGTGCTTTTTATTAATAGATAGGTGTTGTAAATGTGTGCTCTTCTAAAGAAAATATTGTCATGTGTGCAAAAGAGCGTAAACGTGAGTTAGAAAAAACACGAAGGGCTGCAATGTCTCCAGAAACAAAGGCGCAATCAAATAAGAGGCGCCGTGATTTGCGTGCGACAAAAGCTGCACTCAGCAATACTACAAGAAAATTCTTAGTTACTCCAGAAGAGAAGAAGTTATCAGAAAAAAACTATCATAAAAAATATAAAACAAAGAAGATCGAACACCAAGCCAACAACTTACATACAGCCTCAATCGCCATAGAGAGCCCTCACTTTAACCCTCAGCTTATTTTCCGTTCTTCACCTCAATCGCCTAAACCAGCTTCACAAGATTTTGAAATACCTGAAACGATGGGCACGCCTATTGACGTCACACCATCTGTAGTTCAAAGTGAGGAAGTTCATGCCCCTAAATTAGTAGAGGCAAACACCATACATAGGCATCGAGTGCCCGCTGGAGAGAGAAATGCACTTGTATCCCGTCGCAATCGGGCTTTTGAAGCAAACATTGCAAGAAGGACCAGAGGTTGTGCGGATGAGAATTGCAATGATTTGAATGACCCGACCCAACCAAGTGTAATTTACAATGGTAATTCGCGTTGTGCATTATATGCCCAGTATTCGGTTTCCTTCGTTGTACTACTTCAAAAATAACTCGGTTTTAACTACAGATGGTGTCACTCAAGAACCTCCAGAGCGAACACCTACCAATTGCATATGTACACAGACACAACCTTCTGTAGTTGATGATGTGCCTTCAATGCCTCCAAATGATGCTCAAGCCCATACACCAGACTCGATGGTCGAAGATGGTATTTTCTCAACTGTTAGTTGATTTTTTGTTTTTTAATGTGTCACTATGTTCTCATTATATAGTTGATCAATATTTGCCCAGATTATGATGAGAATGTCATATTTATGGATGACGATGAGGAGGAGGAGGCGTACTTTTTTGCTGGACAAGGTAATCCGTCGAATAGTAAAATAATTACTGATGGAATGAAAAATGCATGACATCAACTAATTTTTGTAGAAGACGATGCAGAGGAAATCAAACTCGACCATAATGACAACACGAATGAGCAAGATAACAGTGAATCTGATGTCCTGGATCCATTCAACATGGTTTATGCTAATATCCCATCAGAAGAGCATGCCCTGTCATCAGTGCCGAACTGCAAGTATTGCAACGCAAAGAAATTTGAAGCTGAACCTCCTGGATTCTGTTGTCGTGGTGGAAAGATTCATCTTGTGAATGTTGAGACACCACCAGAACTCATGAGGTTGTGGTCAAGCTCGGATGCTGATGCCAAGCACTTTTGTGAAAACATCAGATATTTCAATGGTCACTTCTCTTTCACTTCACTGTATTGTCAACTAGATCGTGTGACCACTAATATGAAAATTTGTGGTGTCTACACATTCCGTTCCCATGGCCATTTTTACCATAACATGCAATCTTTTGGTAAGGAGGATGGAGTTCAGAAGAAACACCTCGAGCTTGATTTTTACGATGATGATCCGTCCCTCGAGCATCGGATGAGCCAGTATCGTAAGGAATCCGCCCAAAAAGATAGAGAAGTTATAGAGCAAATGGTTAGAATCTTAAATGGGAATCCGTATTCTGAGCATCTAAGGAGTATGGGGCATGTTAAAGATCTTGATGATTATCGTATTGAGTTCAACCTTGACAAACAACTTGACCAGAGATTATATAATGTGCCACTGACATCAGAGGTGGTCGCGGTCTGGGTCGAAGGGAGCGAGCGTCTAGGCCAATTCGAGCATAGTGTCCTCCTTCAAGGGAAGGATCGGTCTTTTCATGGAATTCGTTAATATCATGCGTGCTATGACGCTCTATCATACCCGTTATTCTTCCCAAGGGGTGAGCTTGGGTGGCACAATTCCATTCCAAAAGTGGGAGTGACTATGGAGGCAGTTGAGGCAGCTCGAGCAAAACGGAAAGAAAGAACTGATGGTGGTGATGATGATGGAGGTAACTCCAACTCTTTTCAAAACTGCAATCTAAATTTATTTTGCTTGCAACTCTTGATACTATTTTTTGTAATGCCTCCTTGTAGAACCTATTGGGAACCTATGTGTCTCCGTGCGCAGCTACTACTGCTACAAGTTTCAGATGCTGAGAGATCTCTAGTGTTTTGGATAATTGATGAAACCTAAAGTACTAACCTAGCTCTAAGTGATTGAGTAGGTATAGTACACTCATTGAAGATGACGACAAGTGGTGGAGCAAGAAAAGGTGGTGGAGACCTAGAGCTCACACTTGGAGAAGGAGAATGGAAAGACCCTAAGCTAAACAAGGCAAAGGTATATGCTAGGGATTTTGTTTTGGTGATCAAGACACCAAGTGGGTGTGATCACATTTAGGTTAGACAACCGTACTATTAAGAGGGGAAATGCAAAAGTGATTGTCGTTTGTCAAGTGCCACTATGTGTTATCTATATTGCATGAGCATTTAGGACCTAGTGACATACACCATGCTAAATGACAAGTGAAACATGCCAAGACAAGCTCACCAAGGTGGATACTTAGTGCTTGGCAACTTAGAGCAAAGGTGGAAGAAGAAGAGACGCACAGAGGGCGTCGGACGCTGAAGAAAAGGGCGTCGAACACTGTCCGACGCAACGGACAATGGCGTTGGACGCTGGGACTGTGAACTCCGAGCGTCCGTCGGCCACAGAGAAGCTCCAGAAGAAAACTCAAAGTGCGTCGGACGCTGAGGTGCAGCGTCCGTCGGATCGACGGAGCGTCCGGAAATATTTTCTAGGAATATTTTCAGAAACCCGAGAGCGAGGAGTTCGCGCCGGACGCTGAGGCGCAGCGTCCGTCGCAAAACATCGGAGCGTCCATCGGGCTTCCAGAGAGCTTTGCAGAGGGGCAGTTTGAAGAAAGGTGCCGGACGCTGGAGGTCAAGCGTTGGACGCTGGCGACGGAGCGTCCGTCGCCCGTGAAGCAGCCCAACGGCTAGTTCTGACAGTGCATCGGACGCTGGTGATGGAGCGTCCGTCGCCCCCGTGAAGAGCGTCCGTTGCCAACTTAATAGGGCAACGACTAGTGGACTTTGAGGGGGTCTATAAATATGTGTTGGCCGGCTAGGGGATCTCTCTCTCGCACATTTGAACATCTTGAGACTCCTTTGAGCTGAGCAAACTCTCTCCCACTAGAGATTGAGTGATCCAAGTGCATCTCGCATATAGCTTGCATCTAGTGGCACTTGGGAGGCGTTCTCGCTGCGGATTTCTTGTTGCTCTTGGTGATTGCCATCACCTAGACGGTTTGGAGCAGCGGTGGTAGATCGAGAAGCTTGGTGATTGTGCTTCGTCGACTACAAGTTGATTGTGAGGGGTTCTTGTGCCTTCCCCGCGGGAGATCACAAAGGTAACTCTAGTGGATTTCTCGTGGCGTTTCAATAGCCTCATCTTGTGTTGGTTGTGCGGCACCCGATGACGGGTTTGGCGTGTGAGGCCGATTAGCGTGTGAACCTCCAAGTGAGTGTCTTGCCACAACGGGGACTAGCTAGTTGGCAAACTAGTGAACCTCGGAAGAAAATCAAGTGTCAACCAGTGTCTCTTGGGATTGATTGATTTCATTGGTATTCACTTGATTGGTTCATCCCCTACTACTCTACGGCGGTATAATCACCTTTCCCATCTTTGCATTACCTTATTCATATTTGTCCTAGTATATTAGGTTGTGCCTTGAGGTCTACTAGAATTGAGTAGGAATTGTGTGATCCTAGAGCTTATTAGGATAGAAATTGTGGTTAGGTGGCTTTGCATCCCCTATTAGGCTAGTGCAAGTCTAGCTTCACTTCTTAGTTATCTAACTTGTTGTTGAGTTTATTTTTAGTTTTCAAATTAGGCTATTCAGCCCCCCTCTAGCCATCACTTAGGACCTTTCAGATGCGGCCAGGGATTTTTAATCCAATACTCTATGGTGGGCGTCTTTTCTAGCAGTTCGCCGTTGACACCTACATCAAGATTGAGAGCTCACGTTTAGATTACATAAGGAACAATCAGGATAGGTTGAGGGCTGACCTATACTAGGGCCTGGTGGACAGTATGCATTCGGGCGAAGGATCTGTTGAGAATGTTGGAAGGCGAACTGTCCATATATGGATGCAATGGCTCTGGTTAGAAAGTATGGTAAACCTGATGTCTTCCTCACAATGACGTGCAACCCAAACTGGGATGAGATCAAAAATGAACTTTATCCAGGCCAGACAGCACAAGATCGCCCAGATCTCGTTACCCGAGTATTCCATGCAAAGTTGGAAGCAATGAAGAAGATGTTGACGGAGAAAGACATACTTGGAAAGGTGAAGGCCTACGTGTATGTAGTAGAGTTCCAAAAGAGGGGGTTGCCGCATGCACATTTCTTGCTAATAATGGAAGGAAAGTACAAGCTCACTTGTGTCGAGCTATATGACATGATTATATCAGCAGAGCTACCAAACAAGAAGAAGTACCCTGAGCTATACAATATGGTAACCAAGCATATGATGCATGGTCCCTGCGGTACGCTTAATCCAGATTGTCCATGCACGACGGGTCATGGGTCATGCAAGAACCGTTACCCCCGTCAATTCTGTGACTCAACCAGCCAGGGAAAGGATTCGTACCCCATCTATCGACGACGCGATGATGGACGTACGTTGAAAGTTTGAGGTCATTACCTCGACAATCAATGGGTCATTCCTTACAATCCTTGCCTGCTACGTACCTTCAATTGTCATATAAATGTTGAAGCATGTGGTAGTATCCAGTCGGTAAAGTATCTTTTCAAGTATGTATATAAGGGTCATGACAGGGCATCGGTGGCAGTGAGGGAGTCTGACAAAACAGACAAGGGAGGGGACATTGATGAGATTGCTCAGTTCAGAGAAGCCCGATGGGTGACACCTCAAGAAGCACTGTGGAGGATATATGGCTTTTATTTAAGCAAAAACCATCCACCGGTACAACAGTTGCAACTTCATCTACCTAACATGCACATGGTTGCATTCAATAAACGGGACAAGGTCGAACGTATCGTTAATAGACCCGGTGCTCAAGAGTCAATGCTGATAGCATACTTTGAGGCAAACAGGACAAAGGAGGAAGCCCGCGGAATATTGTATCGAGACTTTCCAGAGAATTTTACCTGACATTCTGATGGTAAATTCTGGCAGCCAAGGAAAAACTCAGTTTTCCAAGTTGGCATAGTCATCTCGGCTAATCCCGTTGAGGGAGAACGCTACTTTCTTCATGTTCTGTTAAACAATGTAGTTGATGCTACTTCATACGAACACCTGAGGACTGTCGATGGCGTTCTACTACCTACATTCCGTGAAGCTGCAGAAAGAAGGGGTCTAATAGAAGAAGACAATACACTGGATGAATGCCTAAGTGAAGCTACAGTCTTTTAGATGCCTTCCTCCCTACGAAGATTATTTGCAACAATATTGGTATTCTGCGAGCCGAATGATGTGATGGGGTTGTGGAATAGACACTATGATGCAATGGCAGAGGACTACAGTCATAAACATCCATCCCCAGATCTGGTGCGACAGATGGTTTTGATAGACATTAGAAACATATTGCAGTCTATGGGGAAGGATATAAGTTCATTTCCTCGTCCAGAAATCGATCACACATACGACCAATCCAGTAAGATTCCTCGGGAGATATTTGAGGAAGCTAGCGTCGAGCAGAAACCTGATGATGTGCTATTGTGCGACTCACTCAACGTCGAGCAAAGATACGCCTACAATGAGATAATGGCCGCTGTTGAAAGCAACAAAGGTAGGGTGTTCTTTGTGGATGGACCTGGCGGGACTGGAAAGACCTTCTTGTACAGAGCACTTCTCGCAAAACTACGTAGTCAGGATAAACTTGTCGTTGCTACAGCTACATCTGGAGTCGCTGCGGCTATAATGCCAGGTGGGAGGACGGCTCACTCGCGTTTCAAGATACCTCTCACTCTTCAAGAGGGCGGTTGTTGTAGCTTCACGAAACAGAGTGGTACTGCCAAGCTGTTACAGCAAGCAGCTCTCATAATTTCGGACGGGGCGACTATGACAAAGAGGCACAATGTGGAAGGACTAGACAACAGTCTATGAGATATTATGAGCCGGTCAGACCTACCATTTGGTGGAAAGACTGTTGTCTTTGGTGGAGATTTCAGACAGGTCCTGTCTGTTGTGCGGAAAGGATCTAGGGCTCAAATAGTCGGCGCTTCTCTACGAAGGTCGTATCTTTGGGAATCCATACAACACTTAAAGCTCATCTGCAACATGAGGGCTCACAGTGACACGTGGTTTGCAGATTATTTGTTGTGCATCGGTGGTGGAACGGAAGAGGTTAACGAAGATGACAATGTCCGTATTCCAGACGAGATTTTTGTGTCGTACTCTGGTGATGCCGAGAAAGATCTGCATACATTAATCAACACCATCTTCCCAGATCTAAATGTAAACATGGCCGACAAAGACTACATCACCACTAGAGCTATTTTATCTACACGGAATGATTGGGTGGACAAGATTAATATGAAAATGATTGATATGTTCCAAGGCGGGGAGACAGTGTATCACAATTTTGACGCCGCGGTAGATGATCCACATAACTACTATCCATCAGAGTTCCTTAACAGTCTGACACCCAACGGACTGCCTCCACATGTCTTGAAACTCAAGATCGGGTGTCCTATCATATTGCTTAGAAATATTGATCCTGCAAACGGACTATGCAATGGTACAAGGTTGGTGGTGCGGGGATTCCGAAGAAATACAATCGACGCGGAAATTGTGGTGGGGCAGCATGCTGGCAAGCGGGTATTCTTTCCTCGAATACCGCTATGTCCGTCGGATGATGAGATGTTTCTGTTCCAATTTAAGAGGAAACGGTTTCCTATCAAGCTGAGCTTTGCCATGACGGTCAACAAGGCCCAGGGCCAGACTATCCCCAACGTCGGTGTGTACCTGCCCGCGCCAGTGTTCTCTCATGGACAGTTGTATGTTGCGATGTGTAGAGCCACGGCAAGAACAAATATCAAGGTCCTTGTCCTACCTCCTGATGTGGAGGCAGTGGAGGAGGAGGCAAACAAGAAGGCAACGAAAAAGGCTCAAAAGAATAACAAGAAAAGTACATCAAATAAGAAAGTTAAGGATAACAAGACTCAAATGATGTCGGGAACTCTCACGAAGAATATTGTATTTAAGGAGGTTCTAACGCGATAGACGAGGTAATATAACATTTCACTAATACAATGCATTTTTCATTCCATTTGTATTGTATACTAAATATTATTTGTGTAACATTATACTTGTTACCATTTCTAGGTATTTTAATGTATTTTATCGGGCTCTACATGGAGATGATGTATACACACTACATGCATATTGGAAAATCATTTGTACATGTTTGATTCTAATGTTAACAATTGACATGTAACACGTTTATATTTACACGAATCAATGATGCCTACTCTCATGGAGAATATTGTTATACTATCGTGTGATCTATGTCTTTTTAATACAAATGATTATCCCGTAACAACGCACGGGCATTCAACTAGTGATAAATAAAGTTGACAAATTTTTTATCAATTTCTAGTGTTTGGATCTCTTGGCAAATGGCAAATGGCAAATGGTAAATGGCACATACAAAGGCAACCCTACCCCTAATCAGTGGCGGAGGGAAGGGGGGCTGAGGGGGGCCTGGCACCCCCCAACCTTCCCATGACTCCCACAATACACTCTATAAATTAAGTGTTTAATTATCTAATTAGCTAGCTAATTGTACTATTTCTATTATGATTTTTTTTCTTACTCTGTATTAATCTCTAATAGTATCTTATATAAATAAAAAATTAGTCATCCTAATATTTTCTCCATATATTTTGTTGTTTATTATAGCCTACCAAACATTAATTTGTCCCCATAGCACACACTCTAATTAGCTAGTTAATTGAAAATTGATGCATTTCTTGTTTAATCCTTGTGAATTGATCTCAAATGGAATATATATTATTTAGCAATAGCAAATGTACACAACATTTAAACACTACGTGATGGTTAGAGTTTTCGTTTAATCATCTGTTTAAATGACCATTTTCCCATTTAAAAGACTGTTTTGGCCGAGGCTAAACTACAAGTAATCAATTGTTTGCCATTTAACGTTTAGAATCTAGTGCTTATTAATATTGGCCCTATTTAACTACTTGTTATTACTGTAATTTTTTCTGCCAAAGAATTAGATTGGTCGGATGAAGGTTAGAAGCCTGAAGCTAATTATTTTCCCTTCATTTTTAGTTTTCTGGTTTCTTTTATATCCTAACACGCAAACACAAACATTTATTTGGGTGTTATGTGTAACCTTTTAGCTTGTATATATTTTGACACATATTGTTGGTTTGCACGGTCCTCCCTATGTTCAAATCCTGGCTCCGCCCCTGCCTCTAATAATTGCATTCTCATTCACATGTCATGCATAGGAGAGAGGGGTATGAGTGGGGGGATTTTCTATTTGTCACTATTTCCCACTCCAAAGTGGCAAATGACAAATGATAATTTTTTGCTCTTTTATCATTTTTTGCATTGCATGTTTGGATCCATTTGCCAAAAAAAACAACAATTATTTTGTTCTTTTGTTAATTTGCCAAGAGATCCAAACATGCCCTCAATTTAAAAGAGGAGACGTGGATTAGAATAAATACATGTTTTGGGCAAGTGTGTAACCTGAAAGTTTTTTTTATATTGCCCCTCTAAATTAGAAGTTATCGCAGAGCCTTTTCGCAATGATAAAATAGCCACGTGGATGTTAAGCTTTCTTGTACGTTTGTGTATTTTCTTATTAATATACTCCGTTTCTTTAATAAATTAAATGAGGATACGATGTTTGGAGCACCCTCTTTTTTTATAGCAGAAGAATCTAAGCTGATTTACATTTTCCTTGACTGTATTCATCGATATGCGTTACCAGTCAGTTTAAAAAAGTGATACTAGTCCATATATTTCCTTCGTATAAGATTTAGAAGTTGTTTAGGATATAATTGTAATTATTAAAGAGTCCTTAATTAGGATACAGTTTTTCCTATCTATCTCAATTAAATATAGTTGCGGGCGCTCTCTATAAGTGAAAGTTTCTCAGATCATTTGGCTAGTGCGGAGCGGCGTGAGCCTTGAGATGTCAAATTCCAAACTTTCGCGATAGTCTGGGCGTGTTTGCTGCGGGGTTTGAGCGTGGATTTTGTTGTACAGCCGGTTGCTGGCAGTAAAGATTCATGTAGCCTTCCTCTTAACCTATTTGTATAGTAGTAAAGCTTTTTAGCATTAATACAAAGCCTACTTATCACTCTCGTATAGTTTCTTAATCCTGATCGAGTTGGTTGTAAGCTTACAGTCGGTTTCCCCTCTCTTTCATCTCATCTCTCCCCTACACCTCAGAATTCAGCATGCTGTGGCCTATCATTATACTTGCTCTAATATGATCGGTCTTACGCTTCGACTGCTGTCGCTGCTGGTGCATTTAAACGTCTTCGTTCTCTACCGCACCACTCCCACGCTTGCTTGCTTGTCCATTAACGAGGCAACTTAATGACTCAACAAATGAAGCGACGTGGAGAGGTCAAAACAGTCCGACTCGCGACTCACGCCGGCGGCCGCTCGTGAAGTACTGTTATGTCCGGGGTGATCGTGTTCGTGGGGGATGTCCTTGATCCGACCAAGTGATGCTCTGAATTCTGAAATGTCACGAAGTGCTTCCTGGATCAGTTCGGCCGTTGCTTGTGAAGTACTGTTATGTTCCTATAATTTTGGTGTTACTGTGGACTCAGGAATGGACGAATTGTTTTTAGTGATTGCACCTGTACCTCCATTTGGCATTTGGCATTATGTTTATCTTTTCAGAATATTAGTTTGAGGCTTTGGTTTGTCCCTACCAACAACTTATGTACCTGTCGGATCGAATAATATTAAATATAGATTCATTATAAAAATAATTGTATAGAAACTAATTTACCAGATGATTTTATAAAGTCTAACTAATCCATAATTTGATAACGTGGTGTTAAAGTAAACATGTGCTAATAATAGACTAATTATATTATATTAAAAGATTCATCTAGTGAATCAGTTACGGATTATGTAATTAGCTTTTGCTTAGTTATTATAATTACTATCCGAACATCCAATGTGACACATCTGAACTTTAGCCCCTGAACCTCGTAAAGAGCATTCTAATTTTGATAGGTATAAATCATGAAAAGAGGCTCATAAATCCGCTTTGAGAGGGACATCTCTAAGTTAACCCCATTTGGGCCATGGCCCATGGGGATTAGGCTCACATGGAGTGGCATAGATCTACTATAAGCTTTCAATGTTAATTTGGCATCGAGCTTGTTTGAAACATGGGAATTTCTAGAAAGTCATGATGGTTTTTTCGATCCAACACAAATAGTAGGTACAATCCAATTAGCTATTTGGACACTTGAAAACACAATTACTCAATCAGTATTTCTCTCAAGAAAATAATAGTCTACTCTCTCTGTCCTACTTTAATTGTCGGTGGAGCTTGTAAACAGGTGTAGTGTAGGAGAGATTTTAAAAAAAAAATGGACATTGTGTGTGCACAGTCCAGATGCACCAACAGAGCTGTGAATGTGACACTTGATAGGACTACCACAACAGCAATAAAAACGAGACAGAGGGAGTATTGAAGAGCAATTCAAGATGTAAAAAAATCCAGCTGTGTGGCTACTAGCTACTCCAAATAAAAAAAAAGGAACTCAAGATAGAGTAGTTATTACATCGTCGTGTCCAAAAGGCCCAACCATCCATCCAGCGAGAGATTTAGAGCAAGTATTATGATGGGCTACAAAATGACTGAATACTGAGATTGAGAAGAGAGGAGAGTAGAGAGAAGAGAGGAGGGCTGTAGAGCAAGGTTAATACTACAGTCAACCTTGGCTTTAAGGATTTCTTACAGCCTTCTCTCAGCCCACTTATATAATGGTTTGCTCTTTACTGTAGATATAGGGCTCACTTGTCTTTCTCACAAACTTTCTTAGTTATTGTGTTTGGATTGGCTGTAAGCTTACAGCCCATATCTCCTCTCTCTCCTTCCCTCTTTCCTTCACCTCAGCATTCAGTCTTTTTGCAGCCAACCATAATACTTGCTCTAAGTTTGGGCACAAAAACCAAGAAAAGTTGTGAGAGAGACATATGAACCATGTATTAATTATGAAGAAATAAATACTATATAAATGAGATGTAAGAAGGTTAGAAGAACCCTTTCAACCAGCAGTGGGTTGTATGTATTAAACTTGCTCTTACATGCAGTCACCGAATCGGCGAGACGTCAGCAGCCGGCCACTGTGCCTGCCTACCACCGCACTAGCAAGTAGCAACCCAACGAGGAGCAAACAGTGCAGAGAAGCCGTTCGGACCATGCTGTGGTCAGTTTTGGCAACCGGAAAACGAGTGGTGGTAGCGTACCAGGTCACTCACTACTGGTCATCAGTCTTCTAAATCTAAATCTAAAAAAAAAAAGGCACACGGTTTCTTAAAAAGGGGAAAACGTGAGCGTGTTTGTTTTTTTTGTTTCGAACATGGGAATTTCTTTGTTCATGGCCGGCCAGGCGGCCTGGCGTGCTTTGACCGTCCATGACACTGATAAGTGTCTAGAAACCAATTTAGGAAATGTGGTTTCTATAAGACTAGTTTCTTCCTTACTCTATGAAAATTGCCTGGCAATTTCTGTATTGTGATTGTCTGGTGGTAATTTCTATATTGTGAGTGTTCGGAGGCTACTTTGTGAAATAATATTAAAGACTTGTGTACTACGTATTCAGTTTTGAGCCTTGAGTTCAAAGTGATCATATCACCCTGCTCGACATGACTTATTTTTTTTCGAGTAAAAAGAGAGCTTTATTAACTAGACATGCATAGCATTACAATCGGTCAGGATGGGACCTTGGGCGCACGCAGGTGCCCTTCCCAACCAAGCCGCAGACTGTTTACATTGTCTAGCTAATCTAGCTAAGGCATTTGCAACTTGATTACCATCTCTTTTTACTTGGACAATCTTTCATGAATTCAGCAGCTGGACGAGTCCCTTTGCCTCGGCAATGACCACACTGAGCTCAGATCTATCTTTGGTGGCCCTCTCCATCATAGCCACAATTTGTGCACAATCAGACTCGATTATAACATGATGGATTCTTCGTTCGATCGCCCATCGAAGCCCTTCCACGCAGGCTAGCGCTTCAGCCTCTGCCGCGCTAGCGCATCTCTCAAAAAACCGCCACATCGAGAAGGTTACTTGGCCGTAACTATCCCTAGCGATGGCGCCCACGCCGGCCTCGCCCGACTCTTCCAGGAAAGAACCATCAATGTTGATCTTGATCCAATCCATCGGCGGGGGCACCCAGCGTGCAGGTATACATTTTCCCCTCGTCTGCGTTCTAGACATCCTCATCACGTCTGTCACTGGCTCTTTGCCCTTACTAGACTCGCATAATATCTCCTCTCTGCATTTGGACATACTTTCCTCCATATTAAGAACGAATCCAACCGACTCCGGTATTGCTGTGTGTCCAGCTCCATACGTTATATTGTTATGAACATTCCAAGTCTTCCAAAGTAGCAGTAATAAAAGATCACGTTGGTCTTCTGGGAACCTGCCTAATGCTAGAGGCAGCCAGTCTTTGCCCGTATATCTCAAGCGTGCATCATCAGGCAGTCGCCAGTGCCGTCTCATAGCATGTCGGAGGTCTCTAGCTTGTGGACATTCCATGACTGCATGATAGCTGGTTTCATCATCAGCGCCGCACAGTCCACAGACTGGTGTAACCTCCAGACCTCTCCTATATTTATTCCGTTTAGTTGGCAATATGTCCAGGCTTAATTTCCAAGCAAAGATCTTAATTTTTGGGGGAACCTGGGAGTTCCATATATTTCTCCAAATTTTCCGGTCACCTTCAGGATTGCCGCTAGATGCCGACCTTGTCTCTCGAATTCGTTCCATTAGAGCAATGTTATAAGCACTACGGACAGAGAACAGTCCAGATTTTTCCGGTTGCCATGCAATGAAATCCTCTGTTCTCCTTGATGCAAGTCGAATCCTAGATATAGCGTCAACATCCGCGGCGTTGAACGTGTTCCGAATTCAATTCATATCCCAGCCGGTTCCCTCTGAGTTAAGCAGCTCAGCTACCCATCGCAGCCGATTCCTCCCCCTTAATGTCGAGACTCTGTGTGAATCTGCCCTAGGAATCCACGGGTCTCTCCAAATGCGAATTTGACTGCCATCGTCAATTCTCCAAATAATCCCCTTCTTTAGCAGTTCCAAGCCGTGATTGATGGCCTGCCAGGTTGGTGACGGATTGGAGCAAAAAGCAGTATCCACTATATGACCTCTCGGAAAGTACCTGGCCTTCAAGAGTTTGGCGCAAAGGCTGTCTGGGGCCACAATGAGTCTCCATGCTTGTCGTGCCAGAAGAGCTTGATTGAAAAGTCGCAGATCTTTGAAGCCCAGCCCCCCCCCCCCCCCAAGCCTTTTTCAGTGTCATCTTGTCCCATGCTAACCAAGCCGTCTTCCTCTTTCCTTTCTCCACTCCCCACCAAAAGTTTCGGATTTGAGCTGTGAGGTCATCACAGAGTGTTAGTGGTAATTGAAAAACACTCATAATATAAGTCGGAAGAGCCTGTGCTACAGATTTAATGAGTGTCTCCTTTGCACCAGCAGACATACACTTTTCAGAATAATCCAGCAAGTGTTTGCTCATTCTTTCTTTTAAAGATTGAAATTTGTTCTTCTTTTGACGGCCCCTAGTCGTCGGTAACCCCAAATATTTTGCATCAAAAGCTGTAGCCTGGACACCCAGCAAGTTTGTTACCTCCTCTTGGTTCGACATGACTTATTTGCAGCGGAATTTGGATGTTTCAATAGTGGCTGAAAAGCTGAAGCAAACGGCCTGACGATTTGAAATCGGTCGTTTCTTTTGATGGTGTTGATGCATGTGTGTTTTCATTTATCCTCTGGGCAAGTGAGTATATTATCTATAGTGTAATAACATTCGTCTAACAGTAATAACGTCGAGAAAAATACTCGAGAGCGACGATCGTGTCAGCGTCAACATCCGTCGTCTTTGAGGGGCTGGCTGACTCCAGGTGATTTCTGTGTGACCAGCGGCCGGACGTCTTTGTTGGCAGGCAGATAGAGATAGAGGCGGTGTGGCTGATGCTGATGGTCGTCGTCTGCCCGCTTTTCCTGCTACTCTCTATCCCTAGTTTTTCTCCCCAGAAACAACTTTAACTAAGTACTCCCTCCATAGCCACCATAAAGCAAATCGTTTTACACAAAGTTTGAGTCAAATAGTGAGAATATAAATCATAAATGACTTTTAATTTATTGAGTTTAGAAATGTGAAAATCATATCAACAGATTAGTCTTGCAAAATACTTTTACAAAAGTATACATATATTATATTTTAATAAATATTTTTCAAAAAATAACCAGTTAAAGTTACGCTTTGAAGACCATATCATATTTCAAAATAACTTTCTTTATGGGTAATGGAGGGAGTATATATTAAAATCCTAATATTTATGACACATAATTAATATCAAGATATTTAAATTTAGTTGTTTTAATAAATTTATTTAGATATACAAATGTTACACGTATTTTTATAAATCAAAATAAAATCGTAATTAGCATACCACCATTTGATAAGACGGAAACATTAGTGATCGATGTTACAGATCGACAGACAGCAGCACACGTACCCCTACTGTCCATTTCTGTTGACTGTTGATAATATCAAAATCCCGTTTTGTCGGATATATATAGTAGGAGTGACTAACGTACAGGACTTGCTTTTGATCAAATGGAAAACAAACACGTGAGCGTGTGCGTGTTGGTTTGCAACATGGGAATTTCCGGGACGACCATGCATGCACAGCACACAGCATGCCGTGCACGACCATCCATGCGAAGTTGGAGCATAGATGATAGGAGTCGCTTATTGGACGTACTACTGATCGACCGTGTGTTGAAGAGATCAATGCTAGTGTGTGTTTGTGTGTGTATATATATTCCCTCCATACCTCAAAAGCAAGTCGTTTAGGACAGCGACACGGTCTTCAAAGCATTTATTTTTCAAAAAATATTTATTGAAATATAATATATGTATATTTTTATAAAAATATTTTTCAAGACAAATCTATTGATATGGTTTTCACATTTCTAAACTCAACAACTTAAAAGTTATTCGTGATTTATATTCCTAATGTTTGACTCAAATCTTGTCCTAAACGACTTGCTTTTGAGGTAAACAAAAAATCAAAATAACCTATTTTTTATATATTATTATAGTATATGTAAAATAAGTATAATCATATACTAATCTATGTATATTTACATATTTCAAACACATACTAGATACTACTCTAAATAGTTTAGTATGATCATATACTTAATGTATATATACTTTGTTGGTTTATATACATCATAAATCTAAAAAAATACAGATGTGAGTAACAACTAAGAATTTTTCTCAAGTCACGTATTATTATATTATGATTACGATGCATGTATTTCTACTGAGGACCGAAGAAGTACTAATTCAAGATGGCTTAAAATGGACCATGATTGGGGTACCTTATACAACAAATACTAACCCTTTATTTAGATGCAAAAACTTTTGAAATTTGTACATTGCAGTACTTTCGTTTGTATTTGATAATTTTTGTCTAACTATAGAGTAATTATGTTTAAATTATTTGTCTCGCAAATTACAATTAAAATTGTGTAATTAATTATTTTTTTATTATCTATATTTAATGCTTCATACATGCATCTAAATATTCGATGTGACAAGAAATCTCATAAAGTTTTGGAATTTTCAAATCATCTAAACAAGGTCATGTCTGGTTGACTGACTGCAGCAGCAGTATCGATGGTTGTTTTTGTTGAGAAACAATAACCCTACAGATAATTATGGGTTCATATTAAATATACTCCCTGAAGGGTTAAGACTATATAAAGGAACTTGTATCCATCTATAATAAGATAAGAGAATACTAGTTCCACAATATTGGCTCTCATGTGTTCATCTATTGTGCTATTGGGAAGGGAGACGGGAGATCATCTACAGCTTCTACACGTCTCTTCTTGAGATCGGGAACGGGAAACGGATCGGGCGATCCGTGCATAGGCCGATTCTTAACACGCTATCAGCAGCTCTTCCAACTGGGTGAGTCGTTCATAATTTGCAGGGCCGGCCCTAGGGGGAGGACGGAGTGTGCGACGGTCGAGGGCCCAAGCAAATTAGGGGCCCAAGCATAGGTATAAAATCTCACAAAAGATATTAAATAGATGTCATTTCAGGAGATCGAGAAATTGTCGGTCTCTTTCTTTCCCTAGAAACGAGGAGTTGTGCGTGTGCGTCATGGTGTCGGCTGCTGCACGTCTTTGACAGGGGAAGAGCCAAGATGACATCTTGTATGGCCGTACTGAGAATAGGACTACACGACAGGATTAGACAAGTGAACAGTGAACTGTGTACTACGAATTTTATAAGGAGACGTTCCGGCTACCTTATTTTTTCTTGTTCAATAGTTAATCTAAATTAATTATTTCTATAGTATTATAGACTTCTAGTAATTGTAATTTATACTCACATTTTTCTTCTAATTTAGGTGTTAAAATTTTAGAATGTTACTTGAAAGGGAACGTATGTTATGAAAACTAGGTTCCGTGCGCACGTGGATTTGGCAACACGCGAGCTGGTTTTTGTGCCCATCCACGCGCTGACGCGCTCATGCATATCGACGCCCAATCGTCCATCACGTCGTCTGGTGTTTGTACGAGCAGCCATGGATACGATTTGATCCTTACATCTAATTGATCCTGCTTACTACACGTACTACAAGGATGTTGCGCTCTACTCGTGCACGCATAGGAAGGAGATGATGCCCAATCGTTATGGGCTTAATTAGCCCTATATAATTATTTTTTCTAAATCATATACTAATCATGGATTGATTTTTTTTCTCTAACTTACATGCCTTTACATTGGAGAACGGGGTGCCGTGTTCGTGTGCCTTCCACCGGTCATCAACCAGAGTCTAGTGGCCGGACAACTATGGTGCTGGTACCTACTACTATTTACCCAGAAATCGCGGTGGCCGTTGTCAGCCATCCCCGCCACCAGGTGACTACGAGAGTAGCTGCAGATCCGATGATTTGGTGACACAGTTGGTCGATGTCTCTATGCAACGGGGGCGTATAAACGTTTGGCATCGACCGCGCTACCTCTGTCTGTTATCTATCTGCACCACAGCGATATGTATCGTCCTCATCAAGAAGGCAAGAAGGTACAACTACGACAATACCACACGCCCTACGCGGTATGTGTCTACTAACCACTACCCTACGTGGTATGTGACGTAGATCAAATTGGTATCCTCTATAAGGTATGAATAAATCGCATCTCGAAGAATGCATTTATTTTGATAATTAAAGTTGGGTAATTATTAGCATGTAGCAAACTAATTATCCGTATGATCTATAATTTATGTTTCTATTAAATTAGAACCAAGATGTGCACTCGTCGCTAGCAGCCGGCCTTGCCACAAGCACATATGGCTTGATGTTTTTCCTCTACTAATTTAAATCTCGAATATAAAAACACCTGTGTGTTCTACTAGTATTTTTTCCCTATACTCTATGAATCTACTGTCAATGATACTGACATGCTAGATTGTTAGATCTGTGCATGTTATTAATTATTTATTGCACTGTATTGTCATCTGTGTTGTTCAAGTTCTACTAGATTAATCCTGAAGATTAAATGTCTATGCTAGTGAATTTTTTTCTCTCTTGAACAAACATGTTAGACATGCCGGATCAAGCTCTACATAGTTTTTTTAATTGGCATACCTCGCATCATGCCCGGAAGGCATATTGCTCTCACTACCGTTGTATTGGAACCACACCGCCCGAAGCGTGATGCCTAAAGCTGCCGTTGTTCGGCTTGTGCTACTCGCATATCATTGTTTAGTGGCCAATATGCACTTGCTCTCCACTACGGTGGTGCAGCCTCGTCGTCGCCTTTTGCGGCAACACTATCTTTCCTCCATATGCTCATATCATGGTTCAATGCAATCGATCCATCGTAGTGTGGTAATTGTCGTGCCTACGATTGGTGCACGTAAATTTAGATGGCTGTGATGTCATGTAGCTCTTTTATGTGTTTGAAAAGCCCTGAAGGTTTATTTTTGTGGCAATATCTTGCTTATAAGCTTGAGCATATGTCATATCTATTTTTGCTATTAAAAAAACCTGAAGTTAAATATAATAGCAGGAATATTTATGGTAGTGGTATTTTATGTAAATATTTTATGATTTGGACACGACGTGTCTCTTTTAGAGTAATAATTAATTTGAATATTATGCTTTTTTCCAATCTATAATCTAGAAGCTGAACTTTCTAGGTTTACGTGCTTCCATAAATTTTATGTTAAACTAGTTTAACCCCTTGAAGTTTTTCATATTGATTTGATATTGTCCTTGCAATATTCATATGTATGATTATGTTTTCTATGTGTTATATAATCCCGAAGTATTATCATAAGACCAATATAAATACCCTAGAAAGAAAAGCACGTATGCTTGGAAAACCCTGGGAAATAAATGAAACACGTATGATTTAGAAGACCATTTTTTCTCTCTCTAGCGCTTTCTTTTGTTTTGGTTTATTTACCCGAAGTAACCTGAAGAAAAAACCATTGAATAAGACTTGTTGGTATGTTAGACATCTTAATTTGGGATTCATTTTGTATTTTCCCTAGAGGAGAGCTAATACCCTGTCAGGTATAATTGTCAAACATGATTATATAGGATTACAACGCTAGTTGGGTCAACATAAGACCTGAAGTCATCATGTGTGACCTTGTTTCTCTGCTGCAGAACAAGTATGATGTGTTATCCTATTGTGTGACTTTAAGCTAATAGATAATACATTCCCTTGGCAACAGAAAGTTGCTATAAAAATATGAAATTGATTAATATTCTGAGATTTTTTTTGGTTAGTGTGAAAGCATAATACTTCTTTCCGATGAAGAAAATTCATGTCCTTTCTTGGACTATTGAAGTCCTGAACTGCACATCAAAACTCAGAATTAGAGATACCCACAGTCTCTGAAATGATAGTGGGCATCATAGCGGAAAACCATTGTATTATCTATTTGTAATGTAAGTCGGTTGATATGGGTGGAGTGACTACTCGATAATATACTTGCTAGAGTCTAGTATACGCCACACAACACCTAATTTATTAAGATCTGTCTGTCAACTTGTTAGGAATATGCCCTAGAGCTAATCATGTGGATGATTATATTCCGATTGTATCTATGATTAATAAAGTGTTCTTTGAATATCCATTATAGACAACTAGTATTGATTGACAATTATGTGAATTGTTTGTGGAACTCAATTACCTGAATGGTTATTCTAAAAGTTGTCCCTGGTCGGTATTCTTGTAAGAGCACACTTGAATATTAGACCAGCACATGTATTAGTTGATGGCTATGTTTCACAAGTCATAGACATGGAGATGTCAAACTAATAATGTGGGCACATGTGAGACATGTAGGCTGGACTGACCCAACAATAGAAAGTCTCTATTCATGTCATGTACGTTATGTCCTTAGACCTGAGATTGTGGTATGTACTCAAGATGTGAAACGATCTACTTAGAGACTATCAAACGCTACTCCGTTATTGGGTAGTTATAAAAGTGGCCCTTGGGTGGTCGGGAAACATGCTGTGAGACATAGACAGTCAAGATAGAATTTGCCCCTCTCTTCGTGAGAGAGATATCACTGGATCACTCATGTGATTGGATCAACAAATGCATGGCCGTGCTTGGGTGAAGTGTTAACCCACGAGTTGAACCATATATCGAGTGGCGAAGGGAATAACTTGTACATGGTCATAGTGGTTCGTCTGATATGATCATAGCGTATGCATAGGAGTTGACACGCCTTGCTAGAGGCCGCTATCAACTATTGGTCGAGTAAGAGTACTTGGGCCATGTCTATGTATGCGTGAGCCCATAGGGTCGCACGCTTAAGGGGCTGGAAGCCTAATTCGAGTTGGACCCGAATTAGACTAGGTTTAGGGTTTCTAATGGGCCTCCACCGTGGGAGCTCGTTAGGACGCCTATATAAGCAAGGGGTGGGCGCGGGGCGAATTGAACCACGCCCTTTTGGCAGCCGCCGTTGCCTCCCCACGCTCGCGCCTTTTGCTCCTCGCGGACCTAGCAGTCCGGAGGCGCAACGCTTCCTCCCTGCACGTGTGGGATTCCTTGGAGGTGCTGCATCTGGAGCACAAGGACGAACCGCACGAAGGGGATGTTGAGACGGACGACCACGCAACTGCACTGCCTGCTGCGACACGCACGACTACATCAAGTCGTCTTCCGCTGCACCTGCGCGTCTAGTGGTAATCCCGTAACCTGTAACTAGCAGTAGATCCTGGTTTATGAGGTCGAAAAGTTTTGTTTTCCGGCTAGCGTAGCAACCTCGTATTCCTTCATAACTACCAGAAGATGGAAAGCAGGAAACAATTATGAATCCCATGTCAAAGTATAGCTTGAAGCTAATTTTGATTTTAATCAATTATCGTAGTTATCCTAGGCTCTCAAAGGCCACATGGATCTTGCCAACTATGTTCTTAAATATATATTTTATCTATTAAAGTTGCGCTATCAGTTGAGAGTATATCCCAGAAGGATATTGGTCGTTGTTGCTCTTGATGAGCAGTTTTTTTGCATAAGTCAATGACTTTGCATTAAAATATTATTTCTCAGACAAATGAAAAATTCTCGGTCTTATCTGTTCTAGTTTGAGAGCTTCTTTTCATGTTGAACAATGAATTGATCCAAACTAACATGGAGCATGACTATGTTGCAATGAATATAATGATCAGATTTTTCTATATGGTACGAGTAATTGGGTCAAATTTTTGGGCAATAAAAAAAGAGTTGGACTATGAAGTAATTTTGTATCCGAAATATCTACTCTGCAACTATGGCTGAATGTCATATTCTTGATATCATACTTATACACACCAACCTTAACGCGCCTGAAAGCGCAATGCCACTATTAATTGTTTCTTTTTTCCATGCATATGACCTGAAAGGTCAATATATATGTAATGGACAGATTGATTGCCAAGTATACAACAATTGGTGAGCATTGATCCCTGAAGGATTGTTATGGACAGATTATGGGTTATGTTAATAACTACATGTGTTAAGTTAAGAAGGTTGCATATGCATTTGTTGAACCAAGAACTTGCAGAACAATGGTTTATAATTCACCAGAAGTTGTGGACTTGACAAGAAGTTGAGTAAACTCCTCCTGTAGAAGGAAATACATGCAGTATTCATGCAACTGCATTAATAAAGTCCAAGCTCACTACATATATCGCCCCTCTAATATTAAAGTGCGTAATATTTCCCAAATGAATCACCACTAAAGCATACATATATATATACCACTCGAAGTTGGTAAACGGGGATTTTTAGTATGCTATTAAATATCTCGGCATTAGGGGAAGATGAATGCCCATTTTATGGAATGCCTTGATATTTATGAATCAAAACGCACAAATACAAAAACTCATGTATTCTATCGCATGGAGTTATGCCAGTTAATTTTTATATCTATGAGGAGGAACTAGATTGTTTAAAATCTAAATGGATGCTTCTACCCGAAGTAGATGTGGATATACCTGGGATTAATTTCATATCCACTTGACCTTGGCATTTTGATCAAATTATGCAGGGACGTCTGCAATTAAGATCTAGAGGCCTAAGTCACAAGCATATGCTCATAAAGCAAATTCACACTATGTGTGATAAAACTCCTCTATTCCTCTTATAGAGAAATCACCCAGTTGGTGAGTTACCTCCCGATGAGGTTCATCCTGGAGATGAAAATCCTAGCAATGCGCGCGTAATATAAAGCTAGGAATATGGAACAATAATGGATCTATCGTTTTGGGAAATAACGAAGATTGTTATTAAGTCAGAAAAAAAATGTGTCGACATTTGTTTACCTCTATAATTGCTAGATGAGTCTCTTATGAGAACCCGGATCCGGAATAAAGTCCATGGCAAGAGTGCTTGAAGCTCTCATATCGGGTCAAATGAAATATGCAATTGAGGTTGAACCAAAAATCGCTAAGTGAATATCTTGAACCTGATGTTCGGATAATTATGGGTCCTCATTGGAATAAAAGGTGGTGAAAAGTGATGGTTCAAAAGGTCTTAATAGAGACCAATTCCGACAGAAGTTTTACAAAATATGTTCCGCTATGAATCTGGCTAATGGCATGAACTTAAATATGCAGTTATTGGATTCTGAAAATCCATGGAGAGCAACATCAAAATCTCGTACCAATATTATCAACCCCTGAAGTTTTTTCCCTGAAGGAATATATGGTTATAGTCTGAATGCACCAAATAAATGAATTTCCTGGAAGGAATAAAGATCCATGTGAGACCCGAGATATAAGAGTGAAAAGAGGAACTCAAATGAACAAAAGTATACATATGTGTACTTATGATATAATGTGTTTCCACCTGAAGATTTGGAATTGGAGTATCCTCGCTAAAAACCTATATGGTATTTTGGTGCTACTAGCAATACTTTCCCCAGTATGCTAGAAATACAGACTTGTGATGTTTTATTATGTATTGAAGATAAAGGTTCTCGAAGAATCTAGAATCAATCTCAGAAGGAATAAGACAATACTTAGATATATGAATGACACTCAAGATCTCAGTCTATATTCCCGAAGGATCAGGACCTAAGATTGATTGGCTACGACGGATGACTAACCATATCTAGAAGTCATGTGGTCTTAGTACCGTTGATACATCACCATTATTTATGAGGATAATGCGGCATGTGTTGCACAAATGCAAATGAGCTATATTAAGAGTAATATGAATAAACATATATCTCCTAAATTTTTCTATACTCACGAACTCCAGAAGCAGGGTGAGATAAATATCTTGAAAGTCTAGTCATGTGACAATATAGTAGATTTGTTCACTAAGTCTTTACTAGCTACTGCATTCAGAAAATGTATCCATGATATTGGTATTAGACGACTGAGAGACTTGCAAAGTTCAGGAGGAGGTCGCCCCTGAATTGCTCTTAAAACTAGGTCCAGAAGATCTTGAAATTTATAATCCTGAAAGTTATAAAATGTCTTGAAGACAATGGTTGTACTCTTTTTTCCATAAATGAGTTTTCCATAAGTTTCTCATAATGCTTTTTAATGGGGCAACAAGTGCAATACATCTAGTGGCACTATGTACTCTTTCTCCATATTTTTCCCACTGGATTTTTAGGAGTTTTAATGAGACATTAGTTGATCGCTGTATTCGCCCAAGGGGGAGTGTTGAGAAACAATAACCCTACGGATAATTATGGATTCATACCAAATATATCCCCTGAACGGTTAAGACTATATAAAGGAACATGTACTCATCTATAATGAGATAAAAGAATACTAGTTCCACAATATTGGCTCTCATGTGTTTATCTATTGTGCTATTAGGAAGGGAGACGGAAGATCATCTACAACTTCTACACGTCTCTTCTTACGATCGGAAACGGGAAAACGGATCTGGCAATCCGTGCATAGGCCGATTCTGAACAGTTTTCAACGGCCACAGTGGATAGCGTGTGGTGGGTCAGACGTTTGAGGCAGCTGACTCCAGCGGCCCAGGCGATTTCTGAGGACCTCCATCATAGGTACTCACAAATACGTACATACTCCACAGGGAGAAGTACCTCATCGGTAAAGTTATCATTATATATACATATTCTTTAATGTCCAAACACGTCGATAAGCTTGTTGATATTATTTTGTTATGAAAAAATATGTACTATATCATAACTCATAAATCAGACTCATAAGTTTTATGGCACAATATTTTTTTCTCACGGCAAATTAAAACGGTATTAGCTGATTTATGAGCCGTAAAAATCATTAGACGAATAGCCCTGATCCTTTACTCGCATGATCTTCATTCCTTTTGCTTTTGGTTACATCGAGTTATATTAGACCAGTCTCAATGGGGTTTCATAGAGAGTTTCATGCACATTAAATAAGGTGTCACGTCAGCAGATTTACACTTTTTGCATAAAATGATGAGGAGAGAGAGGAAGAAAGTGTTTAGATGATGGAAATGTGGTGAAAAAAATCTTGTAGCACTTGTCGCGTCACACTATAGCAATTTTGTTTTTATTTGGTAATAATTGTCCAAACATTGATTAATTAGACTTAAAATGTTCGTCTCGCAAAGTACAACAAAACTGTGCAATTAGTTTTTTATTTCATCTATATTTAGTACTCCATATATGTGCCGGTATTTTGATGTGACGGAGAATAGTAATTCGATGTGATGGGGAATTTTGTAAAGTTTTGGAATTTTAGATGGATTCCTGTGGAACTAAACACAGCCATGGTGAGGCAACGTTGTTTCCAAAACGTTGGAAACCGTGTGAAACCCACATTGAGAACATTTCTTAGTTTCATGACATGCATGCAAAGTAAATGTATGGTGGAGATGAGAGAGAAAAGAAAGAGAGAGACATTGGTAACCGCATGAAACTATGCAATGAAACTATGCATTGAGAGAGAGACTCATTTAATGTTAAGTTTCATACCACTAGGAAAACGCGCAGTGAAACGGTGCATTGAGACTGGTCTTATATGCACAGGAAAACTGAACTTAGTTAAAGAAAAAGAAGACTGAACTTACGATTATTGATGACGCACGTAAGGCCAGTCTCGATGGAGGGTTTCACCTCCCAATTTTCAAGACTGATAAATTGACCATGAAATAGCTCTCTCTCACAATGCATAATTCCATAGCACAGTTTCACATGTCTTTTAGCCACTCGCGGGTCCCACCTCCCTCTCTCTCTCCTTTTCTTTCTTCCCCGCCTGCTCCTTCCGATTCTTTTTTTCTGGCTCTCTTGCAATGGATGAACAGGCGATGAATTAACAACCTGGGGACAAAGCCAGCAGCGGACAGAGGCAGCACCGCAGCAGCGAAGCTCCTGCTCACCCCGCGCCTTGGCCGGCGGAGCCCACAGCGGAGCTCCCGCTCGCCTGCGCGCCATGGCCGGCGTCGCACGCAGCGGAGCTCCCGCCCCTGCGCATGGCTGGATCATCGCACGCAGCTCGCGCCCGCGTCCCTCTCCGCCAGCAGCAGCGACAGCGCTCGGCCGCAGCGGCGCTCGCTCGCGGCGGCGTTGCCCGCGACAGCCTCGCTCGCAGCCTGGCTCGCAGCGAGGGCGCCCTGTGCGCGGCCACGACCCGCGGCCTCGCTCGCGGCGGAGCAGCGGCATCCCGCCCGCGCCCGGCGGCCTGGCTCGCGGCGAGGGCGGAGCTCGCGACCATGGCCTTCGGTGGAGCTCTGCTCGCAGCAGCGTCCGTCCGGCTCTGCCGTACCCGCGTCGGTTTGCGTCTGTGGCGAGATCGGGATGGCCGACGACCTGAGGAGCCGCGGCTGGCAGAACATGTGCATGGCGCGTAGAGCTCGCCACCAAGGCCTTCGGCGGAGCTCTACTCACAGCGGCGGCCGCCTGGCTCTGCCGTACCCGCGTCGGAGCTCTACACGCCCGCGCGACCACGCCCGCGGCGGAAGCAGACCGCGCTCCCGGCAACCTCGTCCCGAAGCGGGATGAAACGAAGGTGCCCCTCAACGCAGAGTTTCAATCCGGTTTCACCGTCTTGGAAACGCCCCCACGGTAGTGTCGTGGGGATGAAACGAATTCCTTCTCTCTCCTCCTAGTTTCATAAAAAAAACTTATGTGACACCTTATTAAATGCTCATGAAACCCCCCATGAAACCTCATTGAGACTGGTCTAATAGCATCTTCTTCATCCAACATTCCCACTCCTGGGTCAGTCCAATTTAAAAGCGCATGCCTGACCGGTCGGACTCACAGGAGTCATTTATGCATAGTTGCATGATGCCTCCGTCCTTAAGTGTCGTTTTGGTTTCCGTGTCACAACTTTGATTAGATTTATATAAAATATGTGTAATATTTATGTCTCCAAATAAATTTATTAAAAAATTAGATAAAAAAATCTATCTAATGATATTAATTATGTACCATAAATATTAATAATTTTTTAATATAAAATTAATCCAAGTTATTTTTCGGAAAGTGAGAAAGACTGTTGTTCAGTAACGGAGGGAGTACTGTATGCTAAAAGTCAATTAAGGTCAATTAAGAGGGCATGATTGATTGGAATAGAATAAAGGTTTCGGTAGCACACCTGGGTGGGGCGCAAATGCAAATGCAAAAAAAAAAAAAGAGAGACCCCCCTTCTAAGACTGACCACAATGTGGTCGCTGCTGAAAATTTTCTCTCTGTGTCAGCTCATACCGATGCCAGAAATTCCTATATATCCACAGCATCGACATCGATGTTTCTGCTGTGTGGATTGACATCATACATTGACATCATACAGTGCTCACTGCTCAGTTTGCAGACTAGCCACGTTGAAAAGAATATATTTTAATGCTTTAAGCATCGAGGAAAGTAGATGACTCAGGTAGTGTGTTTTTTTTTCAGCATCGACGTGCACAATGGTACTCGATGCCTGGTACTCTCTCACCTCTTTCAAGCATCGATAAAACACACGTTGTGGTTAGTCTAAATCTTAGCCCAGTCTCAATGGGGTATCATTTGAGTTTCATTCGCATTAAATATGTTGTCATATAGGCACCTTCGATGACATAATAGTATATTTAAGAAGAGAGAATAAATGAGTATCATGAGGATGACACTCTCTTGGCACAAATATCAACTCTTTATGTGTAATGGAATTAAATGTCTATAAAACTATAAAATGAAACTCTCCACTGAGAGTGGGTGTTTCATCCGAGTTTCATTTCATTTTGTATGACATGACAGTCTTGGAAACAACGCTATGAAACTCTCCATTGAGACTGACCTTAAGTTACTATACCTTTATTTGCAATGCTAACTCTCCTTTAGGATAAACAAATTTTTGGAGCACCCCTTTTTATTATGGCACACATCCTAAGCACATTCACATTTTTCTTGACTCTGTAATTCTTTAACGCGTTACCAGTCAAAGTAGTAAAAAAAGAAGAGAGAGATAGGCCACAGATCAAATCAAATTTGATTGTATTAATAAATGCCATATTGCTGACAATAAATGAGATGCATCGGCCTCTCTGCTTCCAAATGAGTTAACGCGAAGGCACATTTAATGGAGAAATCTAAGTAGCCATTTTATATAATGTAGTAGTACACGTTTCAAAATAATAGTATCAGACAAACATGAAAATGGAGGAAATATAAATACAAAAACTGGAAAAGGAGAATGACAAAATTAAGGAATCATTTTTCTTCCAACCTAGGACATGTTTGAGACTGCTCCACGAATTCTGCTCCATAAACTTCACTGTAGAGCAGCTCCACAAACTCTATGTTTTTGTGGAGCACCTTTTTAGATGCTCTCACAACTCCAACTTTTTTTCTGGAGCTGTGTACGTGGAGCTGAAACTGTTTGACTAAACAACGTGAGATAAAGCTGAAAAACGTGGAGCGGAGCAGTCCCAAACAGACCCTAATAGCTAGTTCCGCTCCTCGAACTTTCTGCACTACACGTACTTTACTAGTAAAGTTGCTCTATACTGTTCCTGATATCCATGAGGAACTAGTCAATCCAAAAAAAAAAGGTTCACATACTATTAAGGCCTCTAAAACTCCATTGCTGCATAGGAAACACAGTTTCCGGTACACTGAAATACAGTTAATTTAATTTACACGCCACAATACACATACACAACGCATAGAGAGTTTCCGTCTTCCGGCCCGTTAGAATCAGTTCCGATTCTAGTGGGAACAGGAGAAACGCTGCCAAACGAATTTCTACTCAGCGATTCGAAACTGAAACGTTTCGTGTTTCCTTCGTTGGCAGTCGAAACGGCCACAACTTGGTTTCGCACGGATTCATGTCCGTAACTCATGCGCCTCCCCTTCGGCTTGCTAGTAATTACAAGAATTGCCACTTTCATTTGGCCGTTTTCTCATATAGAAAAATAAAACAAGAAATATAATAAGAATACTATTATAAGCATTTTGGTTGTTTTCTTGTTGAAAAATAAAACAAGAAATACAATAGAAGTACATGTATACATACTTCGTCCATTTTATATTGAAAAATAAAATAATAAATACAGAAAAATAAAATAAGAAATACAATAAGAGTACCAATATACATATTTTAGTTGTTTTCCCTTGAAAAATAAAACAAAAAATACAATTGAAAAATTGTATACATATTTTGCTCAAGTTTTAAAGGCTTTGTTTAGCCATGTAGTGACTTAAAAAAACTCATCATATATACATCAAGGGCAATTTGGTATATTCCACTACATTCACCTCTATTCAGAAGTTGAAACAAGACAAATAGTCAAACGGTTTCAGCAAGTGATTCTGTTTCTCAGAGAAACATTTCTTCACAGAATCTGAAACTGAAACGTTTCTCCTAGAATCTGGATCCCTACCAAACGGATCCTCCATCTCCACTTGGAAAAAGAACTCGTCTTTCTACGTACAAAATCATGTCTTCAATTTAGTAATTCGAGTTAAAAAAAACACACAATCTCAAGTAAAATATGCATCTCTTAGCGGTCGAGAAAATCCGAAAATCACATAAAAACTCGATATTCACTCTATTCGACTGATATAAACAGAGGCGGGCCCAGCTAAAAATATGAGCTAGGACGGACTGCAACCTGCAAGGCTGCGCTCGCACTAGATGTTCGACGGAGAACAGGGATACTAGTGGTATTCGCCGGAGAGGACCTAGGGCGGCCGCCCGGGTTTGCCCTATAGGTCGGTCCGCCACTCGATACAAAAGACGGTTGATTCAATAGTGTTATGTGAGTACGAATTAGATAACATCGACAAGCGAACCTCGTGATTATCCCTAATCTCGAGTGGTTGTCATTCCTTACGTCTCAAGATTTGATCTGCTCCGTCGTATGAGGCAATGACAGAAGTGTCCATGTGTATAAAGGAGATAGAGAGAGAGAAAGGAGTCCAGAGCAAAGGTAAGAGGATGTTACGTCTAATCTACTAATAACTTAATAAGTGCTCTAGTAAATGAGGTATATCTCTCATGAGGTAACAAAATTAGAGATATAAGGCGAGTACGTATATATACCATTGAATTCAAATCCAATTGCCTCAAAATTTAGGTTGCAAAATTATGTGTTAATAGAGTAACTATTTCTCAAAGGTTTCTCCTTTGCATTTTCAAAACGGAGATAATTGAAGAGAAAACATGGTAATTAGTCCTTTTCTGAAAACTAAGAAAGATAGAAGCATGAGAAAACACATGATTTCGACATGCATACAAGTGAGAAGAAGATTTATATATAGAGAGAATAAACGAGATTGCAAGGAGCACGTACAATTCACAAGCAATATAATTGAAGGAAGTATACAAAAATTTGAAGAGGAGAATAAATGACAAGAAAGTTTTCGTTTTTCCTCTACATATAAGAAAGTCGGATCTAGGCAGATAAAAGAAAATTCTAAAGTTCAAGAAACTTTGTACACGAATACTTTGCACAGTTTATGCCAAGCTACTCTCTTTGTTGATATATCCATGCAAATACTCTGACTTCGAATAGGCATGAGGAACTAGCCAATCAATTTCCTCTCAACTGCTTCATAGGAAGCAAAGTTTGCGATAAAGTAATAAGTAGTTAAAAAATATTAATTTAATTTTTACACAGAAATTTCATTTCCAAATCAACTAAAGAATAAAAAAAATACCATGCTTAATGTCTCTCATCAATCAAATGTAAAGTTTACGTCTTCCACTTGGGAAAAGAATCCACCTTTTGTATGCATGGATTCTATATCCAATTTAGCAATCCACAACTGATTTCAACACGAAATCTCTAACTCATATTCGTATATCTTAACTACTACCAAGTAATCCTAAAAAACTACTATAACCTGATGATGAACAAAAAAAATAGAGCCTCACCAGTAATCTATTTTCTCCTTCCCATTTATAATACGCTTGACATTTTTTATTTAAAGTTTGACCACTTATTAAAAAATAAAAAAATATACAAACTTAGTTTGATTTAAGTCATTTAAAAAAACTTTTATTAATAAAATAAGTTTCAACAAAAGAATGATATTTTGTATAATTTTTTAAATAAAATAAGTGGTCAAACTTGGTGTCAAGTCCAAGGTCGAGAGAGGGCGTCCATACGATTGCTCAGTGAGAGAAGGGAGAAAGAAGAAGAGAGAGAGAGACATAGAGGGCAGCAGAGAGCAAAGGAAAGAGTCCAACACGAAGGTAATACACCATACCACCTCCTGCGGAAACGCCCCCAGACTCTTTCATCTCCTTCCCGTCCAAGCCGCCGCCTCATGCCCTCCTCCTAAATCTCCATCTCCTCTCTCTCCTCCGTGATTTCTCCAAGCCCCTCCCGATTCTCAGCGACGCTTCCTTGGCCCCGTCACCAAGCTCCATCGAGATTCCGTAACCAGTCGCCGCGCATTAAGGTATATACACCAGAGTACTACTACTAGTCTGCTGCTGCTAGTAAAAATTCTTTCATTCCGTTTTTTTTTAATTTACTGCCGAATCGTCGATCGGATTAGATCGGCGAGTTCGTCGCTTCGGTGGGTGTCCTCCGCCTGGTTCGTCGAAAGATCAGTTTTTTTTCAATCTGGTGCCTTGTTTCGTCGGGATTGCGAGTGATCGGTTGCCGAGGGTGGGGTTTTCTCGGGTTTTGCGAACCTTGAACCGCGTTGTGGTGACAGACTATACCGCGGCGGGTAGGTTCCCGGACCTCGATTCCGCTGCATTCGGCGGCGTTTTCGTGGACTCCGGTACCAGAATTGCGGATTTTTTTTTTTAATTTCTCCTCTCTGTGCTCTGTTAGTGTTACAGCTTTTGGTTATCTGTATGTAATGAACTGGCTGGAGTATGCTTGTGGGCGTTTTCTTTTCCCCCTTTTGCTGGATTGCCAAAATTCAGTCTATGAGAATACCGCGATTATTGGACTGTTATGAGCGTGCCCGGATCATAACGATTCATCATCTTTTTGGGTTAGTTTGTTGAGGTCTTGCTGTCTTGTGTAAAGCTATTTGTTCTGTTTTCCGTGTGGGAGCCTCTGCTTCCTCCTTGCTTTTCTGCTGGTGCATTGTCTGTTCCAGCTATCCGAAAAGATAGCTGCTTTTGTTCATGTCTGTTTCATCGGAATTTCGGTGATCTCTGATTGCAACATTGGATGGGTTGGCTGTGTTGTAGGGACAGTGAAGGAACCTGCATTGTGTGATTGATTCGGCGCAACGGGCGTCAGCTGCTGCTAGTTCGGCTGACCATCATGGGGGAATCACAGAGTGGCCAGGAGGCTTCCAGGTTCAGAGCTTTGGGCAATGGTGTCTCCGGTGCTGGGCAGGGGAGTGCTGGTGACAGGGAGCTCCACAATGGGAGCATTGCTTCTCAGGCTGCCAGGGCTTATTCCAATGGTGGGAGATCATTGGTTTCTGAGTTTGGGTTGTATGACACGTTGAGCGTTGGAAGCAATCAGCATTTTGGTTTCTCTCACAGTGGTAATCTGTATGATGAGCAGACCTTGGCGTTTGCTTTTGAGGGCATGAGATTCAATTCCCACACTGATTTTCCTACCAGTCATCGCAATGTGCCGTTGGCAAATGGACACTATCCATCTGGACGTGTGGATGTTACTCTGAGCCACCAGCATGCACCTGCAACACTCCAAGAAGATTCACCCTATCTACAGTTCAGTGTGCAACAAGCCATGCAGAAGCAGCAGAACACTGATCTTGAACAGCAAGAACAATCTCACAGGTTTTCGTCGCAGTTGGGGAAGTTTTTGAGAAGGTCGGGGCTGCACAGCTTTGATAGCAATTTGGTTGTTCCTTGCCACCCATCAACCGCATCAGCTTCACAGTTCCAACAAATGTGCCAATCTCAAATGTACACACCCCATGAGCAGAATGCTGACTCAAACTTCATGTGGCAGCAAAGTATGGGTGTGCAACCATTTATGCAACCGAATTATGTCTGTCCACAAATGCAACAGGTTTCTGTGTTTGGTGCTTCTCAACACAGGAGCAATGAGCAGGCTGCAGTTTGCCACCCAGGAAGGGGGCCATCCTCATCATATATTGGGACACCAGATTTTCATTGGCTGGAAAATGGGTATTCTTACCGAAATGGTACTGCTTTTCAGAAAAGAAGAAATAACAGTGGTCTGAATTATACATTTACAGACAGCTTCCCAAGTACATCTTACACTGGCAGTTCATGTGGCAGTGGTGATTCGCGCCATTTTCAACGGGAAAAGGTTCACCAACAAGCCAATAACCTCGCTCATCCATATGGCATAGGTTTCTCACATCATCAAATATCTGATACAGCAACTTACCCAGAAAGTATCCTAATGAGCCCTGACTTTGGGAATTCAGTAGAAGATTTTGATCCCTATGCCCACTTGTTGAACTCCCAACTCTTGTCCTCAAAACCTGACACATATAAATCTATTGACGAAGTGATGGGAAGAGTATGTATCCTGTCCAAGGATCAAGACGCTTGTCGTTTTCTGCAAAGAGTATTAACAGAAGGCACTCAAGAGGACATTGATAAAATATTTTCTGAAATAATTGACAATGTTGGTGATCTTATGGTGGATCCAACTGCTCACTATTTGGTGCAGAACATTCTTGAAGTGTGCACTAATGACCAAAGGGCACACATGATTCATGAAATCACTAAAGCACCTATAACGCTTCATAAAGCTTCTTGCAATATGCATGGGTATGAACACAATAATCTTTACCGTTGTATCATCCATGTTCGTTGCTTTTTATCTCTGATCTTCTAGTGAAAAATTTCAGGACTCGTGTTGTGCAGAAGGTTATAGACACCATGAATACTTCTGACCAAGTGTCAATGGTGGTGTCCACCTTAAATACTGGAATAATGCGTTTAATGACTGATTCTCATGGGAGTCGTGTTGTGGAACATTGCCTGGAGACATTGTTACCGGACCACAAGGCAGTAAGTCAATATTCATGTGATGTAACTGTTCTTTCTGTGTGTTTTCAGCAGTACTTGTACATGTACACGTTGGTTGTATTAAACTTTTGTGCAGAAAAAATATTATACTAGAAAATGATATATGTATTCAATTTCTTTGTTATATAATGTTGTATCCTACACTATAGAATATGTAGCCCACTACTGTATTTCTAGTAGAGAAAATACTAGTTTCCTTGAACACTTTGTATATATTGCCCAAAGAAGTGTGTGACAATTCATTGGTCCGCATTTTAACACTAGTTTCCTTGAACGCTTTGTATATATTGCCCATTGGTCCACATTTTAACACGCACTCTGTAACTGTTGCAGTTCATCCTTGAGGCTGTTGCATCACGGTACCTTCAACTAGCAAGAGATCGTCATGGCTGTTGTGTCCTCCAGAAATGTATTCAGCATTCAAGTGATGAACAGAGAAACAACTTGTTGCGCAAGATTATATCCAGTGCCCTTGCACTTTCAGAAGATCAGTTTGGGTATGCTTGTTTTCGCTTTTGCTCTATCCATCTTAGCAGATATCCTGATCTAATATGAATTGTTATGCCTTGCATAATACACTATACAATCTTAGCAGAGATCCTCATATAATATGAATGATATAGCTGTTATTATGCCTTTGCATTATACTCTTGCAGGAACTATGTTATTCAGTTTATTGTGGCCCTCAAGATTGAATGGGCAACAACCAGAATAGTGGATGTGCTGGCAGGTCACTTTGGAAATCTATCGATGCAGAAGTGTGGTTCCCATGTTGTAGAGCATTGCCTGAAGCTAGTGCCACGGCTGATCCGTGATAGGATCATCAACGAACTCATGCATGATCCTAAATTGCTATATATCATTCTTGATCAGTATGGGAACTTTGTGATTCAGACAGTACTTAAACAGTGCCAGGTAAATCTACTACTTAATCCCCAGCCAAAAGAATTCTATGTGCAATCAATTAATGGTTTTTAATGTTGCAGGGTGAACAGCTTGCTGCTTTTGTTGAAACTATCAGACCGCACACTGCTGTATTACAAAGTAACATGTATGGGAAGAGGGTTCTCTCAAGGACATACTTGAAGAACAGGCACCACTTCTATTAACCTAACATTTTTGGCAAACATGTCTGCAGAGACAGCAGACAGAAGCATTGTACAATTCTGTGATAACTTGCAGATCTTACATATAGTGTGTATCCAGGGAAATTTTGGTTAGGGGAAGCATTTGTCTTTGCCACTTTAGTGTAATTTCGTATGTAGAATTAGTAGAGTTTCATCTGGGTGTGATGGTGGTGATTTACATTGCCTGCATCGTTATCAGTGATGTCGTTTATTGTATCCTGTCAAACTGTAATAGCAGTAACATCGTGTAATGTGTTAGTTGTATGGTAAAACCTGAAGTGGCACAATATAGTCTGGTCTTTTGTCTACAGGAAATTGAATCGAAACTTCCGAACTTATTTGTGATGACCAGCCAAAGGTGGACCAACATGCAAGCTTTTTTAGCATGTCTAGTTTGCACTGCTGGTGTGTTTTGAACTACTTTTTTATCTGGGCTTTTAATACACAAAAAAGAAAATTATACGTGCTGAGAACAATGCTGCCTTTCTTTAAGTTACAGCTTGTGCTGGTTCTTACAATTGGCGCTATTGGCACTATATGCCATTCTGTCATAACAATTTTCCTGCAGTTTTGAGCTGTGTTTCTAATAAGAAATCTAGAGGAAAATTCAGCTATATACCATTCTATCATAACAATTTTCCTCCAGTTTTGAGCACAATTAGGGACCCAATATTCCTCCAGTTTATAGCACAATTAGGAAACCCACAAATTTCCTCCAGTTTGGAGCACAATGAGTGAATTTTGACAAGGGCTCAATCTGGGATTTTAATTAAGGGCTCATCTCAATCAATGGTGAATTCAAAACCGAAACAGCCAACTTAGAACCAACACAAGCATGAAAAAATGTACTCCCCCAGCACACTCAGCAGCCTAAGAATCAACAAGGAGCCCTTGATCACATGTCGAATTCAGAACAAGGAAGCATATAATAGGCCTTCAGGAAGAGAACGGGTACAAATACTTTGTTTCAATTAAGAATCCAAGTTCCACGAATAAAGTGCTCTGCTACCTTAAACATATCATGTTACAAGAACATGGAAGTTTCCAATTGGGCAGCTATGATGCTTCAAGAAAAACATCAAACTCAAACTACACCTAGAACCTGCCTCGCCCTCTAAAACCGCCACGACCTCCACCCCTAGGACCTCTGCCACCACCCCTTGGTGGTCCTCTTCCGCCACGGAAAGAACCACCACGGCCTCGGCCACTGCCCCTTCCACCACGGCCACCACCTCTAGGTCCTCCTTGAGATTGTCCCCTGTTTCAAGCAAGCAAAAAGGAGAAAGGATTAAATAACGCATGATGTTTGATATATAATATAACTACTGAAATGTTAGAAACCTGTGCGGAATGCCTCTTGTTTACAAGAGACCGTTAAGAGAGAACCAAGAGTCTACATTTTTTTTTCTCAAATGACTCAGGAGAGCTGTGCGGCAAGGTGATGCCAACAGCGCCCACCCAAACACACCCCTAGGTTCACTACCTATTTCATCAGTAGAAAATGCCTCAAATTTATGATCCACAACACAAAGGACTGAAAATAAGCACACAACTCTAACACCAGTTGGTGCAGCATCCTAATGCAAGCTAGAAGTGCATATTAAAATAGAGGACTTAATGATGATGTCATAAGTTTTAATGATTTCTTAACAACGAGGTAAGAGGGCAACCATTAGTATCTTAACAGAGGGTTGATAGTTTTTCACAGTTTCACACAATTCAAATAAGTTGAAACACAAATTTGCTTATCAATTTACTATCAAGCACAAAAACAAAAACCAAAGTTAGCAAATGAATGAGGCATCTTGGTTCCATTTTCGCAAAACAGCAAGCAAACAATGCAGGAGAAGCAACAATAGCTCATACTTTGGTTGTGACAGGAAGCGCGAGAGAGGCAGCAATTTCATTGGGTCGATATAGAACTTGTCGCCTTCGTTGTACGATGTTGCAATGATCCCCTCCATCATCTTCACAGAGAAATACTACACATCCAAAAAAATATAATCATGACAAGAGTAGTAGCATAGCTAAAGGAGTAATTTCAAAGTACCCTTAATAAGAGTTGCTTTACTAAATGACACATCAGAACAAGTACCCCAGGAACGATAATTTAAAAAGGAACACCTCCTCTGTGGGGCATTTTAGGTTCAAATGTGACAGCATACCCCAAGAAAATTTTGGTGCAATGCTGGTACCAAAAAGACCTCTACTACAAGACTAAAATCTGTAAAATCACGCACCAAGTCCTCATTCTCAGTGAACTAAATAATCAGTGCTCTCTCTAAACAACACGCTTTCAACAAGCTATGCCAATACTATTGATATTGCCACACTAGAAATTCACCACAACCTCAACTCAAGTGCCCATGATAACATTAAAAAAAAGGCATTTATTTGTTTTTATTCTTCAGATGTTGAGAGATATTAGGGAGGCAGCGGAGATGCTCACAGATTCGTTGATGGGGCCGAAGATCTCCTCGACCTTGCCGATCTGGGTCTTGTTCTGCAGGTAGATGGGCGCGTTGAAGTAGGGCACCTTCTCGTTGGTGAGCTTCGTCACCGCTTCCCCCTCGCACGCGTGCAGGAACGTCGACACCTCTGCGCACGCAAGGACAGAAAACCCACCACAAGGTCAGAAAATATCCACCCCAGCGAAGAACCGAATACCCTCACGGGGGCGGGGGAGCAGGAGTGGCACCGACCGACGACCTCCGCGGGCGGTCCCTCGTCGCGGAACCCGCCGCCGAACCGACCCCCGCCACCGCCGAACCTGCCTCCACCGCCAAACCGGCCGCCGCCGCCACCCCGGCCTCCACCGCCGCCGAACCGGCCCCCGCCGCCGCGCCCTCTCGGTGGCCGCATGGCGCGCGCGTTGCTATTGCGCTCGAGGAGAGATGGAGTGAGGGGGATGCGGAGCAGAGCAGGGGTCTTGGCGGCGCGGGAAGGGAGGGAGGCGGCGGAGGGATGTGAGGGAGGGGCAGGGTTTATTAGGGTTTTAGCACGGAGGGGGCGGGGTTTTGGTGTGCTGGGGTGGGAGGCTGACAGGTGGGCCCGGGATGGTGGAGTGAGGGATGGCCGTCGGATCGGTTGTTACGGCGGGACAGGATCAGTGGACGGTGATGTAGACGCCCGGACAGAGTTTTTTTTTAAGTATCCAGACGAGTTTTTTTTTTCCGACCTAAAGAAGAATTATATTATATGAAATCTGGGTACATCAATACATTACAAGCACTTTGCAATATAAGATAGTACTCATGCTGTGAATAGCACAACTCAAAACCTAACATGTTAATCGTTTTACAGTGTAGATGCCCGCACAGGCAAACACTCGGCACCAGCAATAGCGGCAAGCCTAAGAACAGATGCCCAACGAACGACGGCCAACATTCCTGTAGGTGGAATTGAGGATTTTTTTCTTCTTGCTGGTGTCTTCCTTCTTCTTTCTACTACCGAAGAATGAGGAAGACTTATCTGAAGGATATTCTCCCTAGTCTTTTATTGTGGTCAGATCTAACCACAACTAAACGAAGAAAAGGACGGAGAAAATTATTCCATGGCGGCGACATCATCTCCGCCTTGATGCCGCCGTCCGGAAACAAAGATCTCCATGTCGTCATGTCGGTGAAGATGGTGACGCCGAAGTTGTCGTCCTCGTCTTCAACGAAGCCGCCATGAAGAAGACGATTCCACCCTTCTTCTTCATCATTGCTGGAGAAGAGGAGAAGGAGGAGATAAACCTCTAATACCAAGAACTTTTGCATGAAGAAACCCTAACCCTAAGGACTCGATCTACTCGAAAACTTATTAAAAACAATGGATCCCCACTCCCTTCAGCCCCCGGCGAGATGCCGGAGGGGAAGGGAGGGGGACCAACGGCAACGGAGGGCGGGCGGCGGTGGCGGCCCCTTCGCTTTCACAGGGCGGCGCGAGTCGAGGGATTATCGAGACAGAGTTGTTCTGTCATTGTTGTCACTTGTCCCTCCCCAATCGCGTAAGACAATGACAAGTGAATAAGTGGGAGACAATGACAAGTGAATAAGTGACATGGTGTTCAAAACTTAGCTTGTAAATAGCCCTATCTAGGAGTAGTTTGCAAATACTTTCTTTGTCCATTCCAAATTATAATATGTTGTATTTGTAAATATAAGTTATGTCTAAATGCATAATTTGTCCATTCCAAATTATAATATGTGTTTTCGTTTTCTAGAAATGTTGTATTTGTAAATATAAGTTATGTCTAAATGCATAATAAAGCGTAGAAAGTCAAAATATTTTATAATTTGGAGAACATATTTGGTAACTGATATCCTAGATAAGGACATGGTCATCAAAACATAGCTTTGACCATTATTTTTGTTGGAAATTAAAAGACTTATACTTTTACGAAAGCATTTTCACAACAAAAAACTGTGCATAAGTTCTTAAGATTTCCAAACCAAATTATTTTTTAAAAAAGTAATTTTAACCATAGTTTTAAAAAATAGACTCAAACATTGTCCAAAACATTAATCATCTGCAAACTAGAAAGCGCATAGCTTATTTTAGCCTTGTTCCAAGTCAAACTTCTTTAGTTTTAAATATTTTTTTAACAAACTAAATCAACATCTACAAAAACACTAATTAAATAGAAGATCAATACAATTGATGGTGGATTTAACTTAATGAAGCTAATTTGATAACGTAGATATCATCACATTTTTTAAAAGAAAGTTTGGTCAAAGCTAGTGATATTTAAAGTTACCTATAGTACATAACGATTGGAGGAGCTGAAAACCGGTCTTGGAGGAATGCTACAGGCTCGAGAATGGGACAACATGTTTCTCCGTGTCCTTCGAGTGTCCTTTTTCATAGTTGGATTTTGTGACTGTTTTATAAACTCGGTCGAGTCGTTGTGGTAAGTTCGTATGGATCCTCTCTTTGTAGGATGATGAAGTCGATTGTCCTTACATTATGAAGAAAAAGACTAATGGGAAAGGAAAAAAAGGATCAATCAAAGTTAACCCTTGATCATCTTAGCTAAGTAGTCCACATGTAACAATCGGGATGCAATATTCGCCCTAATGCCAGTTTCACATCGATGAATTACGTAAAACTACCTAGTTCGATGTCTAAGGTTACAACTTGTTCTTCTTGCTTAACCGAGTCCTTGGCAATTTGGTTTCAATTTTGATCACCGACCAAGCAACAAACATGAGCAAACTGAAGTCACGTGTTCACTCAAGCTTGTGGACTTTGATTGATGTATATATAGAGAGATAATCTTGGTAACCACCATTATTGCTCAACAATTGCCCCATGATTCCTACACTCAGGTATTATTCATCTACAGTGTAACAGGAGGTTTAATTCACTAAATTTCCTGGTAAATTAGAGTTATTCTAGTGTTTGTAGTATTCAAGATTTAGTATAAACTTTCTACGAGAACTACTTTTTGTTTTGGTGGTGATGTGACGGCCCCTCCTGCTCAACCCCCCCCCCCCATGTTTGGCCACACTGCCCGGCCACCGACAACGACATTCTCGGCTTACCGGCCGGTACGTACGTCTAGATGCATGTGTGCACTTGGCATGCTTGCCGGCATGACAACAAGCTGGCGCAAGGGTGAGAGCATGCACATGTGCTTCACTGGTCATCGATCACCAGCATCTCAGAACCATCAAAGACTGAAGGCCTTGCTCATATGGCCACTCGGCACGCACGGTGTTCTCTGCTTGCAGTGGCAATCCTCTGGATGGAGAGCACGCACGAACACCTCGCCGGCACGCCACACACGGTAAATATTAGGGCCCATTTGAATTCAACAATTTCTGAAAAGAACTCTACGCAAATTTTATAGCAGTAAATTATTTTTTACACATAACAAACTTAGAGTATGACAAAATTCATGTGTTCGAAACCTGCTCTCTCTGCCTCTCTCTCCTTTTTTTTCCAACCCACCACATGTCACTCTTTGTTTTGGATATGGATATAACTTTTCAGTTCTTTATGAGTCTAACATTACATAGTAGCAACTACTACTTTTCAACAAATAAAAGGCACTCGGCATTAACACAGTAACACATGGCCAACCTATTGTATAAATC
This sequence comes from Microstegium vimineum, assembly GCA_022036555.1. Classification (NCBI taxonomy): domain Eukaryota; kingdom Viridiplantae; phylum Streptophyta; class Magnoliopsida; order Poales; family Poaceae; genus Microstegium; species Microstegium vimineum. The sequence goes on from CM039133.1 coordinate 13,833,502, forward strand.
CATTTGTTGTCCTTGTGGTAAAATCTTATTATTCTTCTCCTTAATTCATCAAAGGATGGCGCTAAGAATACAATCTTGGTGGTCTTGTGGAGCTCTTGGTGGTTAGTTACATATAAGTAGTAGCACGATACATCCAAAAATCCTTACCAATAGAGTCAACTATGTATCTTTGTACCATCAATCATAGATGACATTGACTGCCCGTAGACACTAATAATTTGAGCAAATGTAGTCTCGAGCAATACATTTTTCTTTTCAACAAAAAACGTAGTTAGTCATTGTGGAAGAGTTGTCTTCTACAATTCTACTTGTAGTATGATCTACCATGTTCGCTTGAACTACTCTTAGATTGTTTTATCGTACTCCCTCTAATAGAATGCTACTCAATCATCTTATTCTCTCTCACAGAATACTATTCAATCAACTGACTTTTCCACCAGTTAAACATGGCGATACAACCAGCTTAACACTATTCAATCTTCTTTTTTTTTCTTATTTCAACTACAACAGTAGCTCATGATAGTTTTGGTTGCCGCTAGTCCTAACTCATAAGTATCATCGAGACTTAGGTGTACGCAAGGCTCTGGGAGATTTATTTTTCATGGGTAGCATTAGCGACATTTTAGACGTGGGTCATACCTCGAGGTTTAGGGTTTCATAGGTTGTTGCTACGTAGCTAAATTACTAGTTTGGCTAATTCTTATAAAAATAATAACAAATGATTCGACCAAAGTGACTAGTGTGAGCTGCCAAGGTTCCGTCTATACTATGTTATTAAAAATAAGAATATAAATGATCCGACCAATGTTAGAGTACCTTATGCTATATCGTCGCCCGTTAATTTTGAGCATACTACCTGAAATGTCTCACCTCATTCTCCTCTTGAAGTTTTTTTTAAATATTTTTGGAGGTTAGAGGGGTTTATTCGCCTCAACCTCATTCCTTCACGTGTCTATGACACCTGGTCCCACTTGTCAAAAGTCAATCTTCACCTATCTGGCTATCTCACATCGCATGTAGCCTTCTCTTTCCCCCAAATCGTCTTCCAATCCCGACGAAACCCTAGAAAATCCTCCGGTATGATGGCCGCCGCCCCCAATCCGAAGGCCAAGCCTACGCCGATGCCTCCACCCGCGGCGCCCACCGCGGCGGCGCAGAACCCGCAGGCCGCTGCTTCCAGGGCGTCGTCCTCCTCGTCGTCCGCCGCCGACACCAACCCCAACAAGCGAACCAACCCGGGCAACGCCGCCGCACCCGCGCCCCCAGAGCCTACCCCGAGCGTCAACGGGAGGCCAGCCGATCTCCTCTGATCCCAACGCCGCACTCGTACCCTCACCAGCAGCAGCACCCTCCGCCCGGCGCGTCGCCTCTGCTGCCGCCCCCGCCCCCGTCGCGGCCGCTGCTCACTGTGGCCGCGGTGGAGGCGGTGATGGCCGCCATCCCGCCACCGCCGCGGTACGGGCTGGAGGACCTCGACCGCCGCACCGTCGCGCTCTCCGACGGCACCGTGCGCACCTACTTCGCCCTTCCGCACGAGCCTCCACCGCAGCTCCGCCAGCCGCCGCCGCCGATACCTGGGCACCTCTTGGCGCCCCCGCCCCCGCCCCCGCCACCGCTGCCCCTGCTGCGCCCGCCCCTCGAGCGGTGGGCTCCTCCGCCACCCATGCCCGCACTCCTGTCCTCTGCCGGCCTACTTCCGATGCCTTTCCCGAAGCGGAAGTGGGAGGATCAGGCCAATGGTGGTGTGCCCGGGGAGTCCTCCGGACGCAAGCAGCAGCAGAAGTCTGAGGCGCGCGCTGTGAAGCACGTGAAGGTGGAGGAGTCAGGGGTGGACCCGAAGGTGCTGAAGAGCGCCTTTCTTAAGATGGTGAAGCTGATGAATGCCAATGAAGCAGACAAGAAGAATTACCGGGCCAATGGGAAGCTTTCCCAGCTGAAATGCCCTGTATGTGAAAGGTATGCTGAAAAATCTGAAAGCCCTGTTGGTTTGGTCTTATGTTTGGATGTGTTTATTGAGTGTACAATCAAGAAAATTAAAATGTTCAAACTTGATGTACATGCCTAGCATGGTACAGAGTATACCAATGTTTGATAAATATAATTTTATTGCCCCCCTGCAATGAACCTGAAGAATTGCTCTTTGGCTATTTAGTTGAAAAGCCCAAACCTTCCAGATTTATGTGACATGTGACATCTAGGCGTACCCTGTTTCAAAGGCGTCACCTAGGCGTACCCAGCTCGCCTTGGAAAATGGTGGCGCCTTGTCACCTAGGCGTCCAGGTGGACCCAGCACTCCTGGACGCCTAGTCGCCTTTGAAACCATGCATGTCTGTATATCCTATATTGTGTACTTGTGTAGGGCTATGACTATGAGTGGAAGCTATGTAGCATTCCTTGTCCAAGCAGTGCTAGCTATGGGATACCATTGTAGGCTTATTTATTAAAAAAATGTTTGTATTAGGCGCTTTTTGTGTTCTATTATTACAATATAAATGGAAGATACTTAGGTAGTGAGTCAATTAAAATAGAATTTAAAACAAGGGACCAATAGATGGAAGAAACATAGGAGAGTCAATTAAAATTCAATCATATTTGATCTGATAGGTCTACTACAGGGTGAAACTTTCACTAAATAGTTTATGCAGTTCATGCTTCTCCACAAAGTTCAAGTTCATACCAGGATTTTCTTTTTGCTTTTTGAGAAACTAGGTTAATGCCCGTGCGTTGCTACGGGTTTAAAAATCTACATAATTCTATATATTTTCTACAATTTTATGTATTTTTAACTAACATATATGAAAGAGTACCCTTTGTGCATCATGATTTCGATTTGAAACATACATGGCTGTCAAATAAACATCGTATTGCAAGTTGTGCTTGTAGTTCACAACTTTAACTAAACGCCTTCTCTGAAGCCAATAATTAAGGGGCTGTTTAATTTTAATGTTCACAACTTTAGCTAAACGTCTTCTTTGAAGCCAATAACAGAGCTTAGATACCATCACCACTGCTTTGACCACTGCTTCTGACCCATTTATCAAATTTGAGTGAAATCAGCCTTGTTTGAAAGATAAAAATGGGATCTACAACTTTTGCTTTAGAGGAATGTCGAGATTCTGCACCTATCAATTAAATAAATTCAATGAACGATCAGCCTAATTCAAGAGTAATCTGAAAAGGATGTAAGAGTAGCCATGGTTTGTAGACATAAACATTGCATCTAGTTGCTGCTTAGAAACTTCTCACAGCAGATTCCCTAAATTTGCAAAGATTAACAGGTTCACATACATATACACCAAGCAGCTTCACGTACGTAGTAGCAACATGCCTTCCACTTTATTTCCCCAACTCTCATATGATATTTCCGTGGTCTGCCTTCTTGATCATATATAGTTTCAGAGCTATACACAAGTAGACGTAGCAATAACCTGCCTTTTTATTATTTTCTTTTCTCAACTCGTCTTCTTCTATTTCTCTTATTTGCCTCCAATAATCTTAGTCTCATAGGAGCTATACACCAGCAATTCACATAACAGCAATATGCCTTTTATTTTCTTTCCTCCAACTCGTCTTCTGTTATTTCCCATGTTTGCCTTCCTGACCTTAGCTCCTGGATAGAATCATGATGGGATCATTGTCTTAGCTTCTGTACAACATCTTCACGTACGCTGTCGAACTACTCTTGCGATCTTACGCAAACACAGAGAAGTAGCATATTACATTACAGCAAAAGAGTTCCACAAATTCAAAGAACTAAAATGAAATAAGCACTGAACAAAACCCAACCAGAGCTGATGGTATGAAATTGGCCATGCATTGATTTCTAAAACAAAACTGATCTGACCTTAAAATGTTTAGATTAAACCTACAGTGCTATTGGTAGAGGCTGGAACCTTGTTTCATTATCTAAATAAAAAATCTATAGTACTGCAAAAACTGAACCATTGATAACATCATGGAAAAAATACCTACAGTACTGCAAGAAAGTGAACCATGGGTAGCATCCGGGAAACAACAATTTATTTTATCTTAATTCTGCTAGCACCCATGCTTGGTAGCAACTTCATGTTTGCCTATGAATGAAGATAAGAAAAAATAGGCTTACACTTGAAACCATTTTTGAGTCAGAGAGAAATATAAAACCGTGCAAGTCTTACTTTTCTTTCCTCTCTTTGATTTATGAGGCACTACATTGTCCACAACTTTACTCAGTTGCAAGTTGGTTGACATCAGCCGCATAAAAGGGAGGCATATTAGCTATTAGTTAAACATATGTTGAACATGACATAATACAGGATATCATCTGAGATATCGCTACGCTACTTATAAACATTAGGTTAACATGTAAAGGAAATGTTCAACCGCATAAACAAATTGGTCGTCCCCGAAGATATTGTTAAGGAGAAACATTAGGTTAACATGTAAAAAATGTTGAACCACATTCGCATCACAAATACCATGTTATCCATTTTAAACATCAAGATCTGTCATTCGGGAGTCGTCTCCAACAACGCCATGGGAACTGCATTCAAAGAAAAAAAATGCCATGGGAACCTCCTCTACCGGCAGAGGTACATAGAGAACTTTTTTTTTTCCTTTGTTTCTGCAGATCATAAATTGGAAATCTCTTCCAGATTCTGCTGTGTCTCAACAATTTTCTTTCTTGAATGAGTGGCAATAGCAAGTGTATTCTAGGATCTTTAACCATGGCGATGCCTTCAATTTACTGACATGAAATTCAAGGAAAAACTTACCAATTGCATCAAAATTAACCAATTACTGGAATTCTAGAAAACCGTACAGGTAGTTTATTGGTAAAAGGAATCACAGATTTTTTATTCGTGTTTTTTTTTGGAATTGAAACAAATTTCTAATGAATTTGGAAGATATTGAATGCACAAGTATTAACATTGTTAACTTAGCCTATTAGCTTGTATATTGTTCACCTGTTTCAAGGAGCACGTCGCAGAATTGTTTGGCCTCCTGCTTTGCCTGTGCGCCGTGCTCAGTGTCATGAGCAGCAGTACAGAAGGCGAACTACAGAAGGGCTTGCCTCGATAGCAGCAGGTCTTGATTTGGAGGCATCGTGCCTATTGGATCCAAGCCTTGCCGGAGAGTACCGGCCATACCCCCGCGGCCTGTCATCCTCTGCCGCCGTCCTGTCATGGCTAGGCTGGTAAGGGCGACCTCAGATCCGGCCGACGTCAAGCATAGGGTTCGTTGGGAGGTGTGGCGGCGTGTGCCGTGGCGGCAGGGCGGGCTTTGTGCGCGCTTGAAGCAGAGGCGGCGGAGTCTGGCGGCGGCGCTCGCTCGCCAGGGTGGTTGCGGCGGCGGCCGGGCATCCAGCGCTTGCACCCCCCACGCGTTGCCTTGCCGAGTGGTTTGGGGAGCCACCGAGCAGTCTGCTAGCGAGCGCGCGTGGGAAGTACTGGGCAGACGTGGGAGTCAGCGCGCGTGGGAGTCCACTGCGCGTGCGAGCGTGCACGCAAGCGCCGGCTTTTCGTCTGCTGGTGAACGATTGCTCTGGCAAATTTTTAGTTGTAGAGATATGGTTGTACCCTTTGTCTGCCTCTGCCCTCTTCATGATTTTGTCAGCTCTAGCCTGCCACAAAATTGCTTGGGACAAATGACTTTACGTTCGATAAGCAGTTAAGTTTGGCCATTTTTTCTCGGGATCCTTAGGTTTGGATTTGATCTCTATCTAGAATATCCTGGAAAACTTTTGCGGTTACTTTTGTAGTCTGATTTTTCTCTCTAATTGTGAACACATAATGTCATGCTGGTTGAATTTAAACATGAGATTACTATACCAGCATTATAGCATACTTGACTTTCAAATTTGGAAAGCCCCAAGCTCTGGAATACCTGGGTTTTGAAAACATTTCCTTGTGTTAATTGTTGGAAGTAGTCTTATGTTTCAATACATTTATTTTTGATGTAGTGTTGGTTTGAGGAATGAGATAGTGAGATCCATTGATTATGAACCTAGGCCTCTTGTTTAGTTTGAGGAATGACATGGACTGAATCATTAGGCACATTCTAGTGGAAGTATAGGAATAATCTGTACTCAAAATATGGCTGATCCCATGAAGGACTATCTCATGTAGGATGAGTTTCTTCCACGAAACACCTCATTTGAGTCTGCGACAACAAATATAAGGATGCTGGAATGATCAAACCTTCAAACCGTTAAATAGCATGTGAGCTCGCTTCAACATTGAATCTGCAGTTCTTACCGGGATCAGTTCTACATACTGTTATTTCCCATTTCCCCATTTGTGCAGTCTAAGGCTTAAAAGTGGCTAGTTTTGCAATCGCGCACTAAGTTTTATTTGGATTTTTAACTTTTCATTCTGTAATAAAATAATTCCCTGTGGTTATACTGTTGGAAATTACTTTCTTTCTTTCTTGAGTATTTATCACAAACACATACTAGATTTTTAATTTTTAATAATTCCCTGTGGTTATACTGTGTTTTTAATTTTTTTTGACATTGCGAATAGAAATCAGTTTTGGAGCAAATAATCCAACAAAAGAAGAGAAACACAGTACATACTTTGATGCGAGGCATGTTTAGATTGGAGAATTTCCACAAGATTTTCACCAGTTTCAACCACTTATATGAAATTACTTCATTCATTGTGAAGAGATAACCATACAATGTATATTGGCCTTTATGGACTTAATATGCAAACTTACATGTTGCACATTTGTGGTGTTCTTTCCATGAATGCATTCATACTTGGTTTTTGGTTTTTGCCTTCTCTCCTTGTTATTACTGCCTGGGACTATGTTGTTGTGCTGCAAAGCAGGCTTATTTTGTTACTTGGGTAGTTTGTTGAATCCCATTTTTTTTTGAACAATTATTATGGATGTGTATTGATCCTTTGGTTTGTTCCTATGTTTCAAAATTGTTTCCCTACTAATTGTACTTTCCTGATTTCTATTATGAACCATTTAGTTCATGCACTCAGTTTTAAAACCATGTTTTTTCTAAGAGTGGCATGGATTATTTTCTGAAGACAATGTTTTATGCATAATTTTCATTTGAAGCCGATTGTATGCATGGTTTGATTACAGGGATTCTGTAGATTTGCATGCGCTCCTCAATCATGCATACTATGCAAAGAATCAGGAGCATCGTGCTGATCATCTAGGATTTCACAAAGCTTTATGTGTTCTTATGGGCTGGAATTACTCCGTAGCCCCTGTTCACAAAACCTCTTACCAAGCATTATCAACTATCGACGCTGAAGCCAATCAAGGAGACCTTATTTTATGGCCACCAACAGTTATAATTGAGAACACATACAAGTCAAAGCAAGATGGACAAAAGGATGGCATGAGTGATAAAGATATGGAGAGCAAGCTGAGAGGTACTTCTTCAATGCTTGCTATGTCACTGTGATCTTGGTAGTTCTGAACTTCTGATTGATTACTCTATTAATCATCAGAACTTTTGATGTTTTGCCTTCTCTTTATTCTTTTGGACGGATAAGTCGGGGGTAAATCATTTGGTTTGACAAAAACTTGTTATTTGGTTTCTGTAAAGATGCCTGTCTTTCAGAAGCATTAGATAGAAGTGAAAAGAAACGTTGAAAACTGTATTGGCTGACAGTTGAATTCTTCAGTATATCGGTTTGTTACTTATCAATTTACATAGTTTGTTGGATCTGCCGTAAGAATTCTATCTATATAATATAAATGTAGCCAGTGCCCCCTAGCTTCCTATTTTGTGTAGCAGAGGATGATCTGGCTGGTGCCTTGGAGGCTATCTGCTAAAATATATACACGGATTTTCTTTGAATTTGGAGGCTATGGTTCTCCTTTTACTATTATTATTACCAATGTATTTTTCACTTTATTTATTTATCTGTTTTTTTTGGGTGGTTCTTGTTGGGTTTCATTTCTAGCCTTAGGACCCAACTTGCTTGGGATTAGAAGGCCTTGTCGCATCATTACACCAAGTGCAGGAACTTGATAAACTAGTAAAAATTTTTTTCTTCCATATGGGCCTATGTGATAAGTGATGTTTCCCCACTGTATTGGCCTATGTTTCTCCTCTGATAGGCATTGCCCCCAGGCATTAGGCGTTCTATTTCGAGTGCCTGGGGTCAGACGCACATGCCTGGCAGGGGATCCCAGCTCAGGATGTGCGCGTGTGATGTTTTAATAATCCATAGGATGCTGAGACATCTAAAGGGCCAGAAATTTGGGTGGGCAATAATTCATGCCTACCCTGTGCATTTGTGAATCTTATAGTTATTTTGTGTTCTCATAGACATCAATCAAAAATTGACATGTTCCCCAACTGCTGTATGTTTTTTTTTCTTCCAGAAATGGGCTTTGCCGCTGTCAATGTGCAGCCACTCCCTGTGAAGGACGGGCAAAGGTCCATGCAAGCTAAGTTTCCTGCCAGTCTTGATGGTCTGAACAATGCGTCACGGCTGGTTCAATTGTTCGAGCGCCAAGGTCACGGGCGAGCGGCTTGGGCTCGCATCCGGAGCATCGTCCCCGCCATTGATGGGGGCAATAATAACCCCATGCTGGTCAAGGTGGACGGCAAGGGAGAGCGGACATGGGTCCTCTACGGTTACCTTGCCACGGCGTGGGACTTGGACATTCTAGACCCAGAGTCAAAGCAGAATGCCACTGTAAAGAGCAGAAAGGAGTTGGATTTAGATTAGGAACCACCTGATCCTGCTAGAGCTGTGTATGTTAACAGATGAGTTATGAACCGATATACAGTATAATTTGAGTGTTTATGTTTATGATGCAGCGTTCAAGTTCGAGAAATTCTTTGTTGAGGAATCGAGTAACCATCCTAAAAGAATCTTTTGGTTTATACGTTTCATGCTGAACATCTGAATGAGTTAAAGCCTTCCCATGGTTGACTAGAACTTTTATGGCATATGAAAGACTGGATTTTTGTGTTCTTCAGAAAGCTTGGAGATCGAATCTCCGTCAGCATAATACCACTAATAGATTCAGTGGACAACCTGATGTTGGTAGCTAGTAGGACCTGCTTGAATTTACTTCCGGAAACCGGCGTGTTGCCGAGTGCCTAGTCATTTGCCGAGTGTTTTCCGTCGGGCACTCGACAAATGGTTCATTTGCCGAGTCTTACACTCGACATATTATAACACTCGGCAGGAGCCACTTTTGCCGAATGTTTGGCACTCGACATATTATAACACTCGGCAGAAGAGCCTTTGCCGAGTGTCGGGCACTCGGCAACGTGTGGCACTAGGCAAAAGGTCCCTTTACCGAGTGTCAGGCACGCGGCAACGTCGACACTTGGCATACGGTGTTAGGAGCTGACGCCGTCAGTGGTTTGCCGAGTGTCGCCGTTAGACACTCGGCAACCCTAGCCGTTTGCCGAGTGTCGCCAATAGGCACTCGACAACCCTACACGTTTGCCGAGTGTCTGGAGCTATACACTCGGCAAACCTAGCTTTTTGCCGAGTGTTTTCTCTAACTCTCGGCAAACCTGATTTTTTTTTTCTTAGTTTGGTCTCCAAACTTTTTCTACTGTCCTTCAATAGTACCTAGAACTACATGTTTAGGTATGACAATTTTATCCATGTGTTTGCTATATTTAGTTAGTTTTTTTTTCAATTAAGTGAATTATTTGACCCAAGCCAAATTTGAACTACAAGTGATTCAAATAATGAAAAAAATTGATTGAAAAAATATTATTCATATTATTAAGCATAAGTTGAGTTCATATGTGGTAAAGTAAAACAAGAACTCCAAATATTGTTCACGAAACATGAAACATGATCTCCACATATTGTTCACGAAACATGATCTCAAACATGTGTTAGAATTGATTAAAAAAAATCTATAAATAGCAAATGGACTTCAAAAATTGTAAAATTTATCATGGAGCCATTATATCACACTTAGAACATGTGATAAAAAATTGGGATAATTTTGCAAAAGTTGTCACATACGGTGTCTTACAAATTCAATCATCTCCGATAATGTTTCATATCACTAAGAGGGATTGAGTAGGATTTGAATTGAAATCGAAGCTAAAATTCAAATTTGACTTCAAGACTTTTCGTACAGGCAATACAAAGCATATATGGTGTGATGTCAAGATTTGGTAATTTTTTGGAACTGTTTGATATTTTTTAAATTTTTAGTCGCAATTATATTATTTATGTAACATTTGCCGAGTGTCAGAGTGTCAGAGTGGAGGCACTCGGCAAAGGGGGGCGTTCGCCGCTCTCGGCAAACGTCGGATCTGGCTAAAAAGACTTGGCCGTTTTTTCGGCCGCGCTCACACACAACACACACACACACACCCGCGCCGCTGCCCACCCGCCCTCACGCCTCCGCTCGCCGCCGGCCGTGCCGCCCCACCCCGCGGCCTTCCCCGACCCACCCCGTGCCCTTCCCCACCAACCCCGGCCGCTGCCGCCGCCGCAGGCCCGCCGAGCCCGGCCCTCACCGTCGGGAGAAGAGGAGGGCCACCGCCGCAGGCCCTCTTTGCCCCGGCCGCAGCCGTCCACCCTGCCCGGCCGCCACCGTCCGCCCGGCCCCCTTGGCGCCAAGATCAGAGGAGAGGAGGAAGAGGGAGGAAGAGATGGAGAACGAGAGGAGGAAGAGGAAGAGGAGGAGGAGGAAGAGGAAAAGGAGGAAGAGGAAGAGGAACAGGAGGAAGAGGAAGAGGAAGAGGAGCAGCGCCTTCGGGCCATTGTCGTCGCCCCTCGCCCGTCGTCCGCCGCCGAACCTCGGCCCCACTATCAAGGTATAGACATACGACCAAGCATGGGTAGTTGTAATTGTTAGTCTTAGTCTTAGTCTTAGTGGGTAGTGGTAGTGGTAGTGGTCGTGGTAGTGGTAGTGGTAGTGGTCGCGAGCATGGATTGAACCTATATATGTGGTTGCCGGCCATCGTGACGTTGTTTTATTGCATGTTTTGGAAACCTCACCGTGCAGGGGAGGTTCTGCCGAAATTTTGACTTACGTTATTCTTTTCTTTTGCAAAAGGAAGTGGAGGGGAGGTTGAAAGGTCCTAGATGGTTAGAGGGGGGGGGGTGAATAGCCTAATAAAAATTCTACAAAACACTAGAGCAAATGGTTAGATAACACTTAAGCGAAGCTTTTTGCTCTAGCTCTACTTGGGGTGCAAAGCCACCTATCCAATGCAATTCTAGTCAACTAAGTGCTTGTCAATCAATAAAAAGAACCTAAAGCACTTAGCATAAGCTAACAAGAACAACTACTAAAGAAGCTAACTAGCAAGCTAACTAGACAAGATATGAAATAGTAAATACAAGAGAGGAGGTGATTGCTATACCGATGCCTTGTGATGTATGGATGTCAATAGGATGAACCAATCACTATGAATACCAAAGAGTAGCCGAGAGACAAGAATACAATCTATTTTTATCCCGAGGTTCACTTGGTTGCCACCAAGCTAGTCCCCGTTGTGTCGACTACTCAAATGGTGTTTCGGTGGCTAATTGGCAATTCACAAGACAAGCCCACTAACTCGGGCGCCACAAGAAACCACCCAAATGAGAGTAACTCAATGACACGAGCAATCCACTAGAGTTACCCTTTGGCTCTCCGCCGAGGTGGGTACAAGCCCTCTCACAATCACCGAAGTCGACCGCAAACAATCACCAATTGCGCCGAAGCTTCTCCACAATCGCCAAACCGTCTAGGTGTTGGCAAACACCAAGAATAACAAGAAACCACGCGGCGATGATGATGACCAAGTGCCACTAAGATGCAATGCAATGATCAAAGCACTTGGATCACTCAAACTCTCACAAGTATGCAATTGAAGCAAAGAGAGATGAGTTGGGGGCTATCTCAAGCAAGCACAAGTGTATCAAATGAATGAGAGGTGCAAGAGTGTGCTCCTTGAGCCGTCCAAAACATATATATAGCCTTTCACAAAAGACTAGCCATTTTCCCCTTCATTCTTGCTTTCCTGCGTAGCTCCGGACGCTGTTTCATAGGGGGGTCCGGACCATCGCGTCTGCGTCCGGACCCTCCTCCATTTCAAAACCAGCCGTTGGCGCCCTTCCTGCTGCTGACATGCGGCATCCGGACGCGTCCAACAGTAGCGTCCGGACCCCGCTTCTTCTGTGTCCGGACCCTTACCCAGAGAGAGTCCAGAGAGCGCAAAAGCCCAGACACGCGTCCGGTGTCCTCGGTCCGGACCATGCTTTGCGTTCGGACCCTCTGCTCAGATAAGTCCAGTGAGCGCAGGACTCCGGACTCACGACCGGAGTCAGCGTCCGGACGATGATCTGCGTCCGGACCTCCTGTCCAGAAGCGCTGAGAGCTAGGGTATGCCACCGGACGCATGTCCATTGGTCCGGTCGGCCTTTGCCCTGCGTCCGGACCCTGCGTCCGGAGCCTCTCTGAGTGGCCAACCGAGCCACTTCTTATTCTCCAAGATTCCATGTGCTAACACCTTGTGATCCAACTCTTGTTCACCTGTGTTAGCCTTTTACAACAAATTATCTTGGATTTATTTTAGTTTGTGTCACTTAGGTTCATTTTATGTGAATGCAATGCAAACCTAGTGGCACATGATAACCGCAATCGACACGAGTTTTCCCTTCTTGATAGTACGACTATCTATCCTAAATGTGATCGCACTCTCTATAGTGTCTTGATCACTAAACCAAAAAAAAGGCCCTATGGATATACCTTTGCCTTGGGTCCATTTTGTTTTTCTCTTTCTTCTTTTCCTTAGTCCATGGAGCACTTGAATCATCATAGTCATTCATCTAGCTCCATGTACCAAGGTGGATTACCCTATCTTGATCATACACTTAGTACAAGGGTTAGTCCATAGGTTTCATCAATTAACCAAAACCAAACAAGGTCTTTCAGAGGTTCTACCAGCACCGCGTCGCCTCGCCACTGCACCGACTCGTCACTGCTTCGCTAGCCTGACTCCCCCGCCACCAAAGGTATAACCCCTATTTGCTTATCATGGTCGTGCATCATGTAACCAGTTAGGCGTCTCCCATTCAAAAGAGATATGGTTGGAAATATGTAATTCTTTGCATATCTATAACCATATATGTTTCGAGTTGTCTACGTTTCCATGGACAGCCCGTGTGTGCGTAGAGGAGGTTAGTTTCCATGGTCTGCTCTGATTCGAGATAGAGTTTCGACAGCACCTCCCTGTTGTTCTCTAGATACACTCTGCTTATTAGGACGTGTATCTGGAGAGCAGCAGGGAGGTGCTGCAAAATTTTTATCTCGGATAGGAGTAGAGCATGGAAACTAACCTCCTCTACTCAACCACGGGTGGGATTAGGACCTATCCTCACCTATTAGACAGTAGTAACACCATGTACATGCAATTGCTAGTTACATTACTCGCTGGTTTATATCTTATAGGATGGATGACCGGGCATGGATGTACACGGGCCGCCCAAGTCAGGGTGCGATGGCCACTGAATGGATTGAGAAGACTGATGCTTTCTTGGAACTTGTCTTTTCCCTCGGAGAAAGAAGCGCGCTCAACTTGGTGTCCCTGCAGCAAATGCACAAACAGACGTCGACAAACAAAGGTTGTAATGGGGCGGCATCTTTGCAAGAATGGGTTCATGCCAGACTATACCTGGTGGACACTACATGGTGAAGAAGCGCGTATGAGAGAGGAGCTAGTGAGGCCACGCGTTGTGGATTATGATGCTGATGCTGGTATAGGAGACATGTTAGATGACTTTCATGAAGCTCATTTCGCTGAGGGAGATATGGAGGAGGAGGAACCAGAGGCAACCGCAAAGACGTATTATGACATGTTAGACAAGGCACAGAAACCCCTTCATGGACAAGCAAACGTTTCCCAACTCGATGCCATTGGTCGCATAATGGCATTTAAGTCCCAGTTTAGTCTTAGTGTGTCGAGTGTCTCAGTCAACGACACTCGGCAAATGGTTGACGTGTGCCGAGTGCTTGACTTGACACTCGGCAAACCTTTCGTTACTGCGCCAACGGGCGTTACCGTGCACTTTTTTTTGCCAAGCGTCGCTTTGCTTTGCCGAGTGTCGCAGTACACACGGCAAATACTTTGCCGAGTCCCCGACAAAAAACACTTGGCAAAGGTCCTTCGCCGTTAACATTGCTGCTGTGTGCCGTTTGCCGAGTGTTGCACTCGGCAAAGCATTTGCCGAGTGTTTTAAGGCTTTTGCCAAGTGCCGCAGGCACTCGGCAAAGGACCGGAGTCCGATAGTGATCTCAGAAAAATTGGAGCCTCAATCTCTTCAAGGATTTAAAGAGTGGTAATAATCAAGATCTCCTCTTTATATACAACACACTATTATCAGCCACATACAGTACACCACATCTTTCCATATACCAAACTGATAAGCATGATTCAAATAGAATACAATGTACTGCAACAACTCTGAGACTCATTTGCCTCAGCATCGACAAAATGGATGCTTCTCCTTGTCAATTCAATTCTCTGACACTGCCAGCTGCTCCAGCAGGAGTCTCTGGTCTGGTCCAAGGTCGCGAAGACCTTTGGCGACTCAGAGTAGGTGCCGAACCTAGACTAGTTCTAGCGTTTCAGAGGGGAAAATCCTCGGGAATCCATCTCGTCTTGGCTCAGTAGCCATCCAATAGCAGTCTCCAAGCAATCTCCACAGCTGTGGGGGTTCCCTGGTGGTGCGGGTCTTCCGGGCGGCGCGGGATGAGCAGACTCAGTGGCGGCGAGGGGAGTTGGGGCGGAAATGGAAGACGCAACAAGGGTGGGGGCAGCGAGGGGCTGGAGGGCCTCTTGATGGGGCTGAAGCTCTCGGAGGAAGAGAGGAGCAAGGTGAAAGCAGCAAGAAGGGTGGAAGCGGGAGATGGGGAGCAAGCCCTGCAAGCAATAGGTAAGCTGTTTGCGTGCAAGGCTGGTTATGCGGAGGGGCTTGCACAAGCTTTAGGCAGAATTTGGTGTCCAGGGCAAGGGATTCGTTGCAAGGATCTAGGGAAGAACCTCTTTCTCTTCACGTTTCTGTAGGCAGGAGGTAAAAGAAGAGCCATTACGGAGGGTCCCTAGGATTTTGGGGGTGACTTGCTGGTGGTAGTGGATTTTGACAGGAGCAAGAGATTGAAGGACTTCGAGTTCACTCATATCCCTGTCTAGGTTAGGGTCTTCGACCTCCCTCTGGGAATGATGGATTCGATGAACGAGATACTGTTGGGGAACCAAGTTGGGAGAGCCCTGGCTATCGACACAGAAGAGGATGGTACAGTCGTTGGGGGTTTCCTGCGGATTAAGGTGTAGATTGACATTCGCAAGCCTCTGAGACGTGGTATTCTAGTTGAAGGAGATGAAGGGGATGAGGATTGCTGGTGTCCGGTACAGTATGAATTTCTCCCAAATTTCTGCTATGGCTGTGGTCGTCTCGGTTATGTGGAGAGGGAGTGTGAATCCTGTGAGGAGGCGGAAGTAGAGTGTAGGCAATTTGCGGAGTGGATGTGGGTGACCCCATCTCGATGGAAAGGGCAAGCTGATCAGAAGCACAAATGGTCAGAAGGGGGGAGTTCAGGTAGTGGTAGGTTCGGGAGAAACAGGGAGAGTGGCAAGGTGAGTTTGGTTCTGAATCAGGACAGTTTGCACACGTCCTCTCTTAGAACAAACTCGGACGTCGATCCTGATCTCAATGATGAGGTTACCAGCCCGACAAAAAGGGTGGTGAAAGAGGGGAGAGTGTGTGTAGGGAAGCCTAAGAGTCTGGCTTTTGAGGAAGGGTTTGTTGGTGGAGTTTCTGGGACTGGAGTTGGTGAGGTACAAAAGCATGGTGATGCAAGGAAGTTGGAGCCTGATGAGGGACAAGGGGTGGGGCGTTTGGGGGAGTTCATTCCTAGTCAAGTGGAGGTTTTTGACAAGACAAGGGATGTTGTTTTGCAAGTGGGGGGAGAGAATATAGATGGAGGAAGGGACATGGATGTGGATGGAAGTGTGCTAGGGGTGGTGGAGACATGTAAGGAGGGTGTGATAGATATAGAGGGGGTCCGGGTAGATGAGTTGGGGGTGCAAAATCTGGTGGGGAGGATGGACGGAGGAAGGACTGCAGAGGTGGTTGAGGGAGGGGGAAGGAAGCCTGGTACGTATCGCTGCAGGCAGCGGGATCCAGAAGACAGTGGTGGGGCGCAATTTGTGAAGACAGTGAAGAAAAGGTGGCGGGGGACAGAAATACCGGAGGAAGAGTTGGACCAAAAAAAGAAAAAGTGGAGGGGGTACAAATGGATGAGCAAGAGATGAAGGGTGGGGAAGAAACGGTAGGACTGACAAATCAGTCCTATCCCGCCAAATGAGGCTCATAGCCTAGAATTGCCGGGGATTGGGGAACGACCCGACAATTCGTGGCCTTCTGGAGCTCCAGAAGGAGGAGGCCCCTGATGTGCTATTCCTGTCAGAAACGAAACATGATGGCAAGTGGTTGGATTGGCTAAGGTGGAGGATGGTGTTGACTAATATGGTAGAAAAGGATAGTGTCGGGGCGAGTGGTGGTCTCGCTATTTTTTGGAGGAAGGATATTGACCTCACAGTCAAGAGCATGTCAAAGTATCATATAGACATGGTAATAAAGGAGGAGGATGATTTTGAGTGGAGATTCACAGGGGTGTATGGGGAGTCCAGGAGTGAGGAGAAGGAGAAGACATGGGATACTCTTCGGACCTTGCACGGGGCTCTTAACCTACCCTGGGTGTGTGTGGGTGACTTCAATGAGGTCCTTTTTGCTCATGAGAAGGAAGGTGGTTTAGGGAGATTAGAAGCAACAATGGAGAAGTTCAGGGAGGCAATGGAGGACTGCGGTCTCCATGATTTGGGTTTTGTGGGGGATGTGTTCACTTGGCGAAACAATCACCATAATGCTGGAAGCTACACAAGAGAGCGGTTGGATCGGGCCCTTGCTAACGCAGCATGGAGATGCAAATTCCCGCTGGTCCGGGTTATCAACGACGATCCAAGACACTCAGACCACAGACCGGTGATCGTGGAGGTGGGAGAGAGGGAGGTTCGGAGATGGGAAGGGCCACGGGAGGTGATGAGGCTTTTTGAGACCCGGTGGCTGGAGGAGGAGGACTGTGCGGCTAGAGTGGAGGATGCCTGGGGTTCTGCCCTGAGCAATGGCACCACCACTATTCTGGAGAAGAGGGTAAAAAACGCTAGAAGGGAGCTAGAAAGATGTAGAAGGAGGGGGATCTCACAGGACACTGTGAACCGAGAGCACATTTTGAGGTTTAAGCTAGAAAGGCTAGAGGACCAATGGCATGTGTACTGGAAGCAGCGAGCCTACAATTCATGGCTGCTGAATGGGGACCGAAACACAAAATACTTTCATGCGTTTGCATCGGAAAGGAGGAGGAAAAATGGGGTCAAGCGGCTAGTGGACGAGAGTGGTCTAGTGGTGGAGGGTGATGGATTGAAACCGTATATCGCTGAGCAGTACCAGGTTTTATTTTCCACACAGGCACAAGGAGATGTTGAAGAAGTGACCAGCTGTGTACAAAAATGTGTAACGAGGGAGATAAACGAGAACCTACAGGCCCCCTACTCAGGGGAGGAGGTGTGGAAGGCTTTGGCGAGTATCGGTGACCTGAAAGCGCCTGGCGTTGATGGCATCCCTGCCATTTTTTACAAGCGGTTTTGGGGACTGATTGGGGATAGGGTAAAGATGGAAGTACTGGAGGTCCTGAATGGGGGGGGGGGGGGGGCGGGAGATGCCTGCTGGCTGGAATGACACAATAATAGTCCTCATCCCAAAAAATGATAAGCCTGAAAGACTCAAAGAGTTGAGACCAATCAGCCTGTGTACAGTGTTGTACAAGCTTATTTCCAAGGTGATTGCCAACAGGCTAAAAGTGGTGCTGCTAGAGGTAATCTCTCAGACTCAAAGCGCTTTTGTACCGGACCGACTGATAACTGATAATGTCCTCTTGGCATATGAATTAACACATTATCTAAAAAATAAGAGGAGTGGGACAGAAGGGGCAGCAGCTATCATGCTGGATATGAGCAAGGCTTACGACCGTGTTGAATGGGGTTTTCTGCATAGCATGATGGTCAAGATGGGCTTCAAAAGGCAGTGGGCTGATTTAGTAATGAGATGTGTGTCAACGGTGAACTACCGGATCAAAGTTAATGGCGATCACACTGAGGCGATTACACCACAGAGGGGGCTCCGTCAGGGCGACCCCCTATCTCCCTACCTCTTCATTATTTGTGCGGAGGGGATGTCAACAATGTTACAACGGGCAAAAAGGGACCGAAAGATCGTGGGCATAAATGTTTGTCGTGCAGCACCAAGTGTCAACCATCTCTTTTTTGCGGATGACTCTCTGGTTTTGATGCGGGCAAGAGATGAGGAAGCAAAGGAGCTAAAGAGAATCTTGGAGGTGTATGAGAAGGTGTCGGAGAAAGCGATCAACAAGGACAAGTCTTCAGTCCTGTTCAGTACTAACACAACAAGAACAGTAAGGGAACAAATGAAAGCTACTCTCTCAATCACACAAGAGAAGTGGGGGGAAAGGTACTTGGGGCTGCCGGTATCCATTGGGAAATCAAAGAAGAAGACTTTTGCATATATAAATCAAAAAATCTGGTGTAGAGTGCAGGGTTAGCAGGAAAAGATGCTCTCGAAGGCGGGCAAAGAAATTCTGGTCAAGGCAGTGGCCCAAGCCATTCCCACCTATGCAATGTCCTGTTTCGACATAACAAAATCTCTATGTGATGAGATAAGCACAATAGCGAGCAGGTATTGGTGGAGCCAACATGACAAGAAACACAAGATCCATTGGCTTAGTTGGGAGAAATTGACGCGCTCAAAGAAGAAGGGGGGTTTGGGCTTTAGAGATCTGCACCTTTTCAACTTGGCGATGCTTGCTAGACAAGCATGGATGCTGTTGACCAATTCAAACAGCCTGTGTGGTAGGGTGCTCAAAGCAAAATACTTCCCAAACAATAGCATCTTGGAGTGCCAAGCAAAAGAGGACATTTCTTACTCCTAGAGAAGCATCCTACAAGGGGTGGAGTTGATGAAGAAGGGGATCATTTGGAGGATTGGGGATGGAAGCGAGATAAAAATCTGGACTGACCCATGGATACCCCGGGGAGTGACACGTCGTCCCGTGACTCCAAGGGGTAACTCACTGCTAACAAGGGTAGAGGAGTTGATGGACCCGTTTAATGGAGGTTGCGATGAACAGCTGGTTAGGGACACTTTTTGGAGGGAGGACGTTGAGTTGATTTTGTCAATCCCTATTGGGGTGGAATCACCGGATTGGCCAGCGTGGCATTTTGACCGAAAGGGTCTGTTCTCGGTGAGATCAGCCTATAAGATTGCGGTGCAGGCTAGGGACAATGAGGCGGGAAGAGTTGCTGAGGTGTCGACAGGGGGTGGCACAACTGATGCCCAATTCCCGTGGCACAAAATATGGCAGCTGAAGGTGCCCAATAAAGTACAAATGTTTCTATGGCGTTTGATTCATAACAGCCTTCCGGTGAGAAACAATCTGAAGAGGAGGAAAGTTAAGGCCAAAACTGTCTACCCAATGTGCAAGAGGTTAGATGAAGATTGTGGACATTTATTTTTCAAATGCAAAAAGGCTCGGGAGTGCTGGGTGGAACTACAAATGGAAAACGCTCGCTGCTGTTTTGAACACTGGAAATCAGGGAAGGAAGTAGCTGGGAAGATTTGGACAATGACTATTGACAAACAACTGAAAGTTGTTGTATGGATGTGGAGATGGTGGACAGCAAGAAACAAGGCAAATGCGGGAGAACGAGTGCAACACAATGGGGAGGTATGCAATTCAGTCCATTACCACCTCAATGAGTTTGCAAAACTAAAACCCCCGGGAAATCAGCGAGGCCAGGTGCAGAAAGAGGGATGGAAGCCTCCACCAAATGACCAATACAAGCTGAATGTGGATGCAGCCTTCTCAGCCCTAACAAGAAGGGGCGGATGGGGATACGTGGCCAGAAACAACAAAGTGGAGGTGCTCGACATTGGGGCAGGTCATTTTCAGAGAGCAGGTAGTGCTCTGCATGCTGAAGCTATAGCAGCCCTCCACGGTCTAAACAGAGTAGAACAACTGTGAATGACAAGAATAATTTTGGAGAGAGATGCTCAAACCTAGGGAGAGCCTTGACAACAAGTGAGATGGACGGTGGTCCAGAAGGAGCTATTTTTAGGCAGATTCGATTAGCAATGATGAGAAACTTTGTTTCATGCAGTGTATCAATCTGTCCTAGAGAATGTAACAAGGTGGCTGATTCTATGACCAACCATGCTAAAGCTGTTCTTCCTGATGGAGGGCAAGCTTTTTGGTGCCAGGCACCAACCTTTGTAAACGATATGGTCTCCGGCGATTTGCCCGGAGTTCTTGGTTTATAAAGTGCTGTGAATTTTTTTTAAAAAAAATTCTCTGACACTGCCATGAGTCACAACTCAGAAACTCATTGGCACCCAATTATTGATTCTATGACATTGCCGCGTGTTCGTGCCTTTAGGCCACAAGCCTACAACTGCAAACATGTAGATAGATTCATCACTGACCACACCACAAGCTCATGGATAATGGATCATAATAAAAAATCTCAGACAGACATGCCACTTCCCAAATCAACCGAACCACACGCAAGACACGTCATGCATGTCGATCATCACGAACCGACATCGATCTGCTCCGTTCTGAAGCTGACCGGCCTCATCGAGTCGGCGCTTGCGCAAGAGCACGAGGAACGGCTCAAAGAGCCATGCACTGGCTCCATTTTGCCAGAGTATGTGCAACCGCGTCGTCGAGCTCGCGGCGCGCGGGCAGCAAACTTGTGCCTGCAGCAACTGGTGCATGGCTGATGCGTCATGCGTGATCTGTGTAAGCTTTGGCAATGTATACGTGGGGTAGAAGTAGAAGATGTGCCAGAGGTAGAAGAAGGCAGCTCTCAGTCTCAGGCTAGCATATGGTGATGGTGTGCAGGCCACGGTGTGGTATTTGTGCAGGCCGGGCATCGCCATCTGATCTCCGGCCTGTGTGCGTGCGGTGCGGCCGATCCGTGCGGATGGGCCTCGGCCAGTCGGCCCTCGTCAGTGGCAGCACCCCGTGTGCCTCACTGCCTCTCCCCCTCATACCAGAGCCGGAGTCGAATGTCTTGGGCTTGTGGCCGAAACTTGCGTCTTCTAGCTATATATGCGTGGGACGGGCAGCGTGGTTCTGTCCTTGATCCCCTTGACGCTGGGATTTTTATCACGACCATGTATTTCGTAGATATGTATTGGGCCAATGAAACCTCACATGTACGTTGCCGGATGAGTGGCACATATGGGTTTGCTATTATTACTAAAGTTCTATGGTATAGAAAATCTTACACCGATAAGAATAATTTCTTGATATAATGTCCTATGCTATAAAAACTGTTAATAATTAATTTATCGTATTGTGAGTACCTTTTGACAGTGCAGGGTTCCGGCTCAAGAAATTCTTTGGCGAGCAACAGCTAGGTTTCGATCTGCAATAACAAAATGGACCCTGTTAGAAAGAAATGAAGCAAATTTTTGCATCTGTACAGATGGGCAAATTGCACCAGGTATGGTTTCTTTGGCAGTTTGGCTTCGACGTTCAAATGGCTACAGTCAGGTTGATATTGACCAGATCTTTTCGTCGTCTTCTCTGTCCTGCGGCAAGTACTTGGAGCATGCACTTCAAGTCTACTACAGTTTAGATATCCGCCCTTTTCAGGCACGTGTCAAATGAGGTTGCCCGTCACTGTTACACTTTAAGAGGCGTTTGGTTCGGCCGTTTCAGCCCGTAATCTGTTTACAGTGCTAACAGGTCACGTTGTATACTGTTTGGTTGGGCTAGCCTGCAATCCATCAGGGCAGTACCGCGGTACCGTATTGGATACGGGCCTATATAATCACATTACCCCTCCTCTCCGGTCTGCAACGCATCCCTTTACGTTCATCCTCCCGAACTTGAGAACTCAGGATTCTCTGCGGCTCCCGTCCTCGTCTGCCGCCACGGAGCAGCGCCACTTCCCGCCGGCCCCTGCTTCGAGAAGATCCTCGTCGGCCGGTGAGGACAGTCCTCTCCCCTCTTCATCTCCATGGATTTGTCCCCTATTCATCTGAACCAGAGATAAAGCCAGAAA
The DNA here is from genome assembly GCA_022036555.1 of Microstegium vimineum. Lineage (NCBI taxonomy): Eukaryota > Viridiplantae > Streptophyta > Magnoliopsida > Poales > Poaceae > Microstegium > Microstegium vimineum. The sequence continues at coordinate 13,855,640 of CM039133.1, forward strand.
AAAAAATTTAGGACGGGCTGAACAAAAGTCTATGGAGATGAAGAAAATTTGAAGGTTTGTCTACGAAACGATCTCCTTCAAACGATCTCAGCCTTGCCTTTTCCCGTATGTCTACACAAGAAAATGAAGGTTTGTCTCCGGGGGGCTCTACGTACAGGACAACAGTAGGGGGGCTCGATCCTGGCTCCGTCGCTGATCTGAACCCTTCGTTCATGTTCTTGAAGGTCACTGCTGCCACAAGTTTACTGCATCCACACAACCAGTGAGAACCATCCTCTCTTCCTCTCCCCCCCGCCTCTTCCATATGCTTCCATCTCAACCTTTTTCCAAATTTTAATTTTCTCAAACCCTAACCTTGTGTTCTTGAAATCAACTTCTGTAAGAGGAGACCTGTAACAATCAGTTTGACGTGGTGTGGGTCAGCTTGGAGAAAGTTGTCATGGCAGGTAGATCTACTACTATTTGTGACATTGTAACCTACCTTGTGTGTGAATTACTGCATTTTTTTTTCTGAAGTCTGAACCATGAATTTGGTAATCTTCGTTACCAACTTGAATTACTCCTAGGTGTGATCTTGTGAGGAGGAGATCACAAGAAATTAATTTGGATTAGTATATTGCGAGGAGATCACTAGTACTTTAATTTGAATTACCATTGCTGAAATTTGTTAGTTAATTAGATATGATGCCTTGGTTTCCTTTTTTACTGGGCATCAACATTACAGTTGGAAGGAATCTTCTGCTCCAACAAAATCAGCATCAGCATTACAGTTTCCTTTTTTATTCGTCGATTCATCGATAACCTGTACATCGAAAAAAACACTAAAAGGAAGAAATCTTCCCCTCCAACAAAATCTAGCTTCGAGCAAAGATCAAGTGAAACAATTGCCAACAAAACCGAGATACTAAACAGTGCATGGGCAGATCGAGCTGCCGGGCGAGATCATTAGTGGCTCCTGGTCAAGTCCACCCTTGGCCACGCTCGCCTCCTTCTCACGCTCGACAACTTGAGGGGTGACGACTTCGCGAACGCCATAGCATGTCATTGCGGTACTGTCGTTCGATCTGACCGGAATTGAAGTCGTTGCATGCATGCCCTAAACCAAGGCCTACAGTAACTTATAAAGTTTTTTTAAAAAAACATACTGAACTAAAACTATCTAATCTAATCTAACCAGCTCGCTCTGGTCAACAATGGGGACGTTGTCGAGCTCAACTGGTCCCAACCAGAGCTTGCCGTCTTTCTCTTCTATATCGGAGATTGTGACACTCTTGTCGTCGGCCGCTATCTCCTCGCGTTGCACGCCCTTAGCATCTAGGCGTACACCGACGATGTGTTTGCCAGCCGCTGCGTCCGCGCCGTCAATCTTCTCCCGGTTGAGTGCAACCCAGTAGCCACCTCTTGCATCGCGTCTGATATTGTCTGGGTACCCAGGCAAGTTAGCGAATAGCTCGTAGGTGCCAACCTTAGAGCCTTTCAGCCAGTACCTGAATAGCTGACTAGGCCCTGTGTGCGCCACGATGACATGTGTCCGGTCAACGCTCAACGCGACGCCGTTGGGATAAGGTAGACCATCCTTGAGCACCGTCACGCTCTTCGCCCGTGCATCGTACTTCATGAGACGTCCGGAAGCTTCACAGTGTAGCATGACCTGTGTGTTATGACGACGCGTGTATAACATGCTGCTATCCATGAAGTACACGTCTGAAAGATCTCTATTGTTTTGGGTAATTGATGAAACCTAAGTACTAACCTAGCTCTAAGTGATTGAGTAGGTTAAGTACACAAGAGAAGATGAAGGAGACAAGTGATGGAGCATTGGAGGCTAAGGAGGAAGCTAACAAGAGCTCACACTTGCAAAAGAAAAGAAGAGGAGCAAACCCTAAGCTATTCAAGGCAAAGGTATAACTAGGGATTTTCTTTTAGTGATCAAGACACCTAGTGGGTGTGATCACATTTAGGATAGGTAACCGTACTATGAAGAGGGGAAAATAGTTAGTGGTTACACCTATCAAGTGCCATTAGGAGTTCATTGCATTGCATTGTATCTAATCCTAATGAACATCCCTTGTAAACTTGATAAAATATGCCAACACACATGCACAAGTCAGTGAAACACTTGGTGGTGGCACATGAGATCAAGGGAAGAAAAGAGAAGAAGATTCTGATCAAGATAGGAGCTCCGGACCAGTCTGTATGTGAGCACCGGACTATTAAAAGTAGTCCGGTGGTTCCGACTCGGGTAGTGCGCAGGCAGGAAGGCTTCAGACTAGTGGTCTGGTGGTGCATCGGACCATCAGTCGACCACTTTTCAGAAGTCCGGTGGCTCAGCAGAAGATCAAGGCAAGCTCCGGACCAGGACAATCGGTCCGGTGGTCAGCTCCGAACTGGTGGTCCGGAGCACTGGCACTCCCTGTGAAAAATCGACGAAGGACTAAGGAGGCTCCGGACCAGAGGAAATGGTCCGGTGGTGAGCTCCGGACCAGGAGTCCGGAGCATGGGTGCTTATTGTACTCCAAGTCTAAACTGAGGGAGAAGCTCCGGACCAAGCGTCGGACCAGGTCTCCGGACTATGGCAAGTGGTCCGGAGGTCAGATGGTTTAAATCTCCAACGGTCAAATTCAGAAGACAGTGGACACGTGGCACTCGCAGAGGCGTTGGACCAGGCGTCGGACTAGGCTCCGGACCATAGCATCGGACCAGCTGCAATGGTCCGGTGGTCTCAAAAGTAGTCCTATGGTCACGCTTTCAGCAACTCCAAAAGTGAAAACGGCTAGTTTCTTTGAGGAGGCTATATATGGGTATGTGACTGGTTCAAGGAACTACTCTTGCACATTTGGCTATTGCATACTCTTGTGAGCAAACCACACACACTCCCACTCATCTCTTAGTTGATTTTGATCATCCATTTGAGTGAGTTGAGTGATCAAGTGCATTACATGAAGTGATTCATCTTAGTGGCACTTGGGAGTTGATACCGCTGCTAGTTTCTTGTTACTCTTGGTGATTGCCTTCACCTAGACGGTTTGGAGCAAGCGGTGTGGATTCGAAAAGCTTGGTGATTGTGCTTCGTCAACCACAAGTGGTGATTGTGAGGGGTTCTTGTGCCTTCCCCGCGGGAGATCGCAAAGGTAACTCTAGTGGATTGTGCGTGTCGTTGAGTGCCCTTATCTTGTGTTGGTTGTGAGGCACCCAGTGACGGGTTTGGCGTGTGATGCCAATTAGCTCTTGAACCTCCAAGTAAGTGAGCCGACACAACAAGGACGTAGCTAGTGGACAAACTAGTGAACCTTGGTGAAAAAAATCAAGTGTCAACCTCTTGGCTCATCCTTGTGATTGATTGGTGATTTTGGTGATCTCATTGTGATTGGTTCAATCCTCTACTCGGTGGTAAAATCACTCCTCCCATCTTTGCATTACCTTCTTCATACTTGCAAGTAGTATATTAGGTTGTGCCTAGAGGGCTACTAGACTTGAGTAGGCTTTGGTTGTGATTAGAGCTATATTAGGATAGCAATTGTGTTAGGAGGCTTCACATTCCTTAGTTTACTATTGCTAGTTAAGCTTCGCCACCTCTTTGTCTAACTTGTTGTTGAGTTTGTTTTTAGAATTTCAATTTAGGCTATTCACCCCCCTTTAGCCTTGGATAGGACCTTTCAAGTGGTATCGGAGCTAGTACACCGTTGATTTGAGGCTTAACAACCTACGGTGTGATCATAGCTCATATCAACAAAATGAAGAAACCACCAAGATTTGATGGTTCCAACTATGGCTATTGGAAGGTCAAGATGACCGCACACATCAAGTCAATTAGCCGGAAGGTGTGGCTTGTGGTGGACAAGAAGTTTGATGTTGCCATTGTGGAGGCTCCAACTCCACAAGAAGAAGAGAAGCTTCAACACAATGACATTGCTCTTAGTGCCATCCATGAGGCTCTTGATGAGAAGGTCTTTGAGCAAATCAAGAATCTAGAGAGTGCTCATGAGGCTTGGAAGAATCTTGAGGAATCATTTGAGGGCACACAAGCCGTCAAGGGAGCTAAGGCATACATTCTCAAGGAGAAATTTGCAAGCTTCAAGATGAAGGATGATGAAAATGTGCCGGAGATGTTTCATCGGCTTCAAGTGCTAGTCAATGATCTCACGACTCTTGGTGAGAAGGTCGAGGACAAGGACTTCTCTCACAAGTTCTTGAGGTGTCTTCCATCCCAGTTTGACACACTTGTGACCTTGATTGTGAGAGGTGGGCTAGACACCATGACTCCGAATCAAGTCTTGGGAGATGTCATGACTCAAGATGCTTATCGGGAGAACAAGGAAGAGGATGTCAAGAAGGAAGACAAGAAGGATGAGAAGAAGAAGAGAATATCCTTCAAGGCTACTTCATCACACAAGAGCAAAGGCAAGAGCAAGATTGAAGAATCAATTGAAAGTGAAGACCAAAGTGCTAGTGATCTTGATGAGGATGAGATGGCTCTCTTTGTGAGGAAATTTGGGAGATTCATGAAGAAGAAGGGCTATGGTGCAAGAAGAAATAATACTTCTTTCAAGAATCATGATGAACCAAGGAAGTGCTTCAAGTGTGGAAGCTTTGATCATCTCATTTCTCATTGTCCTTACAATAGTGACAAGGATGATGATGATCACAAGAAGAGAGGCAAGAAAGAGAAGAAGCCCCTATTTGACAACAACAACAACAACAAGAAGGGCTACTCTCACATTGTTACTTGGGATAGTGACTCTTCATGTGGTGATGATAGTGATCAAGAAAAGAAGACCACTACCAAGAAGAAGGCTTTTGAAAGCATTGCAATGAGGGACAAGATCTCTCTATTTGACACTCCATCATCATGCTTCATGGCTAAGTCGACTAAGGTACTTTCTCATGATGAGAGTGAGAGTGAGAGCGATAGTGATAGTGAGGAGCCCTCAAAGGAGGAACTCATGGACATGCTTGAGCAAGCTAAGGACTACATTGACAAGAAGAGGAAGGAGTGCAAGGAATTGCGCAAGGCCAATTTGGCTCTTGAGCAAAACCTTGATGAGGCCGTAGCATCTCATGAGAGGCTAATGGAAGCCCATGAGAAGCTAGTGAAGTCTCACTCTAAGCTTGAAAGAGCTCACTCCTCCCTCCTTGATCAAAGTAAGAAGGAGATTGCTCAAACATATGACATGGGAGTTACTTGTGATATTCTTGATGAATCTTTCTATACTCCTATCATTGTTGCTCCCACTAACCCCTCTTGTAGCACTACCACTTCTACTTCATCTACTAGTGATGGTGTCACTTGTGATGCTTCACTAAAGGTGGAAAATGAAACCCTCAAGAAGGAGGTTACAAAGCTCAATCACTCCTTAGCTAAAGCTTATGGAGGTGAGGACCACTTGCTTATGTGTTTGGGTAGCCAAAGAACTTCTCTCTACAAAGAGGGATTGAGCTATACCCCCAAGAAAGGCAAGGCCGCTTTTGTTTCTCACAAAACTCGTTTTGTGAAGAACACCGGTAGCTATTGCAAGAGTTGCAAGCAAGTTGGTCACAATGAGCAAGCATGCAAGAACAAGAAGGCTAGGCAAGATGTATCCTCCATGAGAGTTGATTCATTCTATGTACTTTCCAAGGGTACTAATGGTGTTCATGCCAAGTTTGTTGGTGCACCTTGGATGGCTTCAAAGAAGTCCATTTGGGTACCAAAATCTTTGGTAACTAACCTTGGAGGACCCAAGCAAGTTTGGGTACCTAAAAAGAATTGATCTCTCTTGTAGGTCAATTACAAAGCCGGAGGGAGGCATTGGGTGCTTGATAGTGGGTGCACTCAACACATGACCGGTGACGGAAGGATGTTCAACTGAATAATACACAAGGATTTGATAGTATCACATTTGGTGACAATGGCAAAGGCAAAGTGAAAGGGCTTGGGAAGATTGCTATCTCCAATGATCTAAGCATTAGCAATGTTCTTCTAGTGCAAAGGCTTGATTTCAATCTATTGTCGGTTGCCCAATTGTGTGATCTCGGTTTCAAGTGCATATTTGGAGTGGAGGATGTGGAAATCATTAGCGTAGATGGTTCAAACATGATCTTCAAGGGATTTCGATATGAGAACCTCTACCTAGTGGATTTCAATGCTAGTGAGACCCAACTCTCTACATGTCTCATCTCAAGGTCTAGCATGGGTTGTCTATGGCATAGAAGGCTTGGACATGTTGGCATGAAGTAACTCAACAAGCTAATCAAGCATGATCTAGTGAAGGGCTTGAAGGATGTCACATTTGAGAAGGACAAGCTATGTAGTGCATGTCAAGCCGGAAAGTAAGTTGGCAGCACTCATCCAAAGAAGAGCATCATGAGTACAAGCAAAGTTTTTGAGTTATTGCACATGGATCTCTTTGGGTCAACAACATACATAAGCATTGGTGGCAATAAGTATGGATTTGTGATAGTGGATGACTTCACAAGATACACATGGGTATTCTTCTTGAGTGACAAGAGTGACACATTTTATATCTTCAAGTCATTTGTCAAGAGGTGCCAAAATGAGTTTGAAACAACTATCAAGAGAGTTAGAAGTGACAATGGGAGTGAGTTCAAGAACACAAGAATTGAAGATCTTTGTGATGACTTTGGGATCAATCATCAATTCTCTTCAAAGTACACTCCTCAATCCAATGGGATAGTCGAGAGGAAGAATAGAACCTTGATTGACATGGCAAGATCAATGCTAAGTGAATACAATGTTAGTGATTCTTTTTGGGCCGAAGATATCAATACGGCTTGCTATTCTAGCAACCGTCTCTATTGTCATGGAATGCTTGAGAAGACTCCCTATGAGCTATTGAATGAAAGAAAGCCAAACATTGCCTACTTTAGGGTGTTTGGATGCAAGTGCTATATCTTGAAGAATGGAACAAGGTTGAGCAAGTTTGAAAAGAAATGTGATGAGGGATTTCTACTTGGTTACTCAACAACTAGCAAGGCTTATAGAGTATGAAACTTGACTAGTGGCATTCTTGAGGAAGTGCATGATGTTGAATTTGATGAAACTCAAGGCTCTCAAGATGAAGAAGAAAACTTGGATGATGTGAGAGGTGACAAGTTGGTCAAGGCTATGAAAGATATGGATATTGATGACATTAGACCAAGACAAGTCCAAGATGAAGATGGAGATCAAGTATCCATTCCAAGTGATCAAGCTAGTGGTTCTCCAACTCAAGATCAAGCAAATGCAAGTGAAGATCAAATTTAGCTAATTCATCATCTCAACCAAATGGCATCAACATACAAGTGCTCCAACCTACCAACATTGCAAGAGATCATCCTTTAGATCAAATTATTGGAGGCATTCAAAGTGGTGTTCAAACAAGATCAAGATTGGCTTCATTTTGTGAGCATTATTCTTTTGTCTCATCATTTTAGCCAACCAAGATTGATGAAGATTTGAAGGATGTTCATTGGATCAATGCTATGCATGAAGAGTTTAACAACTTCACAAGAAATCAAGTTTGGGAATTGGTAGAAAGACCAAAGAAGCACAATGTCATTGGAACCAAATGGGTTTTCAAGAACAAGCAAGATCAAGATGGAATAGTGGTGAGGAACAAAGCAAGACTAGTAGCTCAAGGTTACTCACAAGTTGAAGGTCTTGACTTTGGGGAAACATATGCTCCGGTGGAAAGATTAGAGGCAATTAGAATACTATTGGCCTATGCTTGTGCACACAATATCAAGCTATATTAAATCGATGTCAAGAGTGAATTCCTAAATGGGGCAAACGTAGCAGCCATAGCATCCAACATTGATTTTCTTTCTAACCATAATCAGGCTTCAAGGGTCTTACAGATGGAGAGAAACAGCCTTGAGCACCTATTGCTTCACTTTTGTGGAGTGACAGCAAAGGAGTACGGCTCTATCCAATAAATTTATAAAGATCCACTCTGACATCCCTTGCTTCTAGAATGGGATTTTCTTTTCTCTGATTAAAGCATGCCTTTTCTTGTAGATATCAAAATGCAGACTGGAGGTCAAGGCCACTTCCTGAAGAAATGATTAAGTATTGTGCATATAGACCCTATTCTGAATTTCTTTTCTGTTGTGTTTGGTGTTGGATATTTTTTTTATTTGCTCCTTTTCTTTATTGCTCAATTGCCATCAGTTATAAGTGACTTTACTTCTGCCCAGGTATGCTAGAGAAGATACACATTATCTGTTGTACATATATGACTTAATGATACAGAGACTACAGAGGGAATCAACATTTGAAAATGATCTTTCTTCTAGAGGTACAGTACAAAAAGTATTATTTTTGTTCTGGTTCCCATCTTATGTATTGAGGTCATAAGAGAATATACAGTTTTATATTGTAACCTCTTTGAATGAAGTTAAATCTAGCACTGATGTTTTCATAGATGGTTTTGATTTTGTTATGAAAATGCATTACCTAGCAAGAAAAAATGTGGTACTGTTTCTTACTTTCTTGTCCAGCAAGTCCCCATAAATATCACGTTAATTTCAACATGACAGGTAAAGAGGAGTGCTTGTCTTTTCTTTGAATCTGAACTGTGCTTATACAAACAACATGCTCTCATGGCTTGTGCTTATACAAACAACATGCTCTCATGGCTGCAAAAGCTCTGTACTTAATAAGGTTTTGAAAGTAATTCAGGGTTTCTTAGGAGCAAGACTAATAAGGTTTTGAAGGTAATTCAGGGTTTCTTAGGAGCAAGACTAAATGTTTTTCACTGCCGTCAGAGCAAACTAACACTAAGTTAGTGATCTTTGGTCCACACGTTGATTCCATGTAATTCGAATAACAATTCTGGCTAAAAGACATCAACACAGGCATTGGGATCGAAGTTGGAGTGCTTGGGCGGCTGCTGGTCTATGGACTCCGGCGAGGCCATGATAACGCGTCGGCGTATTAGCACGAGGCTATGTCAGGTGACGGCTGCATGGAGCAGAGTCATGGCAGACACGGTCGGCGACCGTACGAGGCTGCGACCTGCGACTACGAACATCCGAGCCCAAGGGCGCAGCACGCCGGTGCGGCAGCTGGCCAGTGGCACCAAGGGGTGGGGCCACGAGGATAGATTGGAACAACATATGGAGCATGAATTTAAATGGTAAGTTAACATTCGATCATTGAAGGTGAGTAGCTCCGTGAGCGAGGTATATGACGATCTAGAGAATATGTATTATGAATGTGTTTAACTTAGAGTTAGAAAATTCTAGCATTCTAGAGAGAAACGATGTTCCATGCCATCAAGCAATAAATATTGTTAGTAGATTGCAGGATGAAACGATTTTCATTGCTACTACGTGAAGCTCCTGAAGTCCTGTTGTTGTATATCTCCTGGGTCACTAAGGTCTGGAAGGCAAACAAGTGAAACAGCAGAATGCGAGTTGGGGAAAGAAAATAGAAAGGAAGGGGAAAAAGGTTATAGGTTTATGGGAACCCGTTGATTATTTGAACATATAGGACTTCTGTTGTGAGAAAACTCAGAAGTTTCTAAGAATCAACTAGATACAATGTTCATGTGTACAAACTACGCCATCACTGTGCCAATCAAAAAGTACACCCATGATGTAGACTATGTGCAATGTTATCTGAAATACTTAAGGTTTGGTGAATGGAAGTTTGATCAGTTTTTTAGTTTCCGCCGATTCAACAGTTGGCCTATCTCCTTTGTAGAAAGTGAAAAGGACTTCTTCGATTAAAGTTGGTAATAGTTTGTTGAAACTTGAAGTCTTTTTGGATGTTGCGTCAGTCCCTGATCCCAGATATGTACATACATTCAGACTCAGATTAGGCTACGCAAGTTGGTATGTAATGCTAATTTTTAATTCTGTCAGGATCTAAGATGCATGGCATGGAGACTCTATTTCTGAAATAATGTGATATTTGATTTATAAAAGAAATGTATACCACCATTAAAAAAGTACTATGATACTCCTGCTGCTAAAGTGTTATACTCCTTTATTTTAAGATTTATTTGTTATCTAAAATACTCTTTCTCTTATTTTTTTGGGTTAACCAATTAAATGACGGTGATTTTTAATTGGCCTGAGAATTTCTAAGGTTTCTAAAAACGTAAAAATGGACTTTTTTTTTGTTTAAAAAAGGATGCAAGAAATCTGTGGATTACTGATTATGAGAAAAGGCAGATAGGAGGTAAATTCTTGAGATATTATATTTCTTTATAAGCATGTGCACTAAAGTCACAAAGACACGCAATATTTTTGTGCGACATTTTTAAGACATGTAGTATTACCTATGGGACATGCACTAATATCTTCCATCTTCAATCTCGAACTAAAAATACTAAAGAGTGGAAATTTTTTTGTGCAACATTTCAAAGTGGGACTATGGTTCTACCTGTTGTGATCTCGTACACCTCCCTTTCTTTTGCAGTGCCCGTGTGATTTGGTAGATAGAAAATCAATCACGCGAGAAAAGGAAAGAAACGATCACGAATGCTCATCAAAGATTGTCGTACCTATATATTTGTTGACACACGAAATAAATGGATATAAGAGATTTCTTCTTGCTGATAGTGATATCAAACACTGCCTTAGCGATATATGGTAGAGTTTGTAAGTCTGCTACGTCGTGCTATCCATGATTATGTTAACTTTATGAATTAATTTATTTTTTGGATTTATCGTATTAACATCGGAATACCTTTATCTTTTCATACAATCCATATATTTTTAATATAAAAGTCTGCCATGTCGTGCTATTCGTGACTATATTAATGTCATGAATTAATTTGCTTTTTGGATTTGACACTATAACATATGTATTTAATTTTATAATATTGTTATATTATCATGCGATCTATGTATTTTTATTACAAAGTTTTGTTATCCCGTAGCAACGCATGGGCACGATACTAAGTTTCGAAGAAATACAAACGACCTGGAAATTGTGGTGGAGCAGCACGCTGGAAAGCGGGTATTCCTTCCTCGAATACCACTATGCCCGTCGGATGATGAGATGTTTCCGTTCCAATTTAAAAGGAAACAATTTCCTATCGGGTTAAGCTTTGCCATGATGGTAAATAAGTCACAAGGCCAGACTATCCTGAATGTCGGTGTTCTTTCATGGACAGTTGTATGTTGCGATGTCTAGAGCTACGACAAGAAGGAATATCAAGGTCCTTGCCCTACCTCCTAATGTGGAGGCAGTGGAGGAGGAGGCGAATAAGAAGACAACGAAAAAAGCTCAAAAGAATGCAAAAAAAAAAAAACAACAACATCAAATAAAAAAGTTAAGGATAAGAAGACCCAAATGATGTTTACAACTTTCACGAAGAATATTGTATTTAAGGAGGTTCTAACGGTATAGACGAGGTAATATAACATTTCACTAATATAATGCATTTTTCATTCCATTTGTATTGTATAATAAATATTATTTGTGTAACGCTATATTTGTTACCATTTCTAGGTATTTTAATGTATTTTATCAGGCTCTATATGGAGATGATGTATACACACTACATGCCTACTGGAAAACCATTTGTACATGTTTGATTCTAATATCAACAATTGACATATAACACGTTTATATTTACATGAATCAATGAGCCTACTCTCATGAAAAACATTGTTATATTATCGTACGATCTATGTATTTTTTTTATAAAATTTTGTTATCCCGTAGCAACGCACGAGCATTCTAACTAGTCTTCAAGAAAGATGAAGTGAAACAATTGCCAGAACAACAAAACGAGGTACTCACAGTACATGGGCAGATCGAGCTGCCGGACGAGATCAGTACTTGCTAGCTAGAAGCGTGGCTGCTGGTCAAGTCCACCGGGGCCACGCTCGCCTCCTTCTCACGCTCGATAACTTGAGGGGTGACGACTTCGCGGACGCCATACCATGTCATTGCGGTACTGTCGTTCGATCCTGACCGGAATTGAAGTCGTTGCATGCATGCTGTACTCTTGCTTGTACTACCCTTGCGGTATACCGTATACCCCATCACGGTACCTTTGGCGTAGTTAGTATTAGTATTTCAAAGTCAAACTGATTAATCTGTATTAGTTAGTTGACAAACTTTTGGAGTTTTAATTAGGTAATAACTTCATAACTTTGACAAAATTTTGGTAAAGCTTAAGGACATGCGCACTACTGGAAACTGGTTCTTTACCAAGGGTTTTTGGCTTTGCCGAGGGCCATATTTTAGGCACTCGGCAAAGGATTCTTTGCCGAGGGCTATGAGAAGCGGCCCTCGGCAAAGAGAGGCCCTCGGCAAAAACAGCTGGAAGACGGACAGAAGCCACTGCCGTTACTCTTTGCCGAGGGCCGGACGTTAAGCCCTCGGCAAAGCTTTTTTATTTTTTATTTTTTTTGCAGTAAAATTCTTTGCCGAGGGCCTTGGTTTAGGGCCCTCGGCAAAGATTTTTTTCAATTTTTTCCAGAATTCGGGGCCCTCGGCAAAGTTTTTTTCTTTTTTTTTTTGAACTCTGTTCTTTTGGAGCTATAATACATTATTTCAAACTAAATTTGAAAATTTAGGCTAATTTTGATTTTTTTACTATATTCCCTTAATTTATTTTGTTTCATTGATGTTTTTCGAATATTTCAAATTTGAACTGTAGATGAATTGAATAATGCAATTTAGTGCTTCGAAAAATGTTATTCATGGTATTTGGTATATGTTGAGTTCCTATCCATGAACTCGCATCAAATTTTGAGCATCTTGCTCACGAAACATGACATATAACTTACCGTAAAAGTGTTTTTAAAATGTATAAAATTCATAGAAAGTCCGAAATTCACGAAACTTGGCGAGATATCATGCTATCGTATGTGTAGTATGTGGTAAAAATTTGAGAATGTTTCGAGCTAGTTGTGACGTCGGATCCATAGAACCGAGAAATCTAAAACTGAATTTGAAGATCTGGTGAAAAATTCGGGCAAAACCTCCCCCACGTTTTGCAAGAGGAGAAGTCGTGGGGAAGAAGGAGGGAGGGCTGCTGCTATATATAGGGAGGGGATAACCGCAGCGGGCAGCATAATCCGCCCGCTGCGGTAAATGAGCATTTACCGCAGCGAGCGGATTATGCTGCCCGCTGCGGTAAATGAGTATCATTTACCGCAGCGGGTGGATTATGTGACCCGCTGCGGTAAATAGAATAACCGCAGCGGGCAACGCAGTGGCCAGCTGGCCACCGGTTTACCGCAGCGGACGCTTAAGACGTCTTCTTCCGAGCGCCAAAGGCCAATGCTGCGGTAAATCAATCCTGTAGTACTGGCGCGCGCCCTGCCTCGGCCCGCGTGCCCCGACTCGGCCCTCGCGCGCCCCGCCTCGGCTTCTCCCAGCGCGCGCCCCCACGCCGGCGCGCCGCAGCGGCTCCTCCCCGCCGCGCCACAACGCCACAGCGGCCCCGCCTCGGCCCCGCGCGCGCCCCGCCTCGGCCCCTCCCAGCCACGCCGCGGCGGCCCCACGCGCGCCCCAACCTCGGCGACCGCGCAACCCCTCCCAGCCGCGCCGCAGCCTCGCCTCTGCCCCGCCGCGCCAGGTAATTAATTAAGCAAAGTTATCCATCAATACTGGTTTAATCAGAATGGATGCAATTTTCCATCAATACTGGTAATTAATTAAGCAATTTTGCATAAGATCAGAATGGATACTCCAGCTCTCTTTCAAATGCCCTCCTTTATGAAGAGATAGTTTCAATAGGAAAGCCTCTTAATTTCCAAAGCTAGGAAGTAACTCAACTGCCCTACACATTGTTTCATTCAAGTTGTAATTTGCATCTGTCAATGAGTTAGTCATATGTGGATTCAACTATATTTACTCGTAGCTGGTCGTGCCATATGTGGATGTGTGGGCCTTCGTGCCATATGTCGATGAGTTAGCCATCGTGTTGAAAATATGGATGTCGGTCATCGTGCCGCCTTTTTCCTTGCAGGTTTTGGAATCCTCCCCATATAGGGGAGGTTCTGCCAAAATTTACGATTAATAGTATGGTGTTTCCTCTTTGGCAGAGAAGAGCCCGTCGTAGGGGAACCAGAGTACCTCGATCGTCTTCGTCTTCGTAGGTATAAATAACCCCTCTTCCTTATTGTTGTCATAGATCGCGTGACCCCCAGTTAGGCGTCTCCCGTTCGAAAGAGATACGGTCGTAGGTATGCGGACCTTTGCATATGTGTGATCGTATCTGTTTCGGATTGTCCACGTTTTTTGGACAGCCCACGGATGTGTAGATGAGTTAGTTTCCATGGCTCACTTCGCTCCGAGATAGAGTTTCGACATCACCTCCCTATTGTTCTCCGGATACACACTCTCCCTTATAGGACGTGTATCGGGAGAACATCGGGGAGGTGCTGCTGAAATTCTGTCTCAGAGAGGAGCGGAGCATGGAAACTAACTCATCTACGCATCCGCGGGTGGGATTAGGACCTATCCTCACCTATTAGACAGTAGGAACAACACGTAGATGCAATTGATGGTCGCAATACTCTGTGATGTATATGTTAAAGGATGGAGGACTGTCAGTGGATGTACACGGGTTGGAGAACTAGGAGTGACTACGACATTGCATGGGTGAATGGGGTTGATCTTTTCTTGAAGCAAGCATTTGATCCAAGAGCAGGAGGACATTCTCTAGTTTGGTGTCCCTGCAGGAAATGTGACAACAGGAGAAAGGTAGATGAGAGGACAATGGGTAGACATCTTGTGTTCAATGGTTATACGCCTGGCTACCACCAGTGGATCTACCATGGTGAAGCAGATGGTATAAGAGAGGAGGTGGTGAGACCACGCCTCACGGCTTTTGATGATGATGCTGGGGTAGCAGACATGCTAGATGACGCCCACCAAGCTCACTTCGCTGAACAACGTGAGAAGGAGGAGATGGAGGATTCATCAAAGGACTTCTACAAAATGTTGGACTCGGCACAGAAACCCCTTCATGAGCGTACAACGATTTCTTAGCTAAATGCGATTGGACGCGTAATGGGGTTGAAGGCCGAGTTAAACCTGAGTCGAGAAGGCTTCGATAAGATGTTGGTCATGTTTGGCACCATGCTACCGGAGAAGAACACTTTGCCGATGAACTTGTACGAGTCAGAGAAAGTCCTTCGTGAAGATGCCGTATGACAAGATACATGTTTGTCCAAAGGGGTGCGTCCTATTTAGGAAAGAACACAAAGATGAAAATTACTGCCTGAAGTGTAAATCCTCGAGGTACCTGGAGGTAGACTCTGGTGATGGGCAGAAGAAGCAGCTTTCGATCCCCGCAAAAGTGCTACAACATCTTCCTTTCCTGCCAAGGATCCAACGTCTATTCATGACCGAGGAATCCGCGAAACAAATGACATGGCACAAAGATGGCAAACAGTACAATCCTGGGAAGATGGTACATCCCTCTGATGTTGAAGCATGGACGTACTTTAATGATCGACATCCTGACAAAGCATCTGACGCCCGTAATGTACGTGTTGCGCTGGCAACAGATGGGTTCAATCCTTATGGAATGATGGCTGCCCCATACACATGCTGGCCCGTTTTTGTTATCCCTCTCAATCTCCCTCCCGGCATGTCCTTTCAACCACATAATGTATTCTTGTCGTTGATAATTCCTGGACACCCGAGGAATAATATGGGTGTGTTCATGGAGCCTGTGATTGATGAATTGATCCACACTTGGGAGAAGGGGCTATGGACATACGACCGAGTTACAAAGACAAGCTTCAAAATGCACGTTTGGTACCACTACTCTTTGCATGACTTCCTAGCGTATGGGTTATTCGCTGCCTGGTGTGTTCACGGGAAGTTCCCATGCCCAATATGCAAGGAAGTTGTGAGGTTCATTTGGTTGAAGAAGGGTGGCGAGTATTCCTCGTTTGACCAGCATCCTCCAGTTCCTCCCTCTAGACCATGAATTCAGAGAAGACATCAAGAGTTTTATAAAAGGTGTCAAAGTGACAGACCCTAAACCGCACTTGCGGACTGGTGTCGAGGTTCGTGCTCAGATAGATGCTCTCGTGCCTAATGAAGAAGGTGGGTTTGTGGGATATGGTGAGGAACATATGTGGACTCATAAGTCCGGCTTGACGAGGCTCCCCTATTTCGATGACCTTCTTCTGCCACATAACATTGATGTCATGCACACTGAAAAGAATATCGCCGAGGCACTTTGGGGAACTCTTATGGACACTGAGAAGTCCAAGGACAACGTTAAGGCTAGAGTGGATCAAGAGATGCAACCTCCTAGTGGCCGAAACAAAAACTGGAAAAGGCCTAAGGTCAATTTTGTCTTGAAAATCGATCAAAGGAGGGAAGTACTAAAATGGATCCAGACGTTAATGTTCCCAGATGGATATGCATCAAATCTTAGCAGAGGAGTCAACTTAGGCACTTTGCGAGTCAACGGGATGAAGAGTCATGACTACCACATATGGATTGAGCAGCTTCTTCCGGCGATGGTCCGGGGCTATGTCACTGAGCATGTCTGGCAAGTGCTTGTAGAGTTGAGTTTTTTCTTCCGCCAGCTTTGTGCCAAGGAGATATCTTTGACCGTCGTCGAGGACTTGGAAAAAGCAGCACCTGTATTGCTCTGTAAGCTGGAGAAGATCTTTCCACCCGACTTTTTCTTGCCGATGCAACTTCTAATTGTCCACCTCCCGACCGAATTGCGTTTGGGGGGGGGGGGGCGTGCAGTTCCACTGGTGCTATCTAATTGAGAGATGTCTAAAGATTCTTCGTAAAAAAATGTACAAATAAAGCTAGAATTGAGGCTTCTATTGCAGAGGCATGACTTCGGGAGGAGGTCGCAAACTTCACAATGCTATACTACAAGTTGAACCTTCCTAGCAGTCATAATCCACTCCCTCGTTACAATGTTGACGAAAATGAATCGACCCTCAGCCTCTTTCAAGGCCAACTCGGCAGCGCAAGTGGATCAACCTTGAAACTATTGGGAAATGAAGAGTGGAGCAATCTCATGCTATATGTGTTGAGGAACCTTACTGAGGTGCAACCGTTCATCAAGTAAGTTCTCATCTAACTTGTTTCAATACACCGTCACTATTCTGCATCCAACCCATTGATTCTCGTTGGGACAGGGAATTTGTTCGTGAATTTTGGCATCAACATCGGGATCCTACCTCGCATGAAACGATACCCTTGTTTCGCGCGGTGCGGGAGCAGGGAGGCCTGATTTCATTTCTTGGTTTAAACAAAAGGTAATGTCCATCTTAGCTCGGACTTTCAATCGGTCCAAGTTGATCGTACATTTGATTTATATAACGATCTATCATGCTTGCCCTTGCAGGCCCACAACGGTTCGTCCATGTGTGACGAGTTGAAACGGGTTGCAAACGGATGTGACGTTAGGGTGAAGTCATTTACCGGCTATGACGTGAAAGGATATTGCTTCCACACAACAAGTTACGAGCAGATTCAGCCCAAACAAAAAACCACAAATAACGAAGTTTGTACGCCCGACATTGATGGTCTCGACTATCATGGTAGAGTTGACGAAATCTACGAAGTCTCATTTCATGGAGACAAACCTCTTAAACTTGTCATGTTCAAATGTCACTGGTTTAATCCTCAATCAACGAGACGAACCCCTCATCTTGGGATAGTCGAGATTCGAGAAGATTCCATCTATCCTGGAAAAGATGTTTACATTGTGGCTCAACAGGCCATCCAGGTGTATTATACTCGATACGCCAACCAAGACAAAGAGGATCTTAAGGGTTGGTCTATTGTGCACCAGGTATCTTCACACGGTAAACTATCTGCCCCAACCGATGATGATTACATCTTCAACCCAAACACATATGATGGACAATTCTATCAAGAAGATGGGCTACTAGGCACGTTTGAGATAGTCTTACCTGAAGCAATCGACATTGAAGTAGACAACGAAACGGTTGATGGCGAGGTCGATGGAGATGTGGTGGTAAATGCCAAGGACATAGCAATGCTTCAATGATTACTACTAGGCAATGACGACAATGACAACATAGAAAATTTGGATAATGTTGCCGATTTGGACAATTTTGACAGTGATGATGAGACCTATAATCCCAACCATGAAGATTATTCCTAATACATGTAATACTATGTTTTTGTTTAACTTGTGTTTTGTTTATATATTTTGAATCTATTTCTAATATATGTACTAATTAGTCTTATTCATTGTTTGTGATTGTAGGTGATTGAACAAAGATGGCGAGAGACGTTCACGCCGTGAGACGTCCTTGGTTTACGAGAGAGAACGCACTCTCCTAGGTGACGGGTCGTCACTTCCACCGTCCACAGGAGGTGATGAGAGGACGACCAGGGGCGGCCGCCGTAGGAGGCAACGGTCTCCTAGGCAGCAGTCTCCTCCACGTGACGAGGTGCCGGAGGAGCACGTGACAGCGACCACAGACATGTCGGAGGACGAGGGGGGGGTCAGCAGATAGGCGAGGAAGGCGAGGCGTTGCAGCTCGAGGGAGGCGAGGCGCCCGAGGGCGAGGGAGGGGGAGGGGGTACCGCTGCAAAGCCTCCCTACGAGCGAGGTCCTGCGAGCCTCCCTCCAGCTCCGCTTCCTAATAACCGCACAGTGATCCGGCCTATGGCGAAGAGGTAAGTAACTATAGATGTTATCACAACTACTTCATAAGATATGTTGGAAATCATAAGAGAAACTGATACATTTTGTTAATCACTTGTGCAGGGTCTGGTTGGTTTTGTCGGGTACTCCAGCACGCACCCCCGCGAGCATCCTTGGTGTTTTGTGTAGGCAATGGTGCCCCAGCAATGTGGAATTGTCCGAAGAGCCGTTGGTGCGGGAGCCGGCCTCTACCTGGGACAGGTACGCGCTGGTAACGGATGACATTTACCGCAACAGGCAGGAGCGAGTATTGGCGGAGTTTTGGGTAAGTCTCTCTCGCACAACATTGCTTAATACATTACATGAATTGGTTCAATCTTTTATTGAAATAATGAACGGATACATCGGTTTTGTGTGCAGAAATATTTCAAGCCCGAAGAAGGACTTGAGGCACAGGCGGATCGGGCGGCCCATGCAGCTTGTAGGAAGTATGTCACCGAGATGCACCACCATGCGTGTGTCCAGGCCCACACAGAGTACTACAGGTCGGTACATAAGCGGTCCTTCCCCAAGGCTGAAGCAAGACAGATAACGCTTACCCGGGACCAATACCTTTCGGTAGGCGAATAACATTCATAACCCGTCATTTTGATATTAAGTAGGCTCAATTTCATCTTCTTATATGTCAAATACTCGATGACTTGTAGGTGATTCCCTGGTGGTGCCGATCGTTTCCCGAGTGCTGGGCCATGATCGTGGACAAGTGGTTGTCACCAGACTTTATTGACACGCATGAGAAGTAGCGAGAACATTGTCTGATGAGGCGAGTTACAACCCACCATCAAGGCAGCCGCAGCCTCCCTGCATACAAACAATCATACGTAAGTGATTTCTTCCATTTATTTTGACGCTTAATTCTGTCAGATTTCTCACCATCTTGTATTTCTCGCAGGAGGCTAACCACCCGGGCGAGGAGCTCTCAGACTTCTTTGAGTGGGCTATGTCCCACATGGGCAGGTCGTCGACCGTTCCCTCCTTCGACTCGGCTGCCCCGCGTTCAGCATACTCTGACCCGAGCGTGTACACTAAAGTCCAAGAGTACACGTCAGCGGTAAGGGGGGCCCATGGGGAAGATTGCAATGTGGGTACTGAGCCTATTGATGCAGAGGCGAACATGAAGCTCGGAGGAGGCAAGAAGCACGGACGGCTGTGGATTGCAGACAGTGCCATCGACTCCAGCACTGTTCCCTCCCTCGCCGCTATCCGAGGACGGAGCACGAGCTCCAGCCAGCCCATACAGCCACAACCTTCCCCAGCACTGCAGCAGGTCCAAGAACTCCAGGTAATTCTTGTCTTACTTGGCGTGCATTGATCTTTACACACCTAAATTAGATTTGCATTACTAAAACATTGGAGTGAAATATTGCAGGCCGAGCTTGAACAAACAAAAAGGCAAAGTCAACAGCAAATCGCGGAATTGACAACGCAGCAGGAGGCCCAGAAGGTCGCGTTCGAAGCGCAGCATGAGGACATGAAGGCCGCGTTCGAAGCGTGGCAAGAGGCCATGCAGAAGCAAATGGCGGAGATGATGGTGATCATGTAAAGTCTTGGGCAAGCATCGGGTGTACAAGTCCAGTTTTCAGCTCCTCAAGTTCCTCCTCCTGCAGCTACTCCTGTAAGTATGAAAGTTCACTTTTTCGCCACTTGCTTTGCATGTATGTCGGCCTTGGTGCCGTTGTCGATGTCAGCGTTCGTGCCGTTGTCGATGTCGGCCTTCGTGCCGCTCTTTCTTGCAGGTTTTGGAAACCTTCCCGTGCAGGGGAGGTGCTGTTGAAATTTTTAATTGAGTCTAATATTTTTCTATTCCTGGATTACTAGATGCAATCTATACGTTCCAAAACTGTTTTCCTGGATTACTCACACATGAATTGAAATCTTTGCTCCTTTGTGTAGCTTCCGTCCGCGGGTTCAAATCATGCACCGTCTCCAGGGAATCAAGCACCTTCACCATCGTCTCAAAGGCGAGCTTGATGAGGACTCGTGCTAGGTGATGTACTTGGACTTTAGCATGTTGTGGTTTATGGTGTTGTCTTGTGCTTGGATTTGATGAACTTGTCGTAATGAACATGTGAATGATGATCATGTGACTTGTCATTGTAATATATTGTGATTTGTGGTAGCTAATTATCGTTGTGGGCTCTGTCTGATATATATAAATATATATGTGATGGTTGTTCTATATATATATATATAAAATGGTTGTGCGGATTGAATTTTTTTTTTGCATTTTCGGCCTCTTTACCGAGGGCCATGACCATAGCCCTCGGCAAAGAGTTTTTCAAAAATACCTAGTGGAATTTCTTTGCCGAGGGCCATGACCCTAGCCCTCGGCAAAGAGTTTTTCAAAAAAATAATCCGACAGAATTTTTTTGCCGAGGGTCAGTACAAGTAGGCCCTCGGCAAAGAATTTGTATAAAAAAATTTAAAAACCTTTGCCGAGGGCCGGAGGCAGGGCCCTCGGCAAAGCCTCCGTCCACCCTGCCGGCGCCGTGACGGCTGCTTTTCTTTGTCGTGCGCCCGTGAAAAATCCCTCAGCAAAGAAATCTTCGCCGTCTAAAAATTTCCCGAGGGCTGCCCTCGGCAAAGCCTTTGCCGAGAGTTTATAAGCCTTTGCCGAGGGCCTCGGCAAAGAGCCCGATTCCAGTAGTGACACACATATATACAGTTATAAGAAACTCAGCCTTCTCCACCAAAAATAAGTTCAATCAAATTAGAAATTTTAATTTAAAACGAAATCATACATATATATAGAACCCCCCATTCTGAAATAATATATACTAGTAATAATACTTAAAAACTAAATCCTATATATATCTTAATAACTCAAATAATGGTTTTAAAACCAATAACTAGCTATCTTAAAATTATATAACTAAAATAAATCAAACGGTTTCTCATCAATAACGGCAACGTAGTTAAGCTCTACAAACCACAACCTATTTCCGCAGCATCGCTGAGCGTGACGCTTTTGTCATCTGCCATCGTGTCCTCGTGGACGATACGATACCGGTTTAGAGTGTTTGCCAACAAATGCGCAAGCTCAATTCTAAAAAAAAATGAGCTTACAATTTTAAACCAATTCACGCACATATAAATCTCCTTATTATTTAAATAAATAGGCCTACAGTAACTTATAAAGTTTTTTTAAAAAAACATACTGAACTAAAACTATCTAATCTAATCTAACCAGCTCGCTCTGGTCAACAATGGGGACGTTGTCAAGCTCAACTGGTCCCAACCAGAGCTTGCCGTCTTTCTCTTCTATATCGGAGATTGTGACACTCTTGTCGTCGGCCGCTATCTCCTCGCGTTGCACGCCCTTAGCATCTAGGCGTACACCGACGATGTGTTTGCCAGCCGCTGCGTCCGCGCCGTCAATCTTCTCCCGGTTGAGTGCAACCCAGTAGCCACCTCTTGCATCGCGTCTGATATTGTCTGGGTACCCAGGCAAGTTAGCGAATAGCTCGTAGGTGCCAACCTTAGAGCCTTTCAGCCAGTACCTGAATAGCTGACTAGGCCCTGTGTGCGCCACGATGACATGTGTCCGGTCAACGCTCAACGCGACGCCGTTGGGATAAGGTAGACCATCCTTGAGCACCGTCACGCTCTTCGCCCGTGCATCGTACTTCATGAGACGTCCGGAAGCTTCACAGTGTAGCATGACCTGTGTGTTATGACGACGCGTGTATAACATGCTGCTATCCGTGAAGTACACGTCTCCAGTAGATTGGTCGACATCAACACCGTTGACGAAGTTGAACGCCTCGCCATCGGCCTTGGCCGCCACCACCTTGGTCTCACCGCCTGCCGGGCCAACTCTGAGGAGACCATGGTAGGCGTTGGCAATGTACAAGTTGCCGGTCCGGACATTGAACTCGAGTCCAAGGGGGCGGCCACAGACGTCCTCGGTGTCGCTCGGACGCACCTGGGACGCTTTGCAGGAGGGGTCGTGGGCATAGCTGCTGCTGTACGCGAAAGTCGTCCAGCCGTGGGCGTTGCCGCCCCACTTGAGCACGCGGCCGTCGGAGACGCCGGCGTAGGGACCCTGACCTCTGCGGTCGAAAGCTAGACTCTCGGTGCCGGTGACTCCGTCGGGCAGGGAGACGAAGT
This sequence comes from Microstegium vimineum, assembly GCA_022036555.1. NCBI lineage: Eukaryota > Viridiplantae > Streptophyta > Magnoliopsida > Poales > Poaceae > Microstegium > Microstegium vimineum. Next base: position 13,878,370 of record CM039133.1, read on the forward strand.
CGAAGGCAGGAGAGCTTGAGTCACGCCTGGGAACATGGATGGTGCCTGCCGCTGAAGCGATACGGTGGCTGGCGCAAGACAGGCAGACGAGGAGGCGCGACATCGCAAAAGGCACGGTTGTGGTGGCGCAAGACAGACAGAGGTTGTGGTGGCGCAAGACAGGCAGATGAGAAGACAGAGGAGGAGGCGCGACGTCGCAGAAAGGTACGGTTGTGGTTTTGATACGGGTAGACAGGCACACCTATGTATATATATGATGAGCTCATGATCAGTTGTATTGCGACAAATTTCCTGGGAGTCCAGATGTATGGAGTGCGAACACTCAACGTTGGCTGCACACCTGAGGCATTACGACGTGGGTTATTGACGTCCGCGGCCACCACCTGCCCTTGGCTAGTGCCTAGCAGGCCCGGCCCTGTCAATTTATGGACCTGGAGCGAGTCCAAAAAATTGGGCCCTTCATTACAATTTAATATATATATACATAAAAAATATATCCATCGATGTTGTTTTTTTCCTTTTTCACCGTTAAATGTGTGTTTTTTAGCAAACATGAGGACACTGGAGATTTAGAAAATAGTAAATACCATAGAACTACATTCAATTGAACGCTAAAATAAAAAAAAACGAGTTAGGAAATTAGAAGTTTTTTTTTGGCGTCACGAACGGAGATAATGTTTATTTACACATACTACATAATAGTCTTGTATTATAAAGGGGCAAAGTCAATTAGGTAAATTAAACACTAATTAATAAACAATCAATAAAGGGGCTTACCTGAACATGCACGTGAGAACCGAGAACGAAGCCGGACGCGAAGTCGCAACGATGAATGCACAAAGGAGAGCGAGCGGCCGCAGCGGAAGCGGAATTGACGAACTCTTCTTTACACGTTCCTAGTATTTTCTATGAGCCATGTGTCTGACTTCCTATTGGACCGGAGTAGGAATTCCATTAGAGTGGGATTGGGATTGAGCCCCTTCACTTCGAGGGCCCAGTGCCCTGGCACAGCTCGCACCCCTAAGGCCGGGCCTGGTGCCTAGTAAGAACTCTGTTAAATTTTTTTTCTCTATTTCTTTTGTAACTAGCAAACATATTCATGTATAATACAAGGGGAGAAAAAAACTATAAAATATTTATGAACAATAGTGATCACAATAATAATACATATCTATTTATGTTTGCATAAAATTTTAAAGCTATAGTTTATTTTAAGATGAGTATCACTACAGGATTCCGAGCATTTGCCTTGAGTATTTTCTGGGAAGCTTCACAAAATAGATTTATTAGGTTGCTTATTATGTTAGGACTTTGTAATAAGCATGCGGCATTTATTTTGTTGAAAACTGTCTGTCTACGATGTAAGACTTATTAATCTAAAAATAGATTTTAATCTCGAATAACCTGAATAGAAACTTCTAACTAGAATAGGAAATCTTTATTGTTTTTTGCGTTCTCCTTTTCTCCGTCTCCATCTGATGCTCTGCAGTGACTTTGGCGGATCCCCAGGTCTCTTTTCTTTCCATGTGTATCAATCTTCATGTTTTTTTTTCTTTTCTAGAGTAAGTATCTCCTGTTTTATATAAAACATCAAAAATAAATACTAAATACAATATTATGAGTCTCTTATATTCTATTTTTGATAAACAAATATTCTGACAACTAAATTATTGATGTAATTTTGATTAGGAACAAAACTTATTATTATTATTAGAATCCGGGTCAGTGGATGGTCTAATTAAACCCTGAACTAAAATCTTGAGTATTTTGTCAATTTAATCAGAATAAATGTATCTTTAGGTTTGTACGCATGCACTAGTACAATCCTCAACTAGGGTTGGTATGCTGAGATTGGCTCGTTTGGCTGGCCGAATCGATTCGGTTTCTGGCTAGAAACGGAAGAATCGACGCCAAACGCAGTGGTCGCGAAACGCTCCGCACCTGAAACGTTTCTTCGGTTCCGTGGATTTCTGCCTGCGGGAGAGAAACAGGAGTTGGCTGGTTTGCTAGTTCCGATTCTACTACCCCCTATGCACTAGCGATAGTTTTTTTTTCTTATTACAAGGGGAGAAAAAAACTATAAAATATTTATGAACAATAGTGATCACAATAATAATACATATCTATTTATGTTTGCATAAAATTTTAAAGCTATAGTTTATTTTAAGATGAGTATCACTACTGGATTCCAGCATTTGCCGAGTGCTAGGAGCACTCGGCAACAATTATATTGCACTCGGAAAAGGGTTTGCCGAGTGCTGCACTCGGCAAACGGTACTCGGCAATGGCCGAGTCAGCAAAAATTTTCTTTGCCGAGTGTCATATTTTGGGCACTCGAAAAATAATTTGCCGAGTGTTAAATTATTTGCGAGTGCCTGGTCAAGCACTTGACAAAAAAAATTGGAACATCAACCTTGACGGTTTTTTTGCCGAGTGCTGATGTGGCTGAAACTCGGCAAAGAACTTTTTTATTTTTTAAAATAATTTTGTGTCGCCTCGGACAATTTTTTTTTTAAATAATTCTTTGTCGAGTGCCCGGTGGCTAACACTCGGCAAAGAATTTTTTTATTTTTTAAATAATTCTTTGTCGAGTGCAATTGCCATTGCACTCGGTAAATCTGGGAAACCAGCCAATTTTAGGCTATCGGTTTGCCAGATTTGTCGAGTGCAATGACAATTGCACTCGGCAAAGAGCTCGTTGCCGAGTGTGACACTCGAAAATTCAATAAAAAAATATTTTTTTTTGTTTTGTGCTTTTCAACAAAACAGAGACAAAATAGACAAATATATATCACATTCACCATTCAAATCACATATATATCACATCCAGCATTCAAATCATATGTATATAATCACATCCATCATTCACAACCCATCATACACATATTGCATCCATAAATCCATCACAAACACATATATCGTCCATAATGCATCACATACACATATCGTCCATAAATCCATCACATAGCTATGAATATGTCATAAGTTTAAGTCCAATACAAGTCCGAGGAACATGAAAATAGACAAATCACAAGTACCTACTGCCATCCTAACCAGCCGGGCCTTGAAGAGGACCCATCTGGCAACCCGGGCCGTGGAGGAGAGTCAGTTGGCCACCCCTGCTATGGAGAAGGACCACCACCTTAAACCGTCGGGTTCGAACTCATAGACACTTGCTGTATAAAGAAGAAGTCAATTCATGAGTACATGCAGGAAATTCGCAAAAGCTAAAGGAATAAACCACCAGACATACTTACCGGAGTCTCGAAAGGGGGAGGAGGAGGCGGAGGAGCCACAACTGGACGGAGAAGCGACTCGGGCGCTGCCACACCTGGCAATGCATTAAGGCTGGACATGAAGCTGAACATGTCTCGCATCTTCTACTCCTCGACCGTCCTCTGGGCTTGTACAACCTCCCTCTCCAACCGCTGGGCCTCATGCGCCGCCTCCAACCTCTGCACGTTGGCCTGCAACAAGCCACCCACAATGTTTAAACAATGCAAATGCAAGGTAGATGTATAAAAGCAAGAACGAGTACTAACCGTGAGTTCTGAGATCTACTGCTGTGAGTTCAGCTGCCGAGGACGTATGGGGAGGGACAAGCTCGTGCTCCTTGCTCGAATGTCGGCAAGGTTGGGAACAGAGGCGGAGTCGATCGTATTGTTCGTCATCCAGTAGCGGTCATGCTGCTTCCCTCCTCCTAGCCTCATCACGAGGTCTGGGTCCAGGGGCTCGGTGGCTAAATCGAAGGCCTCCCCATAGCGCTCGCGAGCCGCCGAGATGTACTCGGTAACCTTGCTATGGGCGCTCGGGTTGGTGCACAGCTCGGGCATGTGCACTGGGTTGTAGGTTTTCTCGGGGTGTGTCGCCTCGCTCCTGTGTGACAGGCTGAACGCCATGAAGTCGTTGCATTCCTGGCCTTGGTGCGACGAGGACTGCGAGGAAAACATAAAGATGATTAGAAGTAATGAGAATTGAGAGTTATAATAAAAAAATAAAGATGAAAACACAAAGAAAATTACCCAACTCTGAGCGTACTGGGAGAGACTCTTGTTGCCCTGGTGGTGTGCAGTCCCAGTCATCTACAGGCGGCAATCCCGACGGATCTGACTCTTCTCCATCCACTCGGCCGAGATCCACCTTTCCACAATACCGTCCTAGCATAGGGGGTGCCTGGCGCACCAATCAGGCCATCGCTGCATGTCATCGAGTTATTGATATGTCAGAAAATACCAATCATGTAGGGTGGTAGTATTGATGTTTCATACTTACTGACTGGTACTGCTCCCTGGTGAGTGTCATGGTCATAGCCCGTTTCTTCTCCACTTTCTCGCCAAGGACATCGGCGTGGTAGTTGATAATGCACTGGAGCCGCGTCTTATAGTACATGTTCGTGAGTCGAGCCTTACAGACCTTGTCCTGCACTTGCGACGCCTTGTCCTCAAACCCTGCCTCGCACCTGTAGAAGTCCTGCATACAGACATCATATATCGTTTCATTATATCAAGAACGACCAATGAATGCGTAGTTTTGACAAATTTAATGCGATGAAGACTCACCCAGAACTCGGCCTTGATCCGCCCCACAACGGATTTGTGGTTGCGGTCCTCGGTGGCGTAGAAGTGGTCCCACGTCCAGGGCGTCGTTGTCACCCCATTGTAGATGACCAAGTGAGGGTAGTTCTGCCAAATCAGAAGGCCAAGAATGACATTGATATGACGGCTCTTTCCGGACACAACTATCCGGTTGCTGCAAGAGTCATTAACTAAACCCTAATACATCTAATCTCTCCACCGTTCATCTTAACTAAAAAATCACGACGGCTAAATATCATTTTTTTTTAATATTTGCAACAACCCACCCGAATATCAGATGGCAAGATAACGCAAGTCCCAGGATACTTATGGCCCCGTTCATCACCGCCTACTTACCTACGGAATCATTCTCCGTGGCCGGAACATAGGTGAATATATCCACTGCGACGATAACACCTGCCACCAGGGAGTGCCCCAAATAATACAAGGTATGTACGTTCATCAATACCACAACCAATGATCAAAGCACGAAAAAACATCGTCACATTAGATTAGTATTACTAGCTAATGCACCTTTCAATCTAAAATCTATTTCAACATTCTGAATTCAAAAGCAGAAAAACAAAAAATCTTTATGTTTACATTTTACTTCAAAGTTCTTTCCACATAATTCCTCATGTCCCACATTATTCATCAGGAAAATATGGAACATCGATCAGAAAGTGCTAAAGATAATTGAAAAATCAGGAAAATCGTATTATTGAGAAAAAAAATAAGGTATGGACTTAGATACATATACAGTACATTTATAATCATATTTTTAAATCTTTAGTCGACCTATACCTTTTATATTCATTATTTACAAAAAAAAAATTCCTTGATTTTTCAGGAAAAAAGAAGTGAAGACAGTTGCAGGTATAATGTTCTGAACAACATGGATCATCTCCATCATCTTTCAGAACTTACTAACTAATCATGTTTTAGTAACTACAGACACGACATACATAAAGATGGTCCTGCAAAAGCTCGAATGAAAAGAAAGCAAATCATGAACATAAAAAGAAATAATAAACGTTTGAAGGTAGATTCCAATAGTGTTCAAAGCGGACAAAGTTTTCTGCAACATAACAATAAAAGGTAATAGCATCCTTTTGAAAGTATTAGTTTAATATGTTGCTACTGTGCAACTGTTATTCACCTTTATATATGAAAAATATTGTAGGTCTGCACAAATTAAAATCTCTCTTTCTCAAAATATACACAAGGATCAAAGCACAAAGCTGAATCAGGAGAAAAAGACAAAAGAATGTTCAAGGTAACCATTTCATCAACTCCATGACACAATTTATCATGCAGAATCACTATTCACTACAACAACTAACATGCGTACTCTTTCACTTATAATTCAAGAAAATGCTGCACAAGTGGGCCAAGTAATCATAATACGGAACTGCATCAAGTAATAGATAATCAAGAGAGCCAAAGGTAGGTGTTTTTTTTTAAAAAAAAAACATATTGTGGTTACTCAAAACATAGCTTTGTTTAATAACCTAAACAAATTTATCTTTTTAACAGGAACACACATGCAAGGTCGTCATGGAGTAATGAAAATGAAAGCGAAAGATCTGTGTCAAAGTCTCTGAACGAGATAGCTCTGGCTAACCAATCAGCAAATCAAGATTTGGCAAACAAAGAAATAAGTAAGGCATGTAGACAGAAAATTAGAAAGTTAAGAGCAGTAAAAAGAGGGAAACTTCCAAGTTCCCGGACAGAAGCTTCAAATTTTGGAAGACCTACTTGCATATGCCCAGATTGTGAGGCTATAATGTGGCATCAAGAAAGAAACAAGCATAATACAAAGAAAACAAGGCCAACATTTGGACTATGCTGTAAACAAGGCAAGGTGAAGCTGCCACCACTGAAGAAACCTCCACCATATTTAGAACAGCTACTTCGTTATGATCTAAGGGGTGAATCATCAAACTACAGACAGAATATCAGATATTACAATTCAATGTTCGCATTCACTTCAATGGGTGGCCACATAGATCATGAGATAAATAGACAAGGTGGTGGACCTTATGTCTTTCGCTTGAATGGCCAAAATTACCATCAGATTGGAACATTGCTTCCTACAGAAGGTAATAATCCAAAATTCGCGCAGCTATACATTTATGATACGGAAAATGAGGTAAGAAATAGAATCCATGCATCTACCTCGAAGGGAAACAACCAACAGTTAGATGAAAACATTGTAACTGGATTGTTGGAACTGTTAGATGAGAACAATGCTTTGGTCAAGACATTTCGCGTGGCAAGGGACAGGTTCAGAGAATCGGAATTCCAGACTGTCAAAATACGACTGATTGGTCAAAGAAACAGAGATGGGAGACAATATAACTTGCCAACTGCATCCGAAATTGCAGCACTAATTTTGGGAGACCAAAGTGATGAGCCTTCAGAAAGAGATATAATAGTTGAAGACAAGGATACATATCTCCAACGAATATCTGAACTGCATCCAAGCTTCATGTCTATGCAATACCCATTACTCTTTCCATATGGAGAGGATGGGTTTAGATCTGAAATACCATATGAAAAAACTGAGGACACTATTGGAAGGAAACATGTCACTATGATGGAATATTATGCATATCGCATCCAACAACGCTTGAATCAGTCAACTGTATTGCTTATGAGTGGTAAATTGTTTCTCCAATTTATAGTAGATGCAGCAGCATCCATAGAACAGTGGAGACTCAACTGGTATAGGATGCATCAAGGCACGCTCCGAACAGAGTTGTATAGTGGACTTCAAGATGCAATTGACAATGGGGACACAAGAACTGATCAGATAGGTAAAAAAATAATTTTGCCTTCATCATACACAGGAAGTCCAAGAAATAAACAACAGTACTACCAAGATGCTATGGCGATATGCCGTTGGGCTGGATATCCGGATCTTTTTCTCACTTTCACATGTAATCCAAAGTGGCCAGAAATACAGTACACGTTGGATCACATACTAGGACAGAAGCCAGAAGACCGCCCTGATATTTACAATAGAGTATTCCATATAAAGCTCCATGAATTAATTACAGAGGACATAAAGAAAAAAAAGTGCTTTGGCCACACTATAGCAGGTATTATGACCATAATATTTTACTATTTATTACACAATACTATTAGATTGGCAACAAATTAATATTGCATCACAAAATTTTAAAGTAATGATACCTTTATGCAGTTGTCTATACAATTGAATTTCAAAAGAGAGGACTACCCCATTCCCACATATTGATCTTCCTGGACCCAGATGACAGAGACCCCAGCCCATCTAATATTGACAAAATCATATCGGCAGAGATCCCTGACAAAGAAGACCCAGAAGGATACATGGCAGTACAAAATTTCATGATGCATGGACCATGTGGAGAAGAAAACCATAAATCAGTATGCATGATCGATGGCAAATGCTCAAAACATTTTCCCAAGATGTTCTCTCTGGAGACAACAATTGATGAAGAAGGATATCCAGTATATAGAAGAAAAGATGATGGGAGAATTGTGGAAAAAGACAATGTACAGCTAGACAACCGATATGTTGTTCCAGATAATAGAGATCTGATAGTCAAGTATCAAGCACACATAAACGTTGAGTGGTGCAATAAATCGAGGTCAATTAAATATTTATTCAAATACATCCACAAAGGAGATGATAAAGCAATTGCAAAGCTCGTAGCTATAGAAAACAATGATGAGATACAAATGTACCTTGATGCAAGATACTTATCAGCAGGAGAAGCATCTTGGCGTATACTGGGATTCGAACTACAACATAGAGAGCCATCTGTTCAAAGATTGCAATTCCATCTTGAAAATGAACAGGTAGTCGTATTTCCAGACTCAACTGATCTTGAACAGATCGTATATCGCCCTGGCATAGAAAAATCAATTTTCACAGAGTGGATGACAGCTAATCAGAAACACAAAAATGCACGTGATCTGACATATGCAGAATTTCCAACAAAGTGGGCATGGCATTCAAAAGAAAAGGAATGGAAGCCAAGACGTGGTGGGAAAAGATCCATAGGCAGAATCTATTATGCTCATCCAGCAAGTGGTGATAGATACTACATGAGAATCTTGCTGAACATAGTCAAAGGATGCAACATGCAAGTCGTTCAGAGACATCAGAACAGTGAATGGTATAGAACACAACACTTATAAATCAGCATGTTATGCACGTGGTTTGCTAGATGATGATAATGAGTGGGATGATTGCATCAAAGAGGCCTCATATTGGGCTTCAGCATCACAAATGCGACAACTATTCTGCACCATACTATTATTTTGTGAAGTAACTGACCCTGCCAAACTATGAGAATCAAATTGGGAACTACTCTCTGAAGACATCCAGAGGCGCCAGAGGAGGATCATGAACTTTGATATGCTAAAGCTGCAGCCAGAACAAAACAAAAACCTTACACTGATAGAGATTGAGAATTTGCTAACAAAAGGTGGAAAATCACTAAAGGACTTCGAAGGAATGCAAATACCAGACACCACTGTCATGCAGGGTCTAAGAAATAGGTTGCTAAATGAAGAGCTCAACTATGACAGAGATAGCCTTCAAAAAGAAAGTGTGGAGATGCTAGGAAAATTGAATCTTGATCAAAAGAAGGATTTTGATAAAATTATACATTCAGTAACCAGAAAACTTGGCAAACTAATATTTGTCAATGGATATGGTGGAACAGGGAAAACATTTCTTTGGAAAGCTATGACAACATCACTCCGAGCTGAAGGAAATATAGTTTTAGCTGTAGCATCCAGTGGGATAGCAGCACTTCTTCTACCAGGAGGCAGAACAGCACATTCCAGATTTCACATCCTACTGAACATCAACAATGAGTCTACTTGTGATATCAAGCAGGGAACATTTCTTGCAGAACTTTTAAACAAGACATCTCTGATATTGTGGGATGAGGCACCTATGACAAACAAGCACTGCTTTGAGGCACTAGACAAGAGCTTGAGAGACATCCTCAGATTTACAGATAATAATAGCCAAGAGAAGCCATTTGGAGGCATGACAGTGGTAATGGGGGGTGATTTCAGACAAACGTTGCCAGTCATACCTAAAGGAAGGAGGTCTAATATTGTTGATGCATCATTAAAGCGCTCATACTTATGGAAGCACTTCGAAGAAATAAAGCTCACAAAAAATATGCGCCTAACTGCACTTCCAAGTTCTATTGAAGAACAACAGAAGACAAACGAATTTGCCGATTGGATACTCACCATTGGAGATGGCTTAGCAGGAGATCAAGAGGATGAAACATGGATACAAATTCCACAAGATTTGATTCTACAAAAAGAACAGGATGAAATTGAGACAATTGTCAACAGCACTTACCCAGAACTATCAGTAAACTACAGAAACAGAGCATACCTAGAGGAAAGGGCCATCCTATGTCCAAGAAATGAGATGGTTGACGCCATAAACTCTTACATAATGAGTCAAATACCTGGTGAAGAAACAACATATTTCAGCTCTGATACAGTATGCAAATCAATCTCGACAAAAGAAAGTCAAGATCAATTGTATCCAACAGAGTTTCTAAACAGCTTGAAATTCCCTGGAACTCCAAATCATGAGTTACAGTTGAAAGTTGGGCTGCCAATAATGCTGCTAAGGAACATCAATCAAAGTGCTGGTCTATGCAATGGAACAAGACTGACTATAACACAATTAGGGAAATGGCTCATTGAAGCACAAATAATAACTGGAACTAACATTGGAAATAAGGTCTACATTCCACGGATCATCATGTCACCTACTGAATCAAAATGGCCATTTGTGTTGAAAAGAAGGCAATATCCTGTATCAGTGTGCTTTGCAATGACCATTAACAAAAGTCAAGGACAATCCTTAAAAAATGTTGGTCTCTATTTACCAAAACAAGTGTCACGCGTCAAGTAGGGAAGGACTGAAAATTATGATTTCAGATGAAGAATCTCCAGAAGATAATATCGCTAAAAATATTGTGTACAAGGAAATTCTATAAAACACTATCTATTAGTGCTTTCATAATCATGTGAATCCTCAAAGACACATTTCCAATAGTCAGCATAAACTATGTTCAGGTAGATCTGTAAGACACAAAATATTTTATAATACTCAATGACTGAATTTTCAACTACTGACTATTAATTGGTGAGCAGATGAAGGTCGATATATACAGTACCGGAGAAATGAAAACCGCCTCACCTCCTGCAGGTTCCAATCCAGAGGAACAGGCGGATGAAGTTGAGGAGCCTCCGCCGCCGCAAACTCCACCACGCCTCAACTAAGCACACTGCTCACCTCGCTCAAGGCGGTCTTTGCGTGCTGCTGCTGCGACCTGGAACTGTCAGCGTGACCTACGAAGAGAAGAATGGGGATTGGGGATGCTGTTTAGTAAATATATGCCACACTCCCAAGAGAACCTTCTATTTTTAATATTACCCGACTCAGCAGTTCCCGGCTTTCCTTGCTCTCGTATGCTGGCAAATCTGGAAGGCCAGAAACGCGGCAGTTTTCAGAAACGAAATTTTCACTGCTTCGCACGTCCTAAACCTCTGTAAGTCTGACGCGGAACACTGGAGGTACAGGTTTCCTCGCCGACAAAAACCGATCATTGATCAGTGGTGCTCCTTCTTGGTGATAGCCAGACAAGGGCAAGGCTAGGATAGGCTAGTTCAGTTCAGTTCTGATCTTTCCTATCTACTCAGAATGCTACTTTCTGCTCATGTAAACGTTGGAGTTTCACCTTGTGTGACCTCCGCAAAATTTGTATCTATGTACTCCACTAATCAGCCTTTTGAGGCACAATAGAAATTCAGGTGGGGAACGTCTCCCCCCCCCCCCCCCCCCCCCCCCGTTGAAATTCAAAAAAAAATAAAATATTACCCGGACAGTCTCTGGGACCTTCGAGTGCACCATAGTACCCAGTACTATGCATATAGAAAAAATGCATTTACGACCAACTAAACCAAATAATTCTAAAAAAAATATTGGAGCTAAAAAAAACACAATCTCTAACAATCTTTTATTTCGCACAGCTTCAAAATTATTGAGACTATTTTAGACTAACCACCTTTCATGGCGAACTAAGAAAAATAATCATATATTACCTCCACCCTAAATTATAATTCATTCCAAGAATCTTGAACAAACAAAATATATTAAACCTTGATCAAATTTATATAATAAAATTCAAACTTATGATGTTTTGACACTCTAAAAAGAATCTAACCGGTGCGGGAGCACGGGTTGGTGGACTAGTGTTAGAGAATTTAAATTGCATGTTGCCATTCATTCCTGCCAAACAGGATATGTAAGTGTTGAGGTTTCTACTGAACTGAACAGTTTGATGTTGAGAGGCACGCCAGGGATTTCATGGAGGCTGCCAAGAAGCTCTAGTCTTATTTCACCAGTCTGCAGCATGAGGATCATCCAACTGCATAAGAGATGCTTCAGAAGGCATACTTCAGTTCATCTTCATATAGTTATTAAGAGCGCAGTAGGGAGGGTGGTTAAATTAAAGTGGGGACTGGTATGGATGTTCTCATTTGTAGTAGGATTGACATTTCACATGATTCAATCAGCCCAAATAATCATTTGTCGTTGGCACTATACTTAGGAATAGCTAACTTTGAAAGTTAACTATTGCAACTTGCTGTAGGCACTTTGTTACATTCAGTATAAGCTTTATTATACAAATACTCCTTTACCCTATTCTCAGATCACCTCTTTTGCTATATAAAGATAGCTTTGTACCCCAGGAAAATCTGACATTGAATGTGATTGATTTTTTTGTTAAATTCGGAATTTCTGATTAACTTGTCGACAGCATTCAGATATCTGTTAAGGCTCTTTGGTGAAGCAATCTACATCTTGAGAGTTTCTGAAGCACTGGAGCGATGCGATGAGAGGTGGTCGGGCGATAGGTGGCCGCCGGCTACTCCTTGCACCGGCGTTCAGGAAGGCAGCCAAGGGAGTGGCTTCCTCGGTGGTGATTGACGAAGAGGAGGCGGAAGAGGATGATCGTCGCTGCCGGGATGGGCGTGCATCGCCTCTCTCGCGTGGTGTCTCTGGCGGTGGACGCGACCAGAGTTCCAAAGCCGGTGCATGCAGTCCAGAGGGTGTCGCCGATTGCCGACGTTGAGGAAGACGATGCATTGGATTTCTCAACGGAGGAGTTCATCAAGGATGCCATGGACGCGGGGATCACGATGGAGGAATTGGTCAGAGCCGAGGAGGCTTTGGCCTCAGGTAAGAAACACTCATCTTGTGATCGGCACTTCTCCATGGATGTGCTGTCTCGGATGGTCCGGAAGAAGCTGGTAGGCACGCCTGTGGGTAGGTCCGCTGCCCTCTCCGAGGTTCTCTCCGCCGAGAACGTTGGGGGACTGCGTGGCCTCGGCAAACAAGCTTAAGAGCGGACGTCGTTCTCCGCCGTTGGTCCGGAAAATGGTTTCGCCGGTGACCCTACCATGTTCTTCGAGGGCGGCTCCGGCGACGTCGGACCTTAGGGTGGAGAGTCCGAAATTCATTTTTTTTCAAACTGCTGAAGCCCAGTGTCCCGATCCGGTTTTTCCGTCGTTGTGCGCATCGCGTGCGTGCGGAGATGCCGCGTCCGCTTCCATCGTGATCTCACGTATGCCTGGGGAAGCTGTATCCGCGTACGCGTGGGGCCGCGCCTGCGTCAAACGTGGTGATCTCGTGCGCACAGGAGGCCTCCCTAGCGTGCGATGCCGTTGATCGGGATGTACTGGCTCGGGTTGAGTTCGGGCCTGGAAAGTTTTTTCGGCCCAGCTCTGGGCTTTGCGCTCTTTTCACTCGAACCGCAAAACAAAACTTCCGGCGTAAACCTAGCACCAACCAGCCGCCGCGCCGTTCGTACACAGAGGTTGTGCGTTCCGGCATGGCGTCCTTCGGCAATGGTTTCCCGGCGAACGGCAACAGCGGGTTCACGGCGAACTCCATGGGTCGCGGAGGAGGAGCGAACGGTGGGCGTGGTGGAGGTTGGCAAGGAAGCTTCAATCCTGGGTTCCAGCCGGGGTTTAACCCGGGCTCCGGCAGGAGGGGCCGCGGCCGTGGCTTTCCATTACGCGGTGGTGGTCGCGGTTTTGTGGCACCTAGCCATGGCTTCGGAGGTCATGGCGGACACGGAAATAGCAGGTTCAACAGAGGATTCCAGGGGGGTCGTCAACATGGCGGGTTCGCCGGCCGGAACGGAGGCTGGCCGCAGCATGCTGCTGCAGTGCCGCAAGGTCCGCAGGTTGGGCAGGGTCTGCACACTGCCGCTCCTGCCCCAGCAGCTAACCACGCTGCTGCTGCAGCACCTCATGCAGGGCACGCTGCACAAGCTGGCCAGCAGGAACAGCCAGCGAACTCAGTGCATGGCACTGTTGCCAACACGTCATCAGCTGCGACCCAGCCTGCATCGGCGAACATGGCGTTTATAGAGGCGACGAGGGCTATTATTCATACAAGTGTCGGTTTTAGAGATGTGCCAGAGTCGTCGGTTCAAGGAGAAAAAAGAGTAAGGGCAAACCTTTTTGTTATCGTTGTCATACCAAAGGTCATACATTGTCAGTTTGCACTGTGCCGTTACACTGTGATCTTTGTTTTGGTGACCATGTGACAAAAATTTGCCCAAATTTGAAGAGTTTGAACACTACTGCAGTTCCATGTGGTTATGCTCTTGAAGGATTGGGTTTTTACTTCATTCCTGTTGTTGAGAATCCTAAAATAATCTCTGAGGAAAAAATAGTTGTGGTACGTGTTCTCGAAGGTTCCATTACTGCTGATCAATTAGCAGTGGAACTCGAAAAGGCTACTACCTGGCAAGATTAAGCAGTGGGTAATTGAGGAAAAAGGCAAAGATGCCTTCACCGCTATTTTCCATCGGCAGAGTTATTAACTACTATGGTCAACTGGGGTCCAATGGATACAAAAACGGTGAAAGGAAAAATTTGTCTAGAAAAAGGAATGGAAAATGAAGTTTACAAATATGAAATTGATAAGGTTTGGATCCAAGTCAGAGGGCTACCTAGAGAGCTTCAGGAGTTTCCTATTATTTGGGCGATTGGCTCAATTTTAGGTGTTCCGCGGGCTGTGGATACTAAATTTACCAAGAAATTTGAACAAGTGAGGATGAAGGTAGTTGTGCTGGATCCTACACTTATTCCAGATTTGGTAAGTGTGGTGATTGGGGATTTTGTTTATGAGTTACAATTCCGTGTGGAGGATGATTTATCTACTGGTGAACCCCAAGTCATTGACATGGATTCTACCAGAAAAGATGATAATCCTTCATCGAAAAAGGAAAAGGAGGGGGAGAACATGGATCTGGATGCCAATCTTGGAGATGACCCATCAGCTACTAAGAAAACGGGATCAAAAACTCCGTCTTCTAGTGCAGTTGAGGGTCATATGGGTGCCACTAACGAGGAGCTGGAGCCTCATGGTGTGAACTCTTTTGCTGCTGGTAAGAAAACTCAAGTGTCTAGTGAAAAAAGGGAAGAGAGGGTGGTGCTACTACTGTTATTAAGCCAGTGGTTGCGCTTACTCAAATGGGTGACCAGTGGAAGGCAAATATGTTGGCTTCACTTAGTGACTCTGGCACAAAAAAAGTTGGAACCGTGCCTAGTATGACAGTATCACCATCAAGAACAAGCAAAAGAAATATGGCACTGGCTGATCAAGATGCGCTGGAGAGAGCTTCCAAGTTGAAGGCACGAAATAATATGGACTCTCCTTCAACCAAAGGTAAAGATGCTATGTTCAATCCTCATTCTTCTTTTGATGATTCTGCGGTTTTGCATACTGTCAATTCTTTAGGCGTGGTTCTTAGGAGTAATAGTCAAGAAGTTTCTCAGTCTATTGATTTATTAAAAAAATATTGTGTCGTGGTTGGTTCCAAGTGTTGTGACTCTTTACCAAATAATAATTCTATATGTTGTGAGGATGATTCTTCAGTTGGCTCGCTAGAGGAGAATATGGACTTAGAATCTTTAAATTTAATTTGTTCAGAAATTGCAGATGATCTAGGTGATGGGGCTGTGATTCTACTTTTCTACAGACACAGACTCCCGTATCACATTCTAACAGATCAGGGCTTAGGAGGGATCTAACAATTAAAAAAAATCATCATGAAAGGCCTCTTCTGGAATTGTAATGGGTTTGCTGACCCAAAAAAATATAGATTTTTGTCAGATTTAACGCGAGAAAGAAACCTAGACTTTATCGCCTTATCAGAGACCGGCAAAGCTAATTTACCACAATCCACTTTGAATAATATATGTGCCGGCAGAGATTTTCTTTGGCATTGTATGGCTCCACGTGGTCGATCTGGTGGCATGATTCTAGGTATTAATTTATCAATGTTTGATATTGGGGAAATCGATGAAGGGGATTTTTTTTAATTCGATTTAAGCTACGCATTAAGGCGGATGAATTTAAATTTAATCTAATTTCAGTGTACGGGCCAGCTCAAGTGGAGCATAAAGCCTTGTTTCTCTCTGAGGTGGTAAGGGTGTGTACTAAAGATGTTTTACCTATAATCATAGGTGGTGACTTTAATATTATTCGTAGACCTGAGGATAAAAATAATGACAATTTTAATGGAAGGTGGCCCTTCTTGTTTAATGCAGTCATTGATACTCTTAACCTTAGGGAGATAGATTTGTCAGGGAGGAATTTTACTTGGGCTAATCATCAGCAAGTTCAAACTTTCAAAAAATTAGACAGGGTACTCGTTTGTACGGATTTCGAGTCCAAGTACCCTCGTACTACTGTGCAGGCCTTGTCTAGGGAAATCTCGGACCATACACCTTTGCTATGTTGTACTAATGATCCTTCCGTGGCTTATCAACCCTATTTTAAGTTTGAATTGGGATGGTTGTTGCGTGAAGGTTTCTGTGACATGGTAAGGGACATCTGGCAAAGTGTGGCAGTTGAGGGTTCTTCCCTAGAGAGGTGGCAGGCGAAGATAAGAAGACTACGCCAATACCTTAGAGGTTGGACGAAAAATATTAGTGGTGCGTACAAGAAGGAAAAAAGGCGCTCCTAGACAAACTTGATGAGTTAGACAAAAAATCTGAATTACAATCGTTAAATCAAATCGATTTAAATTTAAAACATGTTCTAAATGAAAGGTTAGCTGAGCTTCTTAGAGAGGACGAACTAAAGTGGTACCAAAGGGCTAAGGTGAAGCACCTTTTGGAGGGTGATACGAACACCAAATATTATCATTTATTGGCGAATGGTAGACATCGCAAAACTCGTATTTTCCAGTTAGAGGATGGGAATTCTATAATAAGCGGTGATGCTCAACTCAAAAAGCATATTATCGACTATTATAAAAATCTTTTCGGCCCTTCCGAAGGTTCTCATATTACTCTGGAAGAGTCAGAAATAGGGGATATTCCTCAAGTTTCGCAGCTGGAGAATGAGTTCTTGACTGCTATATTTTCAGAGTCTGAGGTGAGGGTGGCTATTTTCCAAATGGAACATAATAAGGCTCCGGGGCCAGATGGATTCCCACTAGAGTTTTACCAGGTCTTTTGGGAGGTGATAAAAGATGATCTGATGGCTCTTTTTTCGGATTTCCATCAAGGAACGTTGCCTTTGCACTGTTTAAATTTTGGAAATATAATTCTGCTCCCAAAAAAGAATGACGCGAAAGCTATTCAACAATATAGACCAATCTGTTTGTTGAATGTGTCTTTCAAAATATTCACTAAAGTGGCAACAAATAGATTATCTACCGTTGCTAAAAAGGTTATCAGACCAACTCAGTCAGCCTTTATACCGGGTAGGAATATTATGGAGGGAGCGGTAATTCTTCATGAGACTATTCATGAATTACATTCAAAGAAACAAGACAGGATTATTTTTAAAATTGATTTTGAGAAAGCTTATGATAAGGTAAAATGAGATTTTCTCCAACAAACTTTGAGGATGAAAGGATTCTCTGATAAATGGTGCACATGGGTGCAACGTTTTACACAAGGGGGTAATGTGAATATAAAGGTTAATGACCAATTAGGTTCTTATTTCCAAACAAAAAAAGGGCTACGACAGGGTGACCCAATGTCGCCAATACTATTTAATATAGTGGCCGACATGTTGGCGATACTCATTGCTAGAGCTAAGGAAGTAGGACAAGTTGAAGGGGTAATTCCTCATCTTATCCATGATGGATTGTCCATTCTTCAGTATGCGGATGATACCGTAATCTTTTTGAGTCATGATGTTGCGAAGGCAATGAATATGAAATTAATTCTTAATACCTTTGAGCATTTGTCGGGCCTTAAAATAATTTTTCATAAAAGTGAGATATTTTGTTTTGGCAAAGCAAAAGATTACGAGGTATTCTATTCGTAGTTGTTTGGCTGTGAGATTGGAAAGTATCCATTTAGATATCTTGGCCTACCCATGAGCACTAGAAAGTTAAATAATAAGGATTGAGATGTAATTGTTAACAGATTGAAAAAAGACTTAGTGGGTGGAAAGAAAAATTGTTGTCAGTCGGTGGTCGGTTGGTTCTAATAAATTCGGTTCTGTCCAGCTTACCGTTGTTCATGATGTCTTTTTTTGAATTGCCAAAGGGAGTGCTAGAAAGGATTGACTGTTATAGATCAAGATTTTTCTGGCAAAATGATCAACATAAGCGAAAATATAGGTTAGCTAAGTGGGAGGTTCTGTGCCAACCAAAATATCAAGGTGGGGTAGGCATACAGAATCTAGAGATACAAAATAAGTGTTTACTTAGTAAATGACTTTTCAAACTCATGAATGAAGATGGTTTGTGGCAGGAGTTGTTAAGAAATAAGTATATCAAAGGCAAATCGATTGGGAGTTGTTCTATTAAACCAAATCAGTCCCACTTCTGGAGAAGCCTGATGAATGTTAAAGATATTTTTTTTAGGGTTAGGATCATTCAATTTAAAGGATGATTCACAAGTACGGTTCTGGGAAGATAAGTGGTTAGGGAATCAACCGCTTAGTGTCAAGTTTCCTGCGTTGTTCAATATTGTGAGAAGAAAACAAGATTCTGTGGCAAAAGTTCTTAGTTTAGTACCTCTGGATATTTCTTTTAGACGTAATTTAGTAGGTAATAATCTAAGAGATTGGCACAGAATTATTGCTTCTTTACTGAATGTGAACATACATGAGGAAAGAGATACTTTTACATGGTCTTTACATTCATCAGGAAAATTCTCAGTAAAATCAATGTATGTTGCGTTAATTAACAATGGGGTAAGGGTGTCACAGGATTTATGGCGTATAAAAGTACCATAAAAAATAAAAGTCTTTTTTGGTATTTAAAGAGAGAGGTGATTTTAACTAAAGATAATCTTGTGCGTCGTAACTAGATTGGGGACACTTCGTGCAGCTTTTGTCACTACCCAGAAACTATTCATCACCTCTTCTTTGAATGTTTTTATGCTAAATTCCTGTGGCGCGCTGTACATTTATTTTTGGGCTTATCACCCCCTACAAATGTTGCTGACTTATTCAATAATTGGTCTAAGACGGGTGGTACCGGACATAATTCTTTGTTATTAACGGCAGCAGCTGCTTTATGTTAGACTGTTTGGTTAACTCGAAACGAAGTGGTGTTTGAGAAGTGCACACCGAAATCTCTGTTGTAGGTGCTTTTCAGGGGAACGTTTTGGCTTCGTCAATGGGCAATACTGCAGCGGCGTGAGGACTCTCGGGACCAGCTGATACTCGTTGGCCAACACCTAGAGACATCGACGTTACAATTCTTTTCCTCCAATGGGTGGTTGTCTTCTAAATTTATCGGTTTTACTTAGTCGAGACTTTAGTCATTTCAAGTGCTTGTGTGAGTTTTAGTCGAAACGATGGGGGACAACTTGTTAACTGTTGTGAGTTCAGATCTTTGTAATAATTGATTTGATTCTACCATTTGGTAGATGAAGCCGAATAGTTTCTATCCTTTATCTAAAAAAAAGATATCTGTTAACTCAAAATTTAAGTTTTTATTAATAAAATAAATGATAGCCTGCCTGAATCCTCAATTCTAGAAAAATAATGTTCACCTTCTGAGCACATGAATTTTCCATGCAACCGTTTCTATAAAAATGCTTTGGCAGTAGTTAGAGATTCACAACTGCATAGTTGCCGGTCTTAAATAGGATACCTACTCATCCATTTCATCTTGCTGACAACTGGACATATTTGGTTTTGCATGCACTGCACAGGAGATTACTAAAACGGAGGAAGAGCTCAACACCAAGTCTGAGGTTATTGCCTTGCACAAGAAGTTGATTGAAGGGTGGTGGAAATAATTGAAGGAGCAGCTGGGAAAGCACATCACCAAGCTTCAAAGGGTGTGGTGTGAGTAGTGTGATTCTTAAGTTTACCTTATGATGATCATGAACCTCTAGGTGACCAAATGTTATGTTATGCCTTATAGTAAAACATTGTACATGTTTTCAGGATCTGATGTTTGGTTGTGTATTTTTTCTTGCCCCCTAGTCTTTGCCGTTGTGTAAAATCAGTCTTTGGTGTTGTACAACGACATAGAATGCTAATAGGTTCCTGTGCCCACTCTGTATGATCTCTGGTGCTGTTTGGTTGAAGCAGCGTCAACGGAAACGTAAAGGGAACCGGTCATGGCGGTACCGGGAATGGATATCGCTCCTTGGCGGTACAGAGAAGCTAGTATCTGGCCGGAACCGTTACCAGTCGATGGTGGACAGGAATGATATTGAATAGCATGGGATCCGATGCCACTACAAGCTGATTACAGCGGTTACAACCAAACGCCAAATAACGGCATCGGAAGACACTGTGAATGGTTTACAGGGCAAAAACGAGTAACCAAACACCATCTCTATGTTTGCATGTTCCTTTCAATCTTTCTCCAAACAAATACCCATTTTAGCAGTGGTACGTATGAATATATGAGCAAGCGAAAAATTAACAGTGTTCATTTCATCTCTGTTCTTTAATTGCACATACCTGCAACTAAGAGGGTACAATTTAACCTAGATCCTAAATATGAAGAAAATCTAACATGCTGTTCATGAATCTCATTCCTATACATAATTGTGTTGCTAGTTGATACAAAGTTCACATTTGTTCACACGTACACACTAGCAATGAAACCAAAAAAATAGATTCAACTAGCATGCCAATCAGTAGGTCCAACTTTGTTCACACTAGTATAATGCAATAACAGTTTTGCCTTAACTAGATCCTATGACAAGCACAATGGAAACTAAGTTCGGCTCACAGCATTTCGAGAACTACAGGCTGGACGAAAAGCCATAGCTTCTGCCTTTTGGAGTACCATAGCTAGTATCATCAACAGAAACATCTTCTTGGAGCATTTCATCGAGGGCAGGCGCTTGTCAACATAAAACAAAAGCCAGTACAAATGGCTTGCAACATCTTCCTAGGACATTTGATAGAGAGAGCAGGAAACATTGTCAAGACAAGCCAGAAGCCCATACAAATTGCTTGCAAGAGGTATCAGAAGTGGTTATCCAGAATTCTTTCGAATATTCTGAATCACATGAGTAAAATAGAAATATTTGAGTAAGTCCATAATGAATGGATCATAATATCTCAATACCAAGTAATGCATGTCAAGAACAAAACATTATACTGAGAAGATACTAAACTGAACAGAATTTTGAACAGATATATTCCGGGGAACGATATCTCAATACCATAGCTTGTATCTCGATGCCAGAATTCTTTCCTTTAAATTCAGAAGTGCGGAGCTATCTGTTTTCTAAAAAAAAAAGAGATCAGCTTTCATTGAACAACAGACATTTTAAGATAGTGGACAACTGCACTTTATCTCACTGGAAATGTCGGCATGCAGAATGTGAAGCAGGAGGATGGCCATTGGCCAAGGGCATTTGCTCATTCTACGTATTTTTATATTTATTCAAAAACTAGATATGGTAGGCACCATCTTTGACCTAAAAGTGTACAGTACAATATTATATATTTTATGTATACAGATGAAAGGGTAATGCACTGTTGCACTGCCCTTTGAATATAATGTTGTCTTTCTTACCTGTCTTCAATCCTCATAATGTTTTGCAGATACATGCAATTGGCAACAACTCAACGCTAAAGGGCACCAATTTGTGAAAACAAGTAATAAGCAACAGCTACCTCATGTCAGTCATATGGTAGTCCAAAATTCTGAAAACAGATAACAGGCAAGCAGCTAGCAATTTTGTCGCCAACACAAAGTTTCAGAGTTCCATACAAGGGACCGAGATCTGGTGCAGTTGCTACTGCATGCGACTGCAACTTATGCAGTCGAACGTTCTCAGCCATCCAAAGACCATCCAACGGCCCCAACAAAAACAAGCAATGCTTCTTCCTTCTTTTGCATGTCTGTCTTGTTTCAGTTGTTCAGAACTTCAAGCAGCGCTCACGGCTATCTGGTGGGCACGAGGCCATGAGCCAGTATTGTGCACACGCCGGAGAGCCTGTCGACCACCACGTCGCAATATGAATGGTCAACGTTCAGCACCTCTTGGCAATGCGCAGCCGCACGGCCATGGTGGTCTGCCTCCGCCTGTCGGCTGTCGCTGCACGCTCCGCGCGCCGTGCCTTTGATGCACCTTTACCACCGCCTTCTTCATCGACTCCGTGTATCTCGCCTCCTGATTCGTCTCCACTCGCCGTATTTCTCCGTCGCGTCGATCTCCATGCGCGACATCAATGTCGCCGGCCGCCGCCGCGCCCACGGGTCATGTCAAGTGTTCATATAACTTGATTTTCATAGTTTCTTTAAAATGTACTGTACTGTACTCTATAGGGTGGGTCACTCATGCATACTCTGTACTGGCCTCGTCGGTTTCCTCACTGAACTCTGAGGTGTCACGCTCTGAATCACCCTGGCCGGGCCGTTTCCTCAATGAACTCTGAATGATCACGTACGCTCTGCTGGACCGTCCCCATCGATCGCGCACAGGACCCTCATCGTCTTTGACTTCCAGTTCCCTCCGAGCTAACTAGAGGCCAGCTTGTTTGATATTATCGTATTCACCTCAATCTACGTGTCGTGTATTGAGGTGGAATTTAGCACACAGTACGATGTCAGAACACAAGTTTAGCATATGGTTGGTTCAGACAGTACAAATCGACCACGCCTGGTGGCACCCGCCCTACAAGTTTCAGAGGTTCAACAGAACAGCAGATCCACAACTCTAATCTCTTGTTACACGCGTCAACAAGAGCAAACTCTAGTAGCATCATTCAGATAGGTAGAAAGACATCAGGAGCCGCAGCAGCCGGGTCCATGCATCTCGTAGAAGCCATGGCCCATAGAGCTTGCCACGTCGACAGGAGCAAACTCTTAGAGTGGAACAACATTCAGATAGCAGCTAGAAAGACTTGAGGAACAGCAGCTGGGTCCAGCTCGTAGAAGCCGCGGAGCTTGCCGCCATTCTCTTCCGTCAGACGGAACGTGGGTATCTGATGAGAAAACCTCATCAGGTTCTCCTTCACTGGTATCTTCAGTGCCCCCTTCTGATCGTCATGCTTGAACACAGTCACGTAGCCATCGACTTTGGTCAGGAACTCAAACATCGTGCTGGATTTAGTGCACCTCCTTATCTCGCCTATAGCATACTCGGCATGACCATCGCTTCTGCTGGAAGGAGAGCAGTTCATGTAGATGACCCAAATCTCACCAACTTGCGGACGGATTTCAAACTGCCACTTGTTGCTTGTTTCTCTGACATTTACGACATGAGAGAAAGCATAGGTTGTGTCGTACGTCGCCCTCCAGTCGAAGTTACGAACCTGAAATGTACCACAGCTGGGAGTGGGAGCTGCTGCACCCTGCTCCACCAACCACTGTCGTTCCTCCTCATGCTCTTCTTTACGGGCAGCAGGGCACGCCTCAAGCCAGGTTAAGCACACGCTGAACGGATCCATCTCGACTTCGCTTACCCAGCCATAGAACTTGGGGAACCTGTCAACATCACTGTATAAAGTCCATATCTGCCCACGTTCAAACTTTGCACACGAGCGGAGTTCTTCAAAATCGTGGAAAGCAGATTCAGGATATGTGAACGTTACGTAGAAAAGGGGGTCGTGCTGAGAGGAACCGTCATCAAATTCGATGGCACCGTGCGAATGTTTCTGCAAGGACGTATCTTGTTCAGAAGATATATCGTTATGATTTATTCCCATAGGCAAATGTGCTTCACTACGGTGATTCTTCTCCGGAGCAATATGCTCAGTTCCAGGAACCATTCTGCTACCACTCGTGCTGTCACTGTCAGTTCCCAAATCAGCCAAGATGCTGCTGCCAGTGCCAGCAGACATGTAAGATTCTAGAGTAACAGAAGGAAACGCTGCATTCAGGTCACTGGGGAGAGCTGCAGTGTCAAGTTCCAGAAATCCTCCTGGGACTGGGACGCCAACTTTTTCGTTTCCAGTTGTCCTATAAAAGGGGATCCTATGCGAAAACTGGAGTAGCTCACTTGATGGTATTGTGAACGAGAATTTGTCGTCCCTGGCTGTCGCGAACAAACTGACAAAGCCCTCAATCCTGACCAGTGGGATAACAGTGGCACTACCATATGATGTATTTGACAATACTTCCACAACTTCATATTCATAGGATCTATGGTTATCTGCGTCTAAGCTCCATTCCATGCTCCAACCCTTGTAAAGAGCCCATACCTCGCCCTTAATAGGGTGTATTACATATGAGTTTCTTTCTTTACCTTCCATCCATGGAACAATATGAGAAAACATGTCTGGTGATATATCTCTTGTTTTCCTTAAGCAAAATTTTCCACAAGCAACAGGTAGTTCTTCATCTGTCCATTTCTCCTCTTCTTTATTTGCTGCATCATGCTCCAACCAAGCCGAGTGTACTTTAAAGTCTGAAGCATTATCCAGCTGCAATATTCGAGCGTAGAATCTTGGCATTCCATCAAGGTTATCATAAACGGCCCAGATCTGACCAACTTCAAACCAAGTGACATCCCTGAACTTCTTAAAATCAAAGATATTTGGGACAGGCATGGAGAGGCACCTGGAATAGCAACTCTTCTCACCAACAGTATCAAAAGCCTTCTCTGAATTGATATTGCCCTCATCAATAACAGTATCAGAATTAGCATTGAATTTCTATGTTGCATTTCCATCCCTTTGGCTGTCCACTTCTCTATTGTGATGTTCAGATGACTGATTGTTAGAACCAACAACAATATCACTAGACATTTTGCCTCTGCCACAATTAGCATTCCCTTCATGTGTTGCATTTGTGTCCCCTTGGCTGTCCACTTTCCTAGGGAGATGTTCAGCTGATTGACTGTCAGTGCCAGCAACATTGTCACTAGACATTTTATCACCACTGAAACCAGCATCAGAGAGTGAATTAGAGTTCTTTACCCTCTTGTAATAGGAGTCCCTGCTGTGGCTGTTGTTGGTAATATCATCTTGCTTTCTTTTACCCGATCTGTCAAGACTGTTGGACCCTGCATCATTTAGCACTGTAGATGCATCTTCTCTACTCAAGTTCTTGGTGGCAACAAAGTTTGGATCTGAAGGATCTGGCATCATCCTTTCTGTTGTACACTCAATTACAGAAGGTGTAAGAGAGTGAATTAGGTTTGTTGCTAAACATTCGACCACCCCACTTCTTGTCTCTGAGCACCCACCTTCCTGATCACCATCAGACCTGCAACCCCCCTCCACATGTTCATCCTTTTGTCTAATATGCATCATTGGCTCACTCCCCCCTGTAGGATAAAGCTTACTGTACCGGACCTGTGGACTGTGGACCCCATGTTTTTGACTTGCAAACATTTTAGATGGAACTTGAGAATTATTTGGAGCAGCAAGGAATCTTGAGGGAACAGCCTCTTCATGTAGGTTGAATGCAAAAAAGTTTTTACTGCAGGTCTGCAGTCTTCACAGCGGATCACAAGGTTCCTCTGATGGTACACAAATCGCTTCCGGCAGTGGGGGCATATGGTCCAAAACACCTTTACGGAATCAGATGGTGGTATGTGTTTAAGCACATCACTTTTGTTTGCACAGGTCTCATCTGATGGCCATATAGTTTGCTTTGACATTACTTGGGGACCACACTGTCTTTTGATGTCATATCGTGATCGCTTCACATGATCACACAATATTGTATGAGCTTCTGAAATCAAATTGAAAGCAGCTTGAGCACTGCTAGGAAGACTGTTTTTACCAGGGTGAAGCAAAAAGGCAAGTTTCTCATATCCCTTTCTTATGATTGTTTCATCAGCTGTTGCTTCTACTTGGAGGATACTATACCAGTCCATGTATCCATTGACCTTAACCTCTGCTGCACAATGCACTTCACAGATAGTCAGCAGCTGGGATAAATTCTCAAGCTTTGGATAGAGCCTTTGAGCTTTAAGTGCAATCCTTTTGGCACCCAAGAAGTCTTTAGTTTTCAGCTTCCTTAAAGCAATTTCTTTGGCATGTAAGGCCTCTTCTTTGTTGCACTCCATCACAGATCTAGCAAACTGTCTCAATAGCCTTTATCGATCATATACTGCTACCAGTCTGACATTAGTACCCACTGGCTACCATTCTTTCAGGTACAGATTGTCTCGAAGTAGTAATGCACAATGTTGGATCAATCTATGCAACACAATTACACAAATAGAACTTTTCGCACATCAAGCCCTGCATGTGTACAAAGAACCCAAGTATGTTAGCGCTGAGAAAACCTCAGTAGCACCAGAAAATTGCAAAGTTGAGTCAAGGATACTATTAGTGTGGACATTAATCACCAAATAAACTTTATTGCCACTTATTACATTTAACTTTGCTATTACAAATTTAGTATTAGTAGACCTAACAAGATATAATAGAATAAGCAACATGACATGCTCAGTGATTCAGGTCCAGAGACGTTGTAAATTTGACAGGTGGATACAACTGGAGCAAGCCAAGCATAACTACATGGTGCCAAATATATAAGCGCCCACAGTACAATTACTTCTATCATGCAAGGAGTTGATCCAAATCCGATTATGATTTAAAAATCCTACATGAGATGCTTTTGATTCACCCATGAGTACCAGACAGTGACGGAAACCCCAAATATAATAGGCTAACTGACACAATAGAGATTATTTTCTGGTCTTCTCTGAAAGGCGTACTTACAATGTATAATCTCTTGAGCATTTATTTTGAAAACAAATTTTTACACGCACTGTGCTTCCAATTCCACATGCCCCCAAAAAAGAATTTTGGTCA
Source organism: Microstegium vimineum (assembly GCA_022036555.1). Classification (NCBI taxonomy): domain Eukaryota; kingdom Viridiplantae; phylum Streptophyta; class Magnoliopsida; order Poales; family Poaceae; genus Microstegium; species Microstegium vimineum. The sequence continues at coordinate 13,905,223 of CM039133.1, forward strand.
AATACAGTAACCAGATATGCCAAAATGGATTGTGGAAAAATGAAAAAATATATCCCTCTATGAATATAAACAAATACTGTAGATCTTAATTTCCACGAATCCACAGCCGCAGCCAGCACCTATTACAACTCAGGTTAAAGAACCCCAGAGATGTTATCACTCATTCACTCATGGAGGGCACTGCTAGTAGCAGCAGAAGAAATTAGCGAGGATCTTGTGGCAGTTTAGTTCAGGGCATCAATCGCAAGCTTTTCAAGCACATCCACAGGATAAACCGAGAGGAGCAAATACAATGAGGCAAGGCAACGCAGCATTATTGCAGCAAACGTACCTTCCCCAATTTTCGCTAACGTACAGCCAATGCTGTAAGGTGCTTGGGAAATCACAAAGCGCCGCCTAGCATTTGCCTTGCATTTCAGAGCCCCAGCGCACCAAAAGGTTGCGCCTTTGGAGCTGATTCCACCCACAGCCTCCGTACAAACCCAGAGTAGCCGACTAGCCGCTATCGATCCAAGAACGGAAGAATGAAGGGTACGCCGTAAGCGACGCGACAGGAAAAAGGGGCCGTGCCGGGGCATGGAAGCCGGAAGCGGTACCTCTGAGCTCGATGTGGCGCGGAGATGGAGCAAGCGGCAGAGGGTTGATGCCGGATTGCCGGCCGCTGGCGAGACGACGGGGGCCACCGGGGCAGGCGGGCAGTAGCTGCGGTGAGCCGGTGACTCGGTGAGTGAGGCAGTGGGGTGATGGGGTTTTGCTTTGCCGCAGCGATGGCAGGAGGCAGCGTGCAGCGAGCTGAGGTAGCCTGTAGCCCTGTAGGTAGGCGTAGGCACGCGTGTCGCCACAGCAGTGGGCTGGTGGTGCGCAGTAAATGTCAACTTTGCCCTTGTGTTGCCTTTTTGGTACGGATATTTTCATTTTCATCAGTTTTGTAATAATCCAACCAATCAGTAACCACACCCGACAGCGAGTGTTCATAAATTATATATATTGTATTCCAATTCAAAATAAAGATAGAACAAACAAATTTCTTGCCATTGGCATCGAGATTCATAGTGACGGGAGAGTACAATATTACTTTCCCCGTTTCAAATTATAAAACATTTGATTTTTTTTATACCAACTTTACCCATTCGTCTTATTAAAAAAAATTATATAAAATATTACTTTTTTGTGGTTTGCTTTATTAATAAAAGTTCTTCAAGAATATCTTAAGTTTTATTATTTTTACTAATTTTTTTTTTGAAAGTGATCAAATTTAGAGTTTAAAAAGTTAAACGTATTATAATTTAAGATAGAAAAAGTACAAGTTACCATGATTCCTTCTTTCATTGAACCTTTTGATATTAAAACTATGAGATTTGATCCTACGATCAATTCCAGCCAAACTATATGGCCTTGTTCTGGTTTTGGACCCCTAGAGAGGATGCTAATCAAGGCACACAAAACGAGAGATGACTCTGTTCATCAGCACTACTTTATCACTAGTTACCTCATCCTAAATTATATCCTAAAAATATTGAAAAGTCAAAATATCTTAAGTTTACTTATATTTATAGAAAAAATTATAAACATTTATGATATTAAATATATATACTATGAAAATATAATTAATAAAAAAATTAATGAATTATAAATTTTATTATATTATCATATAAGTTTAATTAAACTTGAAATGCTTCGACTCTACAATATTTTTGGAATATTTTATAATTTAAAATAAAGAGAGTATTTTTCAACGAATAAATTATGTTTTTCTCTCGTAACAAATCAGCACATTTAATGTAACCTAAATTTCATGACAACAAACGAGCCCTCAATGTCGTGGTTTCCGGTGTCAAGCCACACGAGATGTGTTGCATTGACGTGGTTCGCGTCAGTTCTTCTAGCGCCACGAGATGTTTTGCATTGGGAATCTTTTATATATACTTAAATTTTTTATATTGAAATAACTAATTTTTTTAGAACTAATTCTTTTTTGGCCGCATCTATTGCCGTGGCACGGGAAAACACACGCTGCCATGACACATGCATCGACGCGGTACGTTCTACCACATTGGACAACGATTTTTATGAAGATGATTTTTATATGAAAAATGTAGCCCACGATAAGATCTATAACTTTCTAGTTTTGTGTTTTTTTAATTCAAGGTCATTAAGATACTCAAAACAATTAAACAAACCGATTTGTGTTATTGCTCCTTCTTTGTTTAGTCTATGTGATCAAAAGGACTCAATTGTGGCTGATATAAAAAGTGGTAAAATTGTTTTGACCTTTAGAAGGTGGCTAACTGAAGATCTACAATCCTGTTGGAATAAGATTCAGTGTGATTCTTTTAATTTTCAACTTGTCAATACTGATGATATTGTCTTCTGGAAGTTTGAAAAAGATAAAAAATTCTCTGTCAAATCAACTTATAATGCTTTATCAAAGAGTGATGATGGAAACGGTTATAGGAAAATCTGGAAAGGCAAAACTCCTCCAAAAATTAAAATCTTTATATGGTTGATGTCTAATAATGTTGTGTTAACCAAAGATAACCTTCTTAAAAGAAAATGGAAAGGAGACCCGAGTTGCTACTTTTGTGATCAAAGTGAAACAATTAATCATCTTTTCTTCTCTTGTTATACTGCAAAAGTAGTTTGGGCAGTAATTGCCAAGTGTATTGGTGCAAATGATGTCCCTTCTTCCCTGGATCAATGTTGGATCTGGTGTGATAGATGGTTACCTAGCAATAAAAAAACTCATCTATGGGGGATAGCTGCTATATGCTGGGCTATCTGGAAAGTCCGTAACAGAGCTTGTTTTGATGGCAAAATTATTCAAAATCCTCTAGAAATCATCTGTCACGCATGCGCATTGATGAGTTTTTGGGCAGGTCTATATTCCAGTGTGGACAAGGAGATGCTCATCGACGGAGTCAACATCATGCTGCGTGAGGCGACAAGACTCTTGGCTGGTAAAAAAACTAGAGGAAGATCACAAGCGCCTGAAGCTTAACCCTGATGGCAAGAGTCAAGATTAGTGAGGAGACGCAGAGGGTTCTCTGAGTCGTGAATCGAAGGCTTGTCTTTTGTATATTTGGTCTGTCTGTTGGGGTTGCCTGAGGGGCATGGTCGCTCGCCTATCAAACTTGAATTCTTGTTGTTCTCTGGCCTGTTCCTTCGAGACTTTTGGCATAGGTTGTTTAAGTAAAAACTTGGTTGGTGTTTTGGGTTAGGCTAGATTTCTTGCTCTGAGTCAGAGTTTAGATCTTCTAGCAGTCCTTTTCCTGTGAACTCTTCCTGTCCTGTTCTGGTTACAAACTCTGTATTTCCGTTTGCTAATGGGAATGGAGGAAGGCCTTCGTGTGGAGAAAAAAACAGTGTATTAATCGCGTACAAGTGTTGTCACCTTAAAAAAATCGTATCTTTGTTATACTGTGTCATATGGAGATACTTTATGATGTGCAACTTTATATTTTTGATTTTTTTTGTTTCAAGATTGTGAAGACCCTCAAAAAAATTAAACAATGTTTCAGCACTGTATTAGATGTGCAATATTTTTCTAGCAGCTGGCTTGGAGTGGATGAGGGTTCGTACTAACGTGCTGGTGGCCGTGCTCCTTTTTCGGGGGTTGCAAGCGGCTACTGAGTACTGACTAGAGAGGATGAGGGGATGAGAAGACCGGAGAGAGAAGAATAAAGGAGAGGTGAAGAGGAAACAATAAAATAAAGAGAAGGATAGTATAGTCATTTCATCTTTCTATCTACCTTGAGAAATTATTTTATCAACACTTTAATAAAACAGCTATAACTCTACAAGTGGAGTTGCTCCACGAAGCAGAGTGCTGAAGAAAGTCGACCCCAACTAATTCTTCAGCCTCTCAGGACGGGGGGCAGTGTACCCTTGCCCTCTCCCCGACACCCAGCGTGGGCGACCTGGGGGCTGTTTCACTGGGCCGACCAGGTTGCATGACCGTGCCGTGCCTCCCATGTCCGCGGTGGGGGGGCCCGGGGCAGCCGCAGGGGCAATTGTTGGCTCGGGGGTCCTTCGCTGACACCGACCCCCAAGCTAGCAACGGAAGTTCCCGCGCTGGACACTTGCCGGACGCGACTGCACCTCTGACACCCTCGGGCGGGGTTGCGGGGGAGCTCGAGCCTGCGGCTGCAATATCGCTCATCAAAGCGCCTCGTCGAAGCTCCAGGAACGCGGCAACGGCGGACATCCACACCCTTCACAAGGACGAACGGTTGACAACAAGGAAGAATCTGGAATTTCCAGGTAACTCTTTCACTACCTTTCCAGACTCCAAAGTTTTTTCAAACCTTGATAGGATAGGCATCAACCTAGGTACCTCAGATATTGTTTCAATAAAAAATTTAGAGGTGGACAGATTAGTGTTATATGCTAATAGAAAGAAGGGTACTGCTAACTCTAAACTCTCCAATCTTGAGAGTGGTGATGAGCGGGATGACCAACTCCATGCAATTCTCAGCCACGTCTGTGTAAATCTAAATGAGAATTTGCTGGAGGAGGGGAATGATCAAATCATAGATCTCTCTCCACTCCGACGTAAGAAAAAATATAATAAGACCAAGAACACTTTTAATGGCAAGCTACCCAAGAAGCCAAAGACCCCCTCAAAATTTAATTTATAATGAAGGGAGTTTTCTGGAATAACAGAGATCTGAGAGACTTGGCTAAGCATAGGTTTTTGGCTGAACTAGTTAAGGAAGAGCAAATTAATTTTATTGCTCTCTCCCAAGCAGGCAAGGATTCGTTCCCGGATCATGTTCTCAAAAAGCTTTGTGGGGGATATGATTTTCTGTGGCACACTATGGCACCACACGGAAGGTCTGGGGGCATCCTGCTAGGTGTCGACTTGAATGTCTTTGACATTGGAGCAATTGCTGAGGGAGATTTTTTTTTGTAAAATTTACCCTAAGAGTCAAATCAAATGACTTCAAGTTTGTGCTATATGCGGTATATGGGCCAGCACAAATTAACAATAAAGGAGCTTTCTTAGTAGAAATCGCTAACACGTGCTCCAAAGAATCTCTTCCATATTTGATAGGAGGAGATTTTAACATTATGAGAGACCAAGAAGATAAGAGTTCAGAGGAATTCGACCCTAAGTGGCCTAATCTTTTTAACGCTGTTATCGAATCTCTGGATCTTAAGGAGATTAACATGGCGGGCCGACATTACACATGGGCAGGACCAGGAGATAATCCAACCTTTGAAAAGTTAGATAGAGTTCTCGTTAGCACGGACTGGGAAATCATGTTCCCATTGACAACTGTTCAACCTAGGGACAGGAATATCTCAGACCACACTCCCCTTGTGCTCAACACTGGTGTTTCAACCCACAATAACCACAATCGTCCTTTCAAATTTGAGAGAGGATGGTTGATACGAGATATATTTTATGATCTGGTTGCAAAAAGTTGGCAAGCTCCATGCTTTGGGTCAACCCCTCTTGAACGCTGGCAGTTCAAGATTCGCAGACTCCGACAATATCTTAGGGGTTGGGCTAAACACACTGCATGGTCATATCGAAAAGAAAAAGAAGACTCTGCTAGTGTTTTTAGACAATCTTGATAAGAAAGCTGAGATCTATTCCTTATCGGATCAAGAGATTAATCTGAAGCATTATCTAAAAGAACGTTTAGTTAACCTTCTGAGAGAGGAGGAACTAAAGTGGTATGAGAGAGCCAAAGTCAAAATCCTTTTGGAAGGGGATACTAACACTCGGTTCTTTCATTTAGTGGCCAATGAGAAACATCGCAACCAACATATCTATAAACTTGAAAATGATCAAGGTTTGGTGATTGGTGATGATCAGCTCAAAAGTCACATTACGACTTATTATAAAGAGCTCTTTGGTCAACTGACAAATACCGATATCTCCCTTAGGGAATACGAAAACCTGGATATCCAACAGGTTTCTATGGAGGAAAACGGTATCCTCATCAGTCCGTTCACTGAATCTGAAGTGAGTGAGGTTGTCTTCCAAATGGAGCATAATAAAGCCCTGAGGCTAGATGGTTTTCCTGCGGAATTCTATCAAGTGTTTTGGGGAGTTATCAAGGATGATCTTCTACCTCTTTTCGCTGAACTACATACGGAGACTTTAGATCTCTACAACCTCAATTTTGGTATTATTACCTTAATCCCCAAAGTGGAGAATGCCATAAAAATTCAGCAATATAGGCCAATATGTGTACTTAATGTGAGTTTTAAAATATTCACTAAAGTGGGCACAAATAGGCTTAATCTGGTAGCTAAAACCGTGGTGAGACCAACACAGTCTGCCTTCATACCAGGTAGGAATATAATGGAAGGGGTCATTATCTTAAACAAAACTGTCCATGAACTTCACACAAAGAAAAGAGACGGTGTCATTTTAAAAATTGACTTTGAAAAGGTATATGACAAAGTGAAATGGTCTTTTCTACAACAAACACAACGCATGAAAGGTTTCTCACCAAAATGGTGCCGGTGGGTTGAATCCTTGGTCACCGGAGGGAGTGTGGGAATCAAAGTCAATGATGACGTAGGACCCTACTTCCAAACCAAACGTGGACTTAGACAGGGAGATCCCATGTCACCAATCTTATTCAACATCGTTGCAGATATGCTAGCTCTTCTTATTAACAGAGCAAAAGCCGATGGGCAGATAAGAGGTGTTGTCCCCCACCTTATTGATGATGGTCTATCTATATTACAATACGCAGATGTCACCATTATCTTTATTGATCACGACCTAGAACAAGCACAAAATATGAAACTGTTGCTTTGCGCTTTTGAACAGCTATCTGGGCTTAAGATCAACTTCCACAAGAGCGAAGTCTTTTACTTTGGTGCAACTAGAGAGATGGAATTCTTCTACACTAGTTTCTTTGGATGCAACACAGGGGAATATCCCTTTAGATATCTAGGGATCCCAATGCACCATAGACAACTCCTAAACTCTGAATGGAGAAAGGTGGAAGATCGTTTCAAACAGAAACTCTCTTGTTGGAAAGAAAAACACCTATCATACAGGGGGAGACTAGTCTTGCTTAATTCAGTCCTAAGTAGCTTACCTATGTTTATGATGTCCTTCTTTGAGATTCATAAGGGAGTCATTAAAAAGTTGGATCATTATAGATCAAGGTTTTTTTGGCAAGGCTCGTCCGATAAACATAGATATCGACTTGCCAGATGGGACATCCTATGTCGGCCTAAGGACCAAGGAGGTTTAGGTATCCTAAATTTACAATTGCAAAATAATTGCCTTCTAGCCAAGTGGTTGGTTATTTGCTTAACACAGATGGCATGTGACAATCTCTGTTAAGGAATAAATACCTTAGCTCCAAGAGCCTAACTCAGGTGACAGCCAAACCCAATGACTCTCATTTTTGGAGAGGCCTCATGCATATCAAAGATGATGTGCTGGCTCAGGGTTCTTTCGATATTAAAGATGGAACCAACACTAGGTTTTGGTATGACACATGGGCATGCAATAAGCCTCTGAAAGTCAAATATCCATCCTTATATAATATAGTACGGGACCCCCATGCAACGGTCTCAAAAGTGATGAATACCAGCCCACTAAACATCTCTTTTAGAAGGGCTTTGGTGGATAATAAATTTACACACTGGCTAAGTTTAGTAGCATAGATATCAAATGTTGAATTGGTGGAAGGGTCGGATTACTTTAGGTGGAGCCTGACCAAATCTGCGTTATTCTCTGTCCATTCTATGTATCTATATCTTATAGATACACAAACACCTTTCCAACATGGGAGATCTGGAAGATAAAAGTTCCTCTAAAAATTAAAATCTTTCTTTGGTTCTTGCAAAGGAGTGTTGTTTTAACTAAAAACAACCTCGCCAGGAAAAATTGGAAAGGAAGTCAGAAGTGCATCTGTTGTAATGGGAGTGAAACTATCCAACACTTGTTTCTTGACTGCCCCTTTACCAAGATGATTTGGAGGATTATCTTTTTTGCTACTAGTTTGTCCCAACCTATTTCAATCAGCCACATGTTCAGTAGCTGGCTCACTAATCAAAATAAAAAGATTAGAAAGTGGATTTGGGTTGGAGTGACTGTCATATGTTGGGCTATCTGGAGATGCCGTAATGATGTTGTTTTTAATCAAATGAAATTTAACTCTATTATGCAGGTAATCTTCAGAGGAGCGTACTGGTTACGCTTCTAGGCACAACTGCAGCGTGATGAGCAAGAAATTAGAAGTAATTGCTTTAGAGATTTCCAATAATGGATGGAAACATTTATTTTGTTTGAACTAGCGTCCTGGTTGGTCTTCAGGCCTTTGGCTTTCTCATTTTATTTCCTTCAAAACGTTGTAATTTTGGGCTATGTACATCCTTGGATGTAAAAGCCGGATTATGTTTAATCCATTTTCTAAAAAAAAGCAACCATCACCAATTGAGCCAACATTCCCAAAGCGGAGAAAGAGACGGGTGGCTCAGAGCCTCTCCCGAGTACCTTCCTTCAAGTGAGGTGAGGTCCTTGTTATGCAGCGTATAGGCTTCGTCATGGGTCTTTCAATGGAGAGCGCGGGGCCTATATGATGTTGGAAAGGGTCATGCAGGCAAAAGTGGAGATGCAAGGCCACCTATTAGGTTGCATGAATGAGCATACTTCCATTGTATGTCATTTGTGTAATACTGAATCCTAAACTTGTGTGCTTAGATGCTCCTGCAGCTCCATTATTTCTATAGACCTCCTAAGACGCTTGCAAGAAGCACGTTGTTTTTATGGTAACAATCTTCTTCTTAATTATATTGATACATATTTTTTCGTATTTAAGAAAGAAAAAAAAGTGAAGCAAAGCTATACCAAACGGCAGTGAACATGACAAACACCTATCATGGTAGGATCGGAGTCATTTAGAAGGCCATATGGAAAACAATGTAAAAAGAATTTTCAAGAGCAATATGTATGGGGTCAGTATGGCCAGGATAATTAAGAGCATATCACCGTCTAAATGTCCAAACAACAATGAAGGCAAATAGTTTGTCTAAAAAAAAGTTTGTCAAAAAAAACAATGAAGACAAATAATTCATGACACTTCAGAATGCTCTGCAAGCAGCTGTAAAAGGAAAGTAATATACAATGTATGCGCTTTCCGTCTCTTCAATAATTCTCCTAGCTACAGTGGCATTATTGTCCTTGCTTTTTTTTTGGGGTGCGCACAGAGGATCCATGCGACCGTGTGCACATGTGGAAGTCCACTGAAGTGAAGGCTGTAATCTTGGAGTCTTTTTTTTTGGTTCATCTAATAATCTAATAAAGAAGCAAAAATAATCTATAGATTTTATATTGAATAGAAGTCAACTATCTATTTATATCAACCTAGGAATTTTGTCACTTTCTTAACAAATGGATTTACATGCAATTGATGCTTTCTTATTGTTTCAATTTATTGTAACATGATGCCTGCATGTCTCAAATACAGATAATGTGTGGAAATTTTGTGCAACAATGATGACATGAAATCAAGCAAAAAAAAGAAAAATAATGCCATGAATGAAATGTATACAGGTACGAACATCTCTGAAAAATTTGTATGTAAAAAAATGGAATTCATACTTTAGATATATAACTCATGTCAGGTTCACTAGTACAAAACCGACCTATACAGTCGGTTCTCAACCTATTTCTACAGGCGGTTTCCAGCGCCGACTGCACTGGGGCCAGTAGAAATGGGACAACAACACAGACGGTTGCTTGAGAACCGCCTGTAGAAATCCATTTTCATAGGCGGTTCACTAAAAGAACAGTCTGTAAAAATGATTTCTAGTTTTTATTTTTTGGTATTTATATATTATTGTATTATTTAATATATACATATATATTGTTATTGAAACTGCTATACTCTATTGGATGATGTTTAAATATAGCAACATGTAATTTAAATATCTCATACATACATTTATTACTTCAAAGTTCCATACACGCAATAAAGTACGTTACATGTGTATGACATATTATATACATGAGTCTCACCCTCACACACATAAAGTTACAGGTGTATATACATCAAGAGTTTGAACATTTCCTCTAAAAATCGCCCCGAGTAAGATCTAGGCTATAAACCTCTGTTAGCGCTTCGTACTCTGGCTTGGCTAATTCACTGTCATAATCATGATATTTCCCTACACTTGAGATGACTTGTTTGATGAGGAGAAGCACGTCCTCAACTATGGTGTACAATATCTTTTCGTTGATGGTCGTCGCCTTGGATTTTTTCTTCGAAGGTTTCTTCTTGGTTTCTGTGTCTCCTCCTCTTATGTGCTCGCACACGTAGTATCCACAGAGGATAGATCCTGTTGGTTGCTTGTTGCTAGTGGTTGGGGGGCAAAATGGTCTTCTTACCCTCCATTTAACATCTATAAAGCTGAAATTTGACGGTAGTGTCATATTAATGGGTTGTTGAGTTGTTTTTTTTTGTCAAACACTTCTTTTCAAAACAGCTTCACCCATGAAGTTGTTTTTCTTCCCCTCTCACAAAGATATGAAGTGGGATGAAGTTGAAAATAATAGTTTATCACAGCTCTCTCTTCCCTTTCTCTCTCATATCCATACATAAAGTTGTTGGTGAAGCTGTTTTACCAAACACTTTTTCTAAAATAGCTCAGCTTCACTTAGAGAGTTGCTCATAAAGCTATTTTCTATAAAAAAATAGCTTCACTAGTGAAGCAGAGCTGTACCAAACAAGCCTTAAATACTTCATCTATTCTAAATTATAAGTTGCTTTAGCTTTTTTTTACACATAAAAAATCAAAGCGACTTATAATTTAGAACGAAAGAAATATGAAAGATAGAGATAATGTCAATTAAGTAATTTCCTAGTTTGCAAGGCCAAAGAAGGAAGCCTTCGCATTTTAGAAGTGTCAAATTGTTTTCCTAAATCTGGAGTTTATTTCTGCCATCATATATATACTCATATACTATAGTGGCAAATATTCGTTCTGTGATCAAAGGCTGTCAGCTTGCACGTTGAAGATTTTTCATATATACATAAATGCATATACACGTTCGTATAGATGTAGATCCTTTGTAATTTTGCATAATGGTGCTAGACTGCTAGTACGGTACCTTAAAGACTTGTTCGGTTAGGCTGGAACGAGCCGCTGATCAAGGTAATACAAATTAGACAATCATTCCGGCTAAAAATCGTTCCTAGATAACCGAAAGAGCCCTACGCGGAATGTGCAGAAAAGTGTAACCTCTGTTTAGGAAACGATGGGCCCATATATATATATATATATATATATATATATATATATATATATATATATGGAACCAGCACCACACCCTTTAATATAATGTGATCACAACATATGATCTGCAAGGCAGCCGATGCAAACTTGCAAACTTCTTAGAACAACTGAGCATATATAATTTATTGAGTGTGCATGTGAAGAAATTTACTGATTGCCAGTAACAATCCCATGATCGAGGATGATACACAATGCCATCAATCTCGTCCAGCTTCTGTACTACCTGACCTGTTAGAAAGACAGCAAAGCAACCAAGGAAGCTTTTACTCATCAAATGGCAATAGATTTCGAGCTGAGTTGATTTTCCATTAGCACACTGCACACCAGGATCACATGAAATCTATCTATGAAGACCAATGGGTGATCAACATAACTCCTACTGGACCAGCAGGCCATCAAGGTGATCCCCTAGAGGATGGGCAGCCCCAAATGATACTTTCTGCAAACTTGACCAGAAAACATACATACTCCCCCATATAGGTGGTCAATATGAATGCTTTAGTAAGTTTTAGCAATCCAGCAGATATTAAAGGTCTGAACCTTAAAAGGAAAGTGGCATATTGATAAATGCACCTCTGCATCCTCTAAGATTAAGTTATCCATCTCCTCAGCAATGTCTATCCAATTTTCATGAAATTACCTGTTCCTTTGTTCATGAACATTCCATAGGAAGTGACTGATGATTGCTTAATCACTACCGGACTCATCTTCCTTGCCGAGGACGGCACTTGGCAAAGCCGAAAAAACACTCTGCAAAGGTTTTGCTAAGTGCCCATGACACTCGGCAAATCACCTACACTTGGTAAAGGTTGTTCCCAGGTGCCTAGATTATGGTAACTTTGTTGAGTGTCTTGACCATAACACTCGGCAAAGTCAGTCTTTGCCGAGTGTTACACTAACAGTCGGCAAAGTGACCAAAACAGTTTTTTTATTTGTTTTCTACATTCCATCTAGACAAATAGAAGATATATATAACAAACATCACCAACATCACATATATATTACAAACAACACATATACGTACATATCCCAAACATCACATATATATCACAAACATCACATGTCTCACACAATATATCACAATAAGATCTCAAGTAATCCATCATTTCACAACCATAAGTGCTCAATGCGACAAATGAAACCATAATGAAGCTCCAAAGTCATCACGATGACTGTGTGGGGGTGACGAGGCCCAAAATACGATCTCGGCGAAGCTCCAAAGTGACTTGGCCCATCATTTGATGCCGCTGATTGATTCTACACAAAGGAGAAGAGATTGCATGTGTTACACAAGTAAAATATATGACTAAAACATTCAAAACCCGCTAGGTCGCAAGTCGTGTTGTGGTTTGACCCTAAGTATGAACATACAAACTAAAACATTCATACTCAAAGGAGTAGAGAAGTGTTAGGGTGGAGGTGGACGTGGAGACACTAGCACAGTTGGTGGAGCTAGACCCTGAGTGGCACCAAGAGTGTGCATGTACTCAACCATCGTCGCCATCCTCTCATGCTTGACCTCCCACTGAGCCACGATCGCCTGCCGCTCGTTCTCCATCCTCTCCTCCATCTCCTCCCATCACCTCCTCTCATCCTGCAGCTGGGCCTACAACATTTCATCCAAATGTTACAATAATGCAAATCTAATGAAAATCAATGAATGATGAATAAAACAAGAATAACCTGGAGTGCCTCCATCCACTGGTGTGCGGTGTCTGGACGTGAGCGTATAGCCAGGCCCGAGCTAGTGATGGTGGTCCTTTGAAAGGTACTAATATGGCTAGATGGGGGTGAATAGCCTAATAAAAAATCTACAAATACACTTAGACAAGTTATTATTAAAACAAAAGGCTAAAAGAAATTTAGCACTAGCACTACCAAAAGGTTGCAAGCCACCTATCCAATGAGTCTAGTCACTAGCAAATATATCAAAAAAGAGATAGCTATAAGACTATATATCAATCAAAAGACTAAATTAGGCAAGATGATATACAAGATATACTAGATGGATAAATGCCCTACTTTGCACAAATGAAGATAATGAAATAGTAATAGTAGGGGTGAGGGGTTGTACCAACGCGATGATAGAATAACCAATTGAACAATCACAAATGAAATCCTTAGTAGAAGGAGAGTGACACAATGATTTTACTGAGGTTCAATTGCTTGTCGGCAAACTACTCCTTGTTGTAGAGATACACCCACTTGGTGATTCGCGCACTAATAAGCTTGACACGCCTAACCCGCAACCGGGTGCTGCTCAATCAACAAAAGATTGGGATCCCCAAGCTTTGAGCAATCCACTAGAGATGCATTTCGTGAATCTCCCATGGGGAAGGCTCAAGAATCTCTCACAATCCACGGATCGGAGCCGGAGACAATCATCAATCCTCCACTCAATGATCCCACTACTCCAAGTCGTCTAGGAGTCGACAAACTCCAAGAGTAACAAGAGAAATTTATAGTGATGCAAGCCCAAGTGCCACTAGATGAGCCAACACGATGCAAATGCACTAGCTCACTCTCCTCTCACACTAGGATGATTAGCAATCAAGCAAATGTAGTGGGAGGAGTGTCTCTTAGCGCTAGTGGTCAAGGAGTGAATGAAATGGCCAAAAGTTACCCCCCAAAGCTGGCCAACATTTATATATATGCCTCCTCAAAGCAATAGAGTCATTACGCCTTCACTGGGTTCTTTGCGCAAGCACCGTACGCACCTTAATGTTGCACCGGATGCGGCCGGTGACTCACAAGAGGCCATGTGTACTAGTTGTTTGAATTCTCCCGTTGTCATGCAACTGTTCCTCACTCTTATACATTTTGGGTATGCATCAAACGCGTCCAGTGCTAGCACCAGACACATGCCACACCAGCGTCTGATGCATTTCCAAAGAGGTCCATAAAGTGATTTTCTACACCGAACGCGTCCCACCCATCACTGGACTCGCTCAACGTCCGGTGCTACATAGTTAGCATTTTCCCATTTACACCGGACTCGCAACCATTTGGAGCACTATTGTAAGGACATTGAGGTATGAGATGATCTTTGTTTCCACACTTGAAGCGCTTTATTGGCTCATCAAAGCTCTTGGAGATGGTTTTATTTCTTTTAGCCTGATAGCCTTTCTTCTTCATGAACTTCCCAAAGCACTTCACAAAGAGAGTCATCTCCTCATCATTATCACCACTAGAATTGGGACCTTCACTATCACTTGATTCTTCAATCTTGTCCTCGCTCTTTTGTGATGATGTGGCTTTGAATTGAATGTCACACTCTTCTTCGTCTCATCCTTCTTAACTTCGTCCTTATTGTTATCCCGGTAGGTGTCATCCATCATCACATCACCCAATACTTGGTTAGGTGTCATTGGGTCCAATCCACCCCTCACTAGTAGGGTGACAAGCACCCAAAACCAGAGAGGAAGACATCTCAAGAACTTGTGAGAGAAGTCCTTGTCCTCCACCTTCTCACCTAGAGCCGTGAGATCATTGACTGACACTTGGAGGTAATGAAACATCTTCGGCATATTCTCATCATCCTTTATCTTGAAACTTGCAAACTTCTTCTGAATGTAGGCCTTGGAGCCTTCATGTCTTGTGTGTACTCATATGATTCCTCAAGCTTCTTCCAAGCCTCATGCACTACTACAAAAATCTTAACCGCAGCGGCCAAAACTGCTTTACCGCAGCGGGCAGCAGCGTCCACTTGCGCTGCCACGCTGCGGTAAAGAAACGGTTTGCTACAGCGGGCGAAAGGGCCCGCTGCGGTATATCTATTTACCGCAGCGGGCAACACAAGGTGCCCTCTGCGGTTAACAACCATTAACCGCAGCGGGCGCCTTGTGTTGCCCGCTACGGTAAATGTATATACTACAGCGGCAACCTTCCAGCGTCCGCTGCGGTTAAGTTTGGTTAACCGCAGCGGGCGCTTAAGTTGCCCGCTTCGGTAAATAGTTTTCAAATTAAAAAATAAAAAAAAGAATTCAAATAATTCCTAGAATTTGAATTCAAAATATTTCCAGATTCCAGATTTCATACATATGCAGCAAACATTTATATATAATCCATCCAAGCATTGCACATGACATAATACACAGTTTTCAACATCCATATACACATCACATCAAACCAACAAGTCCATTTGAGTTACATTTACAAAATCCTCTAAGAAAAGTCCACGGGCCATTTGTAAGCACTTGGGCGAAGCAGAGTCGTCCATTTCCTAAGCCTCTCGTACCTGGGTTCGATAGCTAAGGGGAATTCTTCGTCAAAGAATTGTTCTCCTTCGAGAACGCATTTCTCCATGATGAATTTACAGATTTTCCCCTTAACTTTCTTCAAGGATGGCTTGTAGGTGTTCACCCAATATTTGACTCCTTCCTTGAGCTTCTTCCAGCTTTGAGTGTACTCCCTGCACTGCCTCAGGTGCTCACAGGTGTACAAGCCACATGCTTTGGATCCAACCGGCTGTTTGGCGCACTGCACGATAATTATAGAAGCTGGGCATTCCGTCATGTTCTCATACTTCTCGCCCCGGTACATGATGCAGTGGTTAGGGCAAGCATCAAACTTTCTAACTTTCATCGCCACTGGACGGATGAGCTTCTTCACTCGATATGTATTAGCTTGCACCTTGTTACCTCCCGTAGGGTACGTCGTAGAAAGGTAGCTTAATAGCTCGTTGAAGCCAATGTCTGACCAACCATGTTGAGCCTTCATCATCAGCATATGGAGGTTGAAACGGAGCATCGTGCACCCCTCCGGACATTTTCCACCATCCTGGTATAGAGGATCAATTGCCACCTGCTTCATCTCCTTAAAATTCTCCAACCACTTTGGGTTGCCATACATAACATCATCCTCGTCGATGTGGTTGACTAGATCCTCAAAGAGCTGGACATCTTCGGGTTCCCTCAGAGTAACATCTTCAGTAGTGTCACCGTCATCGGCACTATCATCATCTAGAATGTTCTCGAGCAATTCTTCAAATGTGATGTAGTCACGAGAATTGTTGCCATCGTCGGTGGTGGCTGGCACTGGAACGGAAGGTGATGGTGGTCGAACATGATCTTGTTTGGTCGCCGTCAACGAGCTCACTCCAGATACACCGCAACTCGCATCGAGACTTTGTTCACCATGAGAAGTCTAAACCGTGTAACCCTCCATAAACCCGTTGACAATCAGATGTGATTGCACCGTACCATCTGGGTAGCCTCTGAGGTTCCGGCATTTAGAACATGGACATACGGTTGTCGTCCGCTTCAAACTAGCACGATGAGCTTTCGCAGCTGCCATAAACTTCCTCAATTTGCTAAGGTACCGAAGATCAAGCACTCTATCAATGTGGTACATCCATTCAGACTTGTCCATCGTAGCTTAACACACGACAAAACAACAAAGTGCTATATAAAAAACATCTACTTCATGAATCTAGAGTACACACATGATGAGACATATCGCAATAGTCATCGTGAGAGTAAATGAGAAAATATAAAGGTGTGTGGAGCAATCATGTACCTCTTATTTGTCCTCTCCTCCCCAAATCAAAGCTCTAAAACTCAATTTGATGATTTAGTGAAAAAATCGACAATAACTCCGCCCCCAACAAGATGAGAGATCAAAATCGACAAAACTTTAGCCACACCGGTGAATCTAGAGTGAAAACACATGTTTTATATGATCTAGACATGGATCTATAAAGAAACTAGACTAAAAACACAAACTAGATCTAGATCCATGCATGTGGATCCCATGGATCTAGATCTAGATCCACATGAGGAGAATTGCACTAAAAAGAGAGAAAACAAGGGAGAAAGAGGGGTGGGAGAGCAATCATGTATCTCTATTTGTGTCCTACTCCCCCAAATCAAAACTCTAAAACTGAATTTGAAGATTTGGTGAAAAATTCGGGCAAAACCTCCCCCCCCCCCACGTTTTGCAAGAGGAAAAGTCATGGGGAAGGAGGGAGGGCTGCTGCTATATATAGGGAGGGGATAACCGCAGCGGGCCACATAATCCATTTACTGCAACGGTCGGATTATGCTGCCCGCTGCGGTAAATGGAATAACCGCAGCGGGCAACGCAGTGGCCAGCTGCCCAAGCTGGCCACCGGTTTACTGCAGCGGGCGCTTAAGATGTCCGCTACCGGGCGCCTAAGGCCAACGCTGCGGTAAATCATTCCTGTAGTAGTGATGAGCATTCTCCAAATTCTTGATTTTCTCAAACACCCTCTCATCTAGTGCCTCATGGATAGCACTAAGAGCAATATCATTGAATTGGAACTTCTCTTCTTCAGCAGTGGTGGGGTTATGCACATCCACAATCTCAAACTTCTTCTCCACCACTAGCCACACCTTCCGGCTAATTAACTTGATGTGTGCAGTCATCTTGACCTTCTAATAGCCATAGTTGATGCCATCGAAGTGAGGTGGCTTGTTCATCTTGTTGATATAAGCCATCTTCACACCAGAGGTTGTTAAGCCTCAAACCAATGGTGTACCGGCTCCGATATCACTTGAAAGGTTCAATTGACGACTAGAGGGGGTGAATAGGCTAAATAAAAAATCAACAAGTTAGAAATACTAAAGTGAAGCGAATGATGCACTACTACATAAAGCTTATTCGAGGCGGGCATTATTGATTTCCCGAGGCGGGCATCACAACTGCCTCGGATGGAAGGCCTTCGTTAATCACTTATTTACCGAGGAGGTTGTAGTGCCCGCCTCAGTAAATCATTTTAAAAAAAATGAAAAGCCGCAAGTCCAATTGGGCCTGGATCTGGGCATTGCGCCACCAGATCTGTCGCTGCACCAGTTCACCGGATCCATGCCTACCGCCACCGCGGGTCGTCAGATCCATGCCCGCTACCACCAGATGTACGCCTGCCACCACCACGGGTCACTGGATCCATGCCCTCCTCCACCAGATCAACACCCTTGGAGGTTAGGGAGGGCCACTGCCACCGTTGCTCGTCTGGTGGGGAGGGGTGCCACTACCTCGTCTTCTCATTGGGTGGGGAGGGGCGCCACCGCATTGTCTTCTCGTTGGGTGGGGAGGGGCAGTGCCGCCACCTCAACTCATCAAGGGGGAGGGTGCTATGGCCGCCTCTTCTCATCAGGTGTTGAAGGGACAGGTGGCGCTGCCGCCTCAGCTCTGATGGTGGGAAGGGATGGCGTTGCCACTGCCGGAGGAGAGGAGAAAAGGGATGGAGTCGGCTCAGCTCGGAGAGGAGTGGAGGGAGAAATCACAGAGGGAGAAGAGAAGTCGCGGAGGGAGGGGAGAGGCGGCTGGGGTGGACAGGTGGGCTCTCCTTAACCCTAAAGTTCACGTATTTATATTTGAAGTGGCTATCGGGCCTCTCTTGGACATGTTGGGCCTTAGCCTTTTACCGAGGTGGGCCTTTAATGTTGCCCACCTCCATAAATAAATTTAAGGAGGCGGATTATATAAGACGACCGCCTCCAAAAATAGGTTATTTTTTAGGCGGTTGTCTTATAATGCCTGCCTCTGTAAATCAATTTTACGAAGTGGGCAAAAGTGACCGCCTCCATTAATAAAAATTCTGGCCTCCATTAATCCATTAGGATTTTATGAGACGGTTGAATTTGTACCCGCCTCTATTAATAAAAGGGCACCATCTTGGAAAATCATTTCTGTACTAGTGATGCGCTAGCCTATTTGTGGATGCAAGCCACCTAGCCAATACAAAGCTACCCTAATAATAGTCTAATCCACACAATATAGCCAGAGTATGAAAGCTACACAAGACAAACTAATATACTACTAGCAAGAACAAAAAAATATAACTAGAGGGATTGAGAGAGTTATACTGACTTGATGTGAGGTGATCAAATGAAAGATAATCCAAAGATGATCCAATAACAAACGCAATCAATTGACAAGAGAAATCCTCAGTAAGAGAAGGGTTGACATAATAATTTTACCGAGGTTCACTTGCTTGTCGTCAAGCGATACACCCACTTGGAGGTTCATGCACTAATAGGCATCACACGCCTAACCTGCTAGGGTGCCACAGAACCAACATAAGACGGGGATACACAAGCTACAAGCAATCAACTAGAGTAGCCTTTCGTGACCTCCCATGAGGTAGGCTCAAAACCTCTCACAATTGATCCGGTGGAGGCCAAGAACAATCACCAATACTTGCCAATGCACCTCAGCTGCTCCAAACCATCTAGGTGACATCAATGACCAAGAGTAACAATAAATCCACAGCAAGAATGAATCCCAAGTGCCACTAGATACAAACTCTCAAGCAAATGCACTTGGATCACTCAAATCTCACTTTGATCTTCACTAATCAAGCATGGAGATGAGTGGAGGGAGTGTACTTAGCTCTAGAGGATGTCAAGTGAAAGAAATGTGCAAGAGAGACACCCCTAAGCCAACCAACACATATTTATAGTACCCCATCAAACAATAGAGCCATTACCCCCTTTCTCGGGGGCACCAGACGCACCTTCATGTTGCACCGGACGTGTCTGGTGCCTGCGTCCGGTGCACCATAAGGTGACATGTGTACTAGCCGTTTGAAACGGCTAGTTCCCGCTTACACTATTCATCGATTGCGCATTTCTCATATGCACCGAACATGTCCGGTCCTTGCACCGGACTCACATAGTTCTAGCATCCGATGGTCACACAGAGAGGTCCAGAGAGTAGAAATCCACACCGGACGCGTCAGGTGACTGCTGACTAGACACACTTAACGTCTGGTGCCTTATGTCAGACATTTCTTCTCCTTAGCACTGGACTCACTTTACTTCTGAGCATGTCGTCCGATGCTAGCGTCCAATTGTTATGCAGAGAGCATCCAGAGAGCTCCTGGACACACTAGACCTGTCCGGTGACCCATCACTAGACCCACAGAGCGTCTAGTGCCTTCACCGCACGTAGACTAAGTTAGGATATGTCTTAGGACACATCTAGTACCTCCGGGCATAGCGTTCGGTGCTCCTTTGAGAACCCTTTCTCTTCTCTAACTTCTCCACCCTTGCTCCAAGGTGCTAAACACCAAGTGTACTTCCTTAGTGCATTTGTTTAGCATATTTTACTTAGCATTTTGCAAGGGTTAACTCACTAGGTCCCAAATGCACATGCATGATAGTCATCACCTAGTGGCACTTGACACTCGCAATCACATACGCATTTCCTCTCTTAATAGTATGGTTGTGTATCCTAAATGTGATCATACTCACTAAGTGTCTTGATCAGCAAAAGGAAAACCTATCAAGTATACCTTTGCCTTGATCTCCTTGGTTTCCTCTCCTTCTACTTTCTCCAAGCATAATCATTTCTTGATCTCCATGATCTTGTGGCTTTTCACTCCTCTTGCCGCATAGCTTGCTCCATACTTGTTGTATCAACATAACTCATCACTTAGAGTAAAGGTTAGTAGCTAGGTTTCATATATTACCAAAACTCAGATATGGCCTTCACCTCTTTGGAAACGACCGGATGACGCGCACAATTGCATTCGGTGCAGAGTCCGATGCGAAGAGCATGGCTAACCGATTTCATCGTCGTGTCTGGTGACTTACCCTAGCCACTTTGAACTGATCGAACACGTCCGTGGCCAGGTGCACCATCATCTAGTGTACTAAAAACCCTCAAACAACTCCGAATTGAGTTTTGTCGAAAACAGAAGTTGTTCCAACTGATCTTAGGGTCAACCTCAAGCTACTTAGGACTAAGTTTGACAAGTCTGCACCACACCTAAAATATTACACTTACCTAAGTCAAGCTACCCCTTCATACCCCCTTAATAGTACGGTTAAAGAGAAAACAAAGTCCTAATATACTCTAAGTGTCTCCCAACTCCAATCAACACTTAGAACTAGAGTATACTAGATCTTGTCTCCATCCTTTCAAAACCAAAACGATATCCATCGCTAGGGGCATGAAAACTATTCATTGCCCAATCAATCACCATTACATGACCTAACTCACATTGCCTCTTTAAAACAGACGTTAATCATAGTAATATAACATTGTCGTTAATCATCAAAACCATATGGGACCTAGATGCTTTCGAGTCGCTCCTAATAAGGATGGAGGATGAGAAGACAATTTCTCCTTATCCGATAATAAGATAACACTATTAATACCAATAACTCTCTTTCGGTTGTCAATTAATTTATCCTACCACTAACATAGCCTTATTATTCTCTTTCGTATCTCTACTTCTTACCTTCATTGGGGATGCCTAAGAAGGAAGAGGTTATTTAACATGTGCTCACGGACTTCCTAACTTAGTTGTCATGATTCCATAGTGGATGAATTCAATGATGAGTATATTCTCCAACGGAAGAGCACTTGGTTGTTTAGCTTCACAATGCGTACAATAGACAACGTCCTTTGGATTGTAGGAATGATATAACATAGAAAAAGAAAAAACATAGGAATGCATGCAAGTGCAAAATATAGGAATTGAAAACATAGGAATTTTTCATGGATGGGTGTTTAGATAGGCAAAGGAGAAACACAAGAATCTTAAAGGATTCTGAGGAGAAAATAGTGATTGCTTTCTTAATCATCCTAATTTATTATATTCCAATATCATGATTAGACTAGAGGTGGTATTCATTGTTTGCCTTGGTCCTTGTGCATATAAATTTTTCCATGAGGTAAGTGGATTGTTTTTTCCCCTATAGTTTTCCTATGAAATTGGAAATTGCAAGGAAAGGAAAGTTTCCTTTGAAATTCCTATTAACAATTTCCTATAAACCAAAGAGTGCTACAGTGTTTCAATCCTATGGAATCTCAAACCTATATTTTTCTTTTTTTCACCTTCATTTCCAAAGGGACGCCACCTGTTAAAGACCTTTTAAACATATGGGTTCGCTCGTATAACCTTAGAAACAACCTATATAAAAAATATAAATTTAACTTAGCTTGCATTCACATAGTACGCAACAAACCAAACACTCCTACATCCACAGCAGGATTCAACCCTTCAATCCAACAACCAAACGCATCACCCTGACGAGCGGGGCCCACACCACCATTGCAGTGGTACGCGCTCTCAAGGCCCGCACGACGACGGCACGACATGAGCAGACGAAGGCAAACCGCAACCACAGAGTCCATACTCCATGCTCCATAGGCCTGCCCGAGCCTATTCCCCATCCCACTTCTCCGCGCCGCCTCCAGATCGACCGCGCTAGTGTTTCCTCTGCTGCCCCTCGCTCGCCGACCTGCTCTCGGTGTCCTCCGGCGACGAGGAGGTCGACGAGGACGCCGTGGTGGAGCTCGCTGAGGCGGATGAGCCCCGGAGGAAGCATAAGAAGTGTTGACGCCGTTTTTTTGTACAGGTCAATATTAAACCAAGTGTATTGATTGGTAAAGGGGTTCCTCATTGGCATCAAGGGGCTATCGGTTTCATTACCAATGGAAGCAGAAGAATCTGTCGATGGTGGATGTGATAGAAGAGACGTCAAGGGAGAAAAGGAAAGACATTTGCCGATGAGAAGATTTTGCCGATGAAAGTAGAAGAATATTGCCGATAGGAGGGTATTGCTGATGGACAAAGGATGTGGCTGACGTCAGCAGAAAGCTGCCGATGGCAATAAGAGGAAGGTTGCAGATTGGAAAGAGTCTGCCGATGGAAAGTTTTCATCACAAAGGAAATGAATAAGGAAACTGGTGATTTTATACTAGTATTATTGTCGTTGTTTGAGTCCGACCCTTGTATGAGTCGTTTTATTTCCTTAAAAATAGGAGTTCTGTTTAGGTATGAGTTGTGTCCATGTATAACTCCTTTTTACCGGAGTATAAATATGTACCCAGGGGCGGTGTAAAAAAAAGAATACAATCAATCAAATACACCTATTACTTTTCATCTACTTTTCCAGCATCTACTTTTTCGCATTAGCTATAGTTTATCTATGAGTTCTTACGATCTCGTCGGGCTGCATCTACAAGATCTCCGTCTACCTCGCGAGTTCCGCTTTTTTAGCAATCTGAGCTTTGACATCCGGGCGCATCGCTGTTGTCTCGTTCATCGTTGTTCTAGTTATCGTCCTTGTCGATTAACTGGTCAAATCGACTGGCACACCTTTGGATATCAAGTTCGGGTATAAGCCCGAGGTGTTCGCAGATCAGACGCTTTTTGTGTCAACACCTCTTTTGGCACACCTGGTGGGACCCTAGATACATCTCTTGATTACGATCATGGGTGATTCTACTGACGTCAATCCAAGGAACGTCATCGAAGTCTCCGAAGCGGATCTGAAAGAGGATCAGAAGCGGGCTATGGAGCAAGCTATGGAGGAGTACAAGCAGTTGTATCTGAAATACTTCAGCCTAAACAGGAGTGGCGACGCAGTGCAGAAGCAAGATCCGCCGTTGCCGCGGCAGGTCACTTTCGATGCCAATCCTGGTAAGTTACAAGATATGGTTAATGTTTCGTTAAATCAGGCGTTGATCAACCACTCTACGGTGCTGTCCAATACTGTATACAATGTTGTCATGCAATCTTTCAAAGAAGGGAAGCCACCTAAATATGTCGGTCCAGTGTATCATCAACCTGGGTCGGCATCTGCTACAATTTCATCGGCGGCTCCAGCGTTCTAGCCTATAAATCCTTCCGTCGATGAAGTTACACCGACAAGATCAAGCCCTGCAAGCGTCGTTCGGCTAAGCACCGATCCAGCGGCGTCAGCAACATCGAGACAGGTGATTCCGAACTGGTCGGCTCCCGCTAACTGGTGGGGGTACGGTATGCCTCCAGATTCGTCCGCCGACGCCAAACTGATCCAAGACGATGTGGCGGGGAAAGCTCTTGTGGAATTGGCGACATCGGCACAACCGATGAGCCCGGTGATGCATCATGCTGCGTCTGCTCCAACTATGCAGTTGCCGCCGGGGAATCTTCAGATGGTCGTACCCAAGATGTCTTGCGGGCAACCATCGGCAAATGCGTTGCCGATGCAACAGGATAGGACAGTTATAAACTATCCTATGATGATGGCGAACCCTCCAATGGGGGTGTCAGTACATCAAGGAGGCCCATTTGTTGACTATTCCAGATTGCAGGAACAGCAGGCGCCGGGCAATTACCAACCATCGGCAGGTCACATGCTGATAACCCACAACCCTGCGTGGGCTGGTCCAATTCAACAACAGGTGGTGCAATCTGGGCACCAGATAACGGGGGCGCAACAATACCTTTACCCGGCCGTCGTTCAGAATGAGACATCGGTGTATCGGCCAGCGGTGTCCCAATACACCCCAGTTGGTGTCCAAGGGTACACATCGGCAGGTCAGCCGATGCATAATATTCAGTAAGGTGGGGTTACGCCTACGCCAACTGGGCCAGCTTACCCACTACAGAGGCAAGAGGGGATGTATCAGGCAGTCCAGCCGATGAATGTCCAGCCTGCCCATTGGCAGGATCAAGATGCATACTGGACCGATAAGATCGCCGAAGTGATGAAAGAACAGTTCAGCATCAAGCCTAAGGTTAATACGTATTCTTATCGAACGCCATATCCTCCGTCGTATGACTTGATTCCTCTTCTGAATCGGTACAAGGTGCCAGATTTCATGAAATTTTCTGGCCAAGATGAGACGTCGACGATGGAGCATATCAACCGCTTCATTATCCAATGTGGAGAAGCAGCTACCCGAGATGAACTAAGGGTGAGACTATTTTTGTCATCCTTGTCTGGATCGGCATTCACGTGGTTCAGCTCGCTTCCTCCAAACTCTGTAATTACTTGGGCCGATCTAGAGAAGCAGTTTCACAGGTACTTCTTTTCTGGCGTGCATGAGAAGAGAATTACTGATTTAGTCAAGCTAAAGCAACGTAATGACGAATCGGTGGAGGGCTTCGTGCAAAGGCTTCGGGACGTGAAGAACATGTGCTATAGCCTGGTGCTTGATGATCGGCAGTTGGCAGATTTGGCCTTCCAAGGATTGCTTCCACACATCAAAGACAGGTACGCGTCTCAAGAATTCGAAAGCCTGAGTCATCTCGTGCAGAGAATTGCCGACCAAGAGGTCAAAGCTTTCGAACCTAGGAAGACCTGGAACAAGAAAGTGTCCTTTGTTGAAGAAGAAGATTCTGAGTCAGACGAAGGAACCTATATCGGCGTCGCTGAGTGGGTAAAAGACAAGAAGCCGATATCTTGTCCGTTCGGTCAGAAGGAGGCTGAGAGGTTCACTTTTGACACTACTAAAGCCGACAAGATATTTGATCTCCTGCTTCAAGAAGGAAAAATTAAGTTGGCGCCTAATCAAGTAGTTCCATCGTCCGAAGAGCTCAGAAGGATGAGGTATTGCAAATGGCATGACGCGACCTCACATACCACCAATTATTGCAAGGTCTTTAGACAACAGTTGCAGTCAGAGATCGGGGCTGGACGAATCAAATTTGACAATTCCAAAACCCAGAGGCCGATGAAGATCGACCAGCACCCGTTCCCGAACAATATGGTGGAAGCTAGTGGAAAGGTTAAAGTCCTGGCGTCAGAAGCCACCAAGAAGAATACATCGGTAGACCCCAAACATCAAATAGATGTGCGTGATGTGAAGGGAAATAAGCATGCCGATGATAAACGAGCCAAGCAGGTGGCTGACGAGAGTAACGGCATCGGGAGATCTCAGGGATACGTCGTCGTGATCACGCACAGGCAACCACGACAGGAATATTGGCGCTCTCAAGAAGAGCAATATCGGCAACAGGAGGAAGAAAGGGACCAAGAATGGCGGCGACATAAGGATCATTGGAATTGCCCTTTCTTCATTCATTGTTGGGAGAAGAAGGCATCAAGCTGCCTACTACCGATAATTGTCCTGAATGCAATGGATACTATCCCGCCGATCGGTCAGAAAAAGGTCCCGCTTTGGAGGCCACAGACCGAATTATGCTCGGCCGATCAGGGAAAAGAATCAGTATATGATCGGTTGGGGGGGGCAAGCTCAGTGTGCACGATAGGCTTGGCAAGCGTGTCCGTCGAGAGGACCTTGAAGAGAAGGCTAATGCAAGGGTACCCGATGAAGAAATATTCTCTAAAGATCCAAATATAAGGCGTGATGCAAGTCGGCACGATGAGAGGCAGTACCAGCTAGTTTGGAAGACTAAGCTTCCTCAATGGTGCCCTGAAAGCCTAACCAAGACTCAGAAAAGAAGGATCCAACATGAACGACAAAACGATCGGAATCATGGTGGAGGTACTTCAAAGGGAGAAGCTCCGGTCTTGGAGTGGAGGCCAAAACATCAGACGGGGAGTCCGTCGGCAGATGTCAATATGGTTGTTACGCTGCCGATGGAGTTTATGACACCTGATGCTGAAGAAGAAGCCGCTAATATGGCTCAGCTAATGCTAGATCCGATGGCAGCCGTCTTTGAGAAGCCTGCCGATGACGAGAGGCAGCATCTAAGGGCCTTGTTTGTCAAGGGCAAAGTCGATGGGCAATCAGTATCAAAGATGTTAGTCGATGGTGGAGCGTCAATTAATATAATGTCATATGTCATGTTCAGGAAGCTTGGGAAAGGGGACCAAGACTTAGTCAAGACGGACATGAAGCTGAAAGATTTTGAAGGCAATGTGTCACCGGCCATGGGAGCCGTGTGCGTTGAATTAACTATCGGCAGTAAGACTTTGCCGACGACGATTTTTGTAATCAGTGGCAAGGGGACCTACAATTTGCTTCTGGGAAGGGATTGGATTCACGCTAATTGCGGCATCCCTTCTACGATGCACCAAAGCCTTGTGCAATGGGTCGGAGACAGAATTGAAGTAGTTCGAAGTGAAGTCTCATCGATTGTTGCATCGGCAGAATCGGAGACCTATGAGCAAACCAAATGCATATCCAGTGAAGCTTGGGATACATAATTCCTTAAGGTGGCCGATTACCAGATTACACCGATCCAAGCAGTCGGTTCTGAGGAAGAGGTTTAATGGATCAGTTCGCCGATGATGGAAAACTGGGACAGGGGTTCACATCAGCCGATGACTTGCTAGAAATAGACATCAGCGATGGTAGTAAACCTAGGCCAACTTTTATTAGTGCTAAGTTAGATTCCCAATGTAAGCAACAGTTGAGTGATTTGTTAAAGGAATATAAAGATTGTTTTGCTTGGGATTATACAGAGATGCCTAGTCTGGACCGATCGATAGTTGAACATCGGTTGCCTATTAAGTCGGGTTTTCAACCACATCGGCAACAAGCGCGTCGATGTAACCCTACTGTACCGCCCGATATTAAAATTGAGATTACAAAGTTAATCGAAGCTGGATTTATTCGGCAATGCCGGTATACTGAATGGATTTCTAATGTGGTTCATGTATATAAGAAGAACGAAAAACTTCGTGTTTGTATTGATTTCAGGAATCTCAATAAGGCTACGCCGATGGATGGCTATCCAATGGCCATTGTCGATCTACTAGTTGATGCTTCTGCTAGACATAAAATTATCAGTTTTATGGATGGTAACGCTGGATATAATCAAATATTCATGGCTGAAGAAGATATATCCAAGACTGCTTTTAGGTGTCTAGGCCACGTCGGTCTGTTTGAATGGATCATGATGACCTTTGGCTTGAAGAATGTCGGTGCTACTTATGAGAGAGCAATGAATTTTATCTTTCACAAGTATATTGGCACATTGGTCGAGATCTATTGATGATGTGGTGGTGAAATCCGAAGACTTTTAAAAGCATCTTGCCGATCTATGAAAATTTTTGGAATGCACAAGGGAACATGGACTTAAGATGAATCCGAATAAGTGTGTGTTTGGCGTATCGGCAGGTCAGTTCCTAGGGTTCATGGTGCATCAAAGGGGTATAGAGATCGGCAAAAAATCCATTGATGCGATTAACAAGGTGGTCGCTCCTACGAACAAGACTGAGCTACAATCTTTGATCGGCAAGGTTAATTTTATCAGAAGATTTATATCTAATTTGTCCGGGAAGATTAAATCTTTTAGCCCATTATTGAAGCTGAAAGCCGGTCAAGAATTTGTGTGGAGAGAAGAGCAGCAATTGGTTTTGGAAGAAATTAAGAAGTATCTGGTGAATCCTCCGGTATTAATTCTGCCTTAGCATGGGAAACCCTTCAGATTATATTTGTCTGCCGATGACAGTGTTATCGGGTTGGCCTTGGTCCAAGAATTTGAGGGGAAAGAATGTGTGATTTATTATTTGAGTAGGAGGCTGGTGGACGCTGAAACCAGGTATTCGGTCGTTGAGAGATTGTGTTTATGTTTGTACTTCTCTTGTACCAAATTAAGGCATTATTTGCTATCGGCCGAATGCACCGTCATATGTAAGGATGATGTAGTTAAGTATATGTTGTCAATGCCGATTTTGAACAGGAGGATCGGCAAATGGATTTTGGCGCTGTCAGAATTTGATCTAAGGTATGAATCAGCTAAGGCAGTTAAAGGACAGGTGATGGCCAATTTTTTTACTCAACATTGTGGTGCGCTAAATTCTGTAGAAATTGCTCCTTGGACTCTATTCTTTGATGGTTCTACATGTAAGGAAGGAGCAGGTATCAGCGTTGTGTTGGTCTCACCCCGAGGGAAAAAGTATGAAATCTCATTGCCGATTGTTGCTACTTCGACGAATAATCAGGCTGAATATCAGGCGTTGCTAAAGGGGTTGGAGTTACTCAGAGATGTGCGTGTCGATGCCGTTGAGGTCTTTGGCAATTCTATGTTGGTAATTAATCAGTTGATTGGAACATATGAATGCTGAAGTGATATTTTAATTGAGTATCAGGGGAAGTGCTTACAATTGTTGAAGGGATTCAGAGAGTATCGTCTTGAGCACATTCCTAGGTTGCATAACGAAGAAGCCAACCGATTGGCGCAACATGCTTCGGGATATCAGCCGATTCAAGAAGCGATGACATTGGTAACAGCCGCCGATGACTGGAGAAAAGAAGTTGTCGATTACTTAAGAGATCTGTCTAGGAAAGTTGGAAGGCGGTTAAGGTTTTAGGCTACCAAGTATGTGCTCCTTGATGATGAATTGTATTATCGGACGATTGATGGAGTCTTGCTCAAATGTCTTAGTAAAGAAGAGTCAAAGGAGTTGATGAGTGAGATTCATGAAGGAGTGTGTGGGGCACATCAATCGGCATTCAAAATGAAGTGGATGATCAGGAGGAATGGATATTATTGGCCGACGATTCTTGAGGATTGCTTTGAATATTTCAAGGGGTGTCAAGATTGTCAGAAGTTTGGTAATGTTCAGAGAGCACCTGCATCGACAATGAATCCTATAATCAAACCTTGGCCGTTCTGAGGATGGGCCATCGATCTCATCAGTCAGATTTATCCACCATCAAGTAAAGGGCATAAATTCATACTTGTTGCTACCGACTACTTCACGAAGTGGGTTAAGCCATTCCCTTGAAAAATGTGACATCGGCAAACATGATAGATTTTGTGAAAGAACATATTGTTTACCGATTCGGGATTCCTCAGACTATTACAACTGATCAGGGGATTATGTTCACATCGGGAGAGTTCGATGATTTTGCTATCGGTATGGGGTTCAAAGTGTTGAATTCTTCTCCTTATTATGCTCAAGCTAATGGTCAGGCTGAAGCGACTAATAAGGGGATAATTAAGCTTATCAATCGCAAAATTAAAGAGAACCCTAGAAGGTGGCATACGGTGTTGAATGAAGCTCTTTGGGCATATCGGATGGCGTGTCATGGTGCTACTAAGGTTTCACCGTATCAGTTGGTGTATGGACACGATGTTGTCCTACCTTGGGAAATTAAAACTGGTTCTAGGCGATTGTTTTCTCAGGACCAATTGACAACCGATGAATATGACGTCCTTATGAAGGATGAATTAGAAGATCTGGCAGGTCATCGGTTAAGGGCTCTAATTAGTATTGAAGAAAACAAGAAGAGGGTTGCCAGGTGGTATAACAAGAAAGTAAAGGTGAAAGAATTTGTCGATGGTGATCTGATGTGGAAATTGATTTTACCGATTGGGACTAAGAGTTCAAAGTTTGGGAAGTGGTCTCTTAATTGGGAAGGTCCTTTTCGGATAAATCAATCTGTTCCTGGCAACACTTATATTTTGGAAACTCTCGAAGGAGTTGCATTTTCCAGAGCAATAAATGGTAAATATTTGAAGAAGTATTATCCTAGTATCTGGATGGATGCATGAAAGCGATACATATATGCCGATGACAAAGTTATCATACAAGAAACATCGGAAGGAAAGCATTAATGTTATGTTACATGTGGATTACTTGTTAAGCTCAAAAGCAACGAGTTACAACAGATCTTGAATACATGAGATCGCACGAAGGAGAACTTGGTCGGCTTCTTCTAGCTCCATGGTGTCGTCGTCGGCAGTACCCTCGACTATCTTGGCCTTTCTCCTCAGCAGAAGAGCTTCACAAGCATTGGCGTCCCTTTCCTATTGTAAAGTTTTGGTCATGACAGGGAGTTGGGTCTTCTTCTGGGTGGCCGAATCTAAGGCTTCGTCTACTTTCTTTAGTTCGGCTAGCAACTCTTCTTTTTGCACCGACAAACGGGCGATCTCCTGGTCGAGTTCAGTGCCAGAGGCTTCTAGGAGACCGATGTCCTTGTACTTTTCGTCCGCCGTCTGCTTGAATTTGGATATTTCTTCTTCAAGTTTTGCTTGAGCAACTCTGTCGGCAATACGACCTAGGGCCTTTCTATATTGGAGTTGCCGACTCTCGAGGAAAGCCGCCTAGAAGAGTGGTTCTTCGATATCGACAGGCAGTTGATCCTGGATTTCCTTGAAAGCCGTCCTTACTGCACTAGAGTCTTGGACCAGTTGGGATGTATTTTGTTGCAGTAGGAACGGTAGGGCTTCAAGTTTGGATTTCATTTCTGCCGATATGACAATTGAAGCTTGGGTAGAATCTGCCTCTTCATCGGCGTCTTCTGGAACGTTGACAGCAAAGGAGAAGAGGCTGTTGGGAGAGTCTTGGGCCTGGATAGATAAAGAATTAAAATATGTCAGGAAGAAGTTTGTGTCTCATAGATTTGTAATAGAAGTAATCGGTTTACCTGCTTTAAAGCAATTTCTCACCTTTGGCTTGACTGAGTAGCCAATGCAACTGTATCTTGAGGATCGGCAATGGTTGTCGATGAGCTTGCCTTAGTAGGAAGGACGGTTGGTGCTGAAGCTGGTGCTGGTGTTGGTGCCGCTTCCACTGACTTCTGAGGGGAGGTTGCTACCCTTTGGTCAGGGATTTCGTCTGGTGCTGATGTTGGTGCTGATGCCGATACCGTTTCTGTTGTTATAGGCACCTCTTGTTGTGATGGCGCCGTCCCTTGGTCAAGAATCCTGGCTTGCGGTTTCTCAGAGGTAACTGCCGATACCGGTTCTGATACCGGTGCATCGGTGGGAGCTTGAGAAGGTGCAGCAGGAGCTAATAGCTTCTTGCGCTCCGGTTTAGGAGTAGTACTTGAATGGCCTTGGCGCTTGTATCCTTGTGCTTTGGGGGCATCGGCAGGTCAAACGGCTCGTACGTTTGGGATAGTGGCCGATGAGCTTGTTGGCTACGGAAAAAGACGGTTAGTGTAAATTGAAAACAGAGTAAAATTACCAATGAAAATTTACAATCGGTATAAGCGAGTAAAGTATTACCATGAAGGCCTGAGCCAAGGTAGCGGCAGCAGTGGCAGCATCGTCGGTTGGCGGTGGTCTAGACCTGATGGTGACCTTAGGGATTGCCCTGCGATGTGTAAGAGCAGCCAGTGGAGGGGCCTTGCTGCCGATTGGTGATATTGGGTTCATCGGCCGCAAATTGAAATACTTGCCGCTTTTACTCTTGTTGGGAGTTGGATCATTGACCTGTTGACAGAGGGTTAGTTACCAGTACCTTTGAAGAATTAATGAAGTTGTGGTATCAGGAATAAACTTACCGCGTCATCGGGGATGACATGATCGGCATCAATTAAGTGCCGATAGTAGTGCGATGATGGGGCGAATAACTGGTCCTTCCATTCTTGCCACCAGGACTTGTATGATTCAGTTATGAAAGAGGTCGGTGCCATGGAAGATAGGTCGAGGTTGTCCATATCGGCATGGGGAGAAAGAGTGGTGATTTTGTTCCAGTCCATTGTATCAAAGATGACCTCTCTTGGTTTTATCACATTGGCATAACTGAGCTTGATCGGTAGTTGACCAAATGCTAGCTGTCTTGCTGCTACCGATGGATAGTAGAACTCGTATGATGGGTGAGAGTTCTTTCCGATCCCAATGACGTTAACTGGAATTGCCCGGGGAATAAGGGTGGCTTTCATGATTACCTCATTTTGAGGTATGTTCCCATCGGTAAGGTTGAAGGAAATGGGGAATCGGTTGTCTTCATCAACATAAGGCCACCAGACTCATTCTGCGGCCGGGATTCCGCAGTAGAGCCTTTGGAAGAACATGCCAAACTTATCAACATTGGCATCGGTTCCTGGTAGCACTATCATAGCTTCCCCGAAGTTGAGTGGGGACCGAGTTGCCGATTCATCATCATCGAAGACATAGTCTTCGGATATATCTCTCGGAAACTGTTGGCTGAACAAGTCAAATTGGAGGCATTTGTACATATGGGCGTTCAGCCACAGATTGATGAACCACCAAGGGCCTCCAAGATTACCGATGGGCTCGCCTAGTAATAACTTCTCCGATACTTGGTGTAGAAGACGGTAGACTGCACCCAGGAGATATAGGCCAAGGGGGAATCCTCCGCTCGTCAGGAGCTCCGCTGCTGGAAGATAGATATTGGTAGGTCCGACTGTTCTGCCACAGAAGACGAACTTTTCCAGCCACATGTTGAGGAAGGTGGCATGCTCCCTTTGGTTTACCGGTCCGGTCTTCTGGTTTTCTTGGATATATCCGGTCCAACCGCCGATGTTGCGGGTACTTACCCGATGCTCAGACTTCCTACGGAAGAGGGTAGCAGGATCGGCAGAGGAAACATCGAGGCCGGTGAGCATGTGAACATCGGCAAGAGTAGGAGTGGCTGGTCCGTGTCTGAATAGAAATGCGTTCATTGTATCGGACCAGAAGTAAGAAGCAACTATCATCATATTCTCATTTTTGGCCATATCGGCAATAGACATCCTAATGCATTGCTCGACGTTGCGTTCTGACCAATACAGTTGTCGTGATCTGGCTATCCTGAGGTGCCAGTTCTCCCACCCTTTGGTGGGTTTAGGCCAGGAACGGAAGGTGTCTGCCCATAACCCTAGGTCAAAATGTTCTGATCTAAAAGGGATGCGGGGTATTTCCGCATTGATCAAGTTGGTTGGATCGGCATTCCCCATTGGGCCTAAGCAGTAGAGATGCTCCTGATCGGTAGGAATCACTATCTTGTTGCACATTTCCGAGAGATCCAGAAAAGGTGGAAAAGAAAAAAAAGAGGGAGGATTGTAAATCAATGCAGAAAGATGAGACTACAGAATATTCAGCAAGAGAATAGGGAAAATTACTGCGGAAGCTGTGAAGTTGATCGCCATTGAAAGAGTCTTGCGAGGGATCATGCTTCTTGATGAAGGGGAAACCGCCGATGAATTGAGTGTCGGAGTGTTCTTCGGGGTCACCTTTGAAATGTGGATGAAGATGTGAGCTTAGGGTGAAAAGGAAGGCGGATGGTAATCTTTATAGGCCTAGTCAAGGGGTATTTTCAAGTTTTCATTTTATTGGACAGAGGTAAGGAAGGATATCGCATTGAATTTGCGCGGTGATCGAAGAGTTCGTGCTACAGTTGCGGGAGTTGTTGGTAACTTGCAGTTTTCGAGCGCGGTAATCAAGATGATGACGTGTTTTGGAGGGAAAAGAGCAAATTTCGGCGCATAAGATATTTTATACTCCGAAATTGGGGGGCATGTGTTGACGCCGTTTTTTGTACAGGTCAATATTAAACCAAGTGTATTGATCGGTAAAGGGGTTCCTCATCGGCATCAAGGGGCTATCGGTTTCATTACCGATGGAAGCAGAAGAATCTGCCGATGGTGGATGTGATAGAAGAGACGTCAAGGGAGAAAAGGAAAGACATTTGCCGATGAGAAGATTTTGCCGATGAAAGTAGAAGAATATTGCCGATAGGAGGGTATTGCTGATGGACAAAGGATGTGGCTGACGTCAGCAGAAAGCTGTCGATGGCAATAAGAGGAAGGTTGCAGATTGGAAAGAGTCTGCCGATGGAAAGTTTTCATCGTAAAGGAAATAAATAAGGAAACTGGTGATTTTATACAACTATTATTGTCGTTGTTTGAGTCCGACCCTTGTACGAGTCGTTTTATTTCCTTAGAAATAGGAGTTCTATTTAGGTATGAGTCGTGTCCATGTATAACTCTTTTTTACCAGAGTATAAATATGTACCTAGGGGCGGTGTAAAAAAAGAATACAATCAATCAAATACACCTATTACTTTTCATCTAATTTTCCAGCATCTACTTTTTCGCATTAGCTATAGTTTATCTACGAGTTCTTACGATCTCAACGGGGTGCATCTACAAGATCTCCGTCTACCTCGCGAGTTCTGCTTTTTGAGCAATCTGAGCTTTGACATCCGGGCGCATCGTTGTTCTCTCGTTCATCGTTGTTCTAGTTATCGTCCTTGTTGATTAACTGGTCAAATCGACTGGCACACCTTTGGATATCGAGTTCGGGTATAAGCCCGAGGTGTTCGCAGATCAGACGTTTTTTGTGTCAACAAGAAGCAGCGCTGGGAGGAGAGAAAGAAGCATCGGAAGGAGGCGACCGAGGCTGCAGCGGCGGCCGCCGTAGAGGAGGAAGAGAAGGAGGTAAGCTTGAGGCTTGAACATTCCCCTCCCCCTCTAGCTCTTACTCCTTTAGTATGGGTGTTGTGTTCTATTCAACAGCGAAGGTTCAGTGTTGTGTTCAATTCAAGAGTGAAATTCGTGGTCCGATGCTTATAGCAAAGCAATCCAATATAGAATCGAGTGGATTGATAATACTACCCCTCTATTGTGAGCTTACAGTGAGCTCCTGAATTAATCTGATTAGGAATGCAAAATACTCCCTCCATCCCAAATTATAAGACCTTGCAAAAAACTTGGAGAGTCAAAGTATCTCAAGTTTATGAACTTATTCAAATTAATCTCAAACTTTTAATTTAAGCTACTCAGAGCATCAGTATAGGGTAAAAAAAAATTAAGAATTTTTAGAATAATATTTGATTTATGAAAAATCATTGAAAAGGCATTTTATCAATTAAAGTGAGTAATTGTATAGCCATAAAAATGTACTGAACATGGTAAAGTCGTATTTTTGTATTTTTCTACATGTATTAGAAATCATTCACAATGTTTTTGGAAAATTATAGAGATCTGAAACAATTCCAGCAAAATAAACAAATTTTGTTACTGTTTATTTGCAAGAAAAATAAAAAAAACAGACACTGCAGAGGTCACTGACAGGTGAGGGTCCACTCGTCATCGACCTGCTACAGCACCTGCGGCCACTGGACGTCGCGGAACTCGCCGGCGATGAGCTCGCGAGCCCAACAACATGACCACGCCATCACCCCGCACCGATAGAGTCACACAGGGAAAGCGGAGAGCTCTCCGGTGAGCCTTACCGGCGGCAATGGCGGAAGCAAGGCTCGGCTGAGCGAGGACGGGCCTCCACAGCACCTCTCCGACCGAACCGAGTATGCCAACGCGATCAGAGACTCCCCGCGACCCTAACACGTAGCACAAGAAAACAGGAGAGCCTCTGGAACGCTACAACCGCGGACGCTGACGGCATGGTGGCGGCGGAACGCGGTGACGTACGCGAGCAGCGCAACACAGCGAGCTAGAGGTACAACCGAGTTGCCAGAGAGATGCAGGAACTCACTGTGAAGCCCGTGCGCACGCTAGCTCTGGCGGAGCAGCAGCAGAATAGGGTCGCCGTCGTCGAGGACGAAGGCGGCGGCGCGGATGCTTCGGTTCGCCCCGTTCCCGTCAAAACAGTGAAGCATTGCTTCAATTAGCTAGCGCATGAGCATCGCAATGCCATAAGGCGTATAGAACAACCAAGTAATTTACTAGAGAGCCACCGGGTGGTGCTGCTCGCGTGACGGCGGCTCGGGTCGCGCCGTGGCCGGAGCTGAAGAAGACGGTGGTATGCCGAGCGGCTGAGGAGGTTTGGTCTTCAACTAAGCACCTCAGGAAGAGAGTGGGGATGATGCGGTTGCTTTGGTGCTGTTTGACGGTTGCAAAAGCTAGCGGACGAGCGGGAAAAGCTCGTCGGAGCGGAGGCTCGCGCACGGCGGCAGAACTGCCCCTGATATTGATTTTTCAAATTACTCTCAAATTTACACAGAAACTCAAAAAACTACAAATATGAAAGTTGCTCGAATTTTCAATCCCTACAACTTTCATAACAGAAGCATATTCGAATTCTTCTTAATTTTGAAAATCCTCTTTTAAATTTGAACTCATACTATATGGTGACCGTGCTCTCGGAGTAAAACCTTCCACCAGACTTTGCTCTTCTGGCGGTGCAAATACTGCAGATGCTTCTCTGCGTCAGCCTGGGTCTCGGAAAAGAGGGAGCACCCAGGCTGTGGGCACTCGAAAGCATGCCGGTGCAGCCGGTGAGAGTGACTCTTCAAGTCCTCAATGCTTAAAGAACGCATGCGGCCGTGCTGGAAAAAGCAAATGGCGCATACTTCTTTCATCTTGTTCCCCTTCAGTTCTTCCTTCCGTTTCCAACAGAAGGAAGCATACTGCAACGCTTCTTGGCGGTCAGCTTCTGGCTCCTCGTCGAACAGGTCCCGCATCTGTTCGTGGTGGTCCAAGACGGAGGAGGCGGTGTTGGCCTTCTTGTTGCGGAAGGCACCGGCTCCGGGTCCGTTCTTGGCAGCCACCTTGACGGCGTTCTTGGCCGCCACCTCGACGTCGTTCTTGGCCGCCACCGTCGCGGCGTTCTTGGCAGCCACCTCGACGGCGTTCTTGGCGGCGTTCTTGGTGGCGTTCGTGGCGGCGTTCTTGGCTGCGGCCACCGTCGCGGCG
Organism: Microstegium vimineum; assembly: GCA_022036555.1. Lineage (NCBI taxonomy): Eukaryota > Viridiplantae > Streptophyta > Magnoliopsida > Poales > Poaceae > Microstegium > Microstegium vimineum. Next base: position 13,942,492 of record CM039133.1, read on the forward strand.
GGCCTGCGGTTCTTGGCGACCGTCGCGGCTGGAACGTCGACGGCGACTCGAGCACCGTCTTCCGGCTTCTTGCGCGCTGCCCTGCGCGCAGCCAGAACCGCCACCATGCGACGCAGAGCTGCGCCAGCGGAACGGAAGCAGCGCAGACACCACCCGGCAACGCCTCCCGCCCAAGAAGAGATGATCTTCCGCATCCGACGCCGGCGGTCGGCCATTTCCGGCGGCGGGATTGGGGCAGCGGGCGGAAGGGACCAGCGCTCGGTTGTTGTGGGGCGGAAGGGAGCAGAGGGGCAGTTTTTTGTTTTCGTTTTTTCCTTGAGAAAAGGTGATGCAGCCGGGGGAGAAGACAGAAGAGGCCTAATTTATATAGGAAAACGGTAATACTCGACCCCATCCGAACGCTCTCAAATGGGCCTGCACGCAGTAGACAGCCCAACAGGCCTGCTCTTCCCCATGGCAAATTCACGACACTAATCTTTTAATTTTAATTATTTCATTCATGTTTTGATAATAAGTAAGACAATGATTGACCATAAAAATTTAGTGATGATTTAGGGCTAATGCTACAGTAATTTAATGGAGAATTGAGACTCACGAACATTGATGTAGTCAGGATTTTAATGTCCAGTTTAATATAATTTTTTTTAGTAATATAATTTGGTTAACACGTCATCAAATGTCTTCGATGCACATAGAAGCTAGAACCAATGACACAAAAATATCGTGATTTCGATGACTCCTGATCCATTTTAGAGAAAAATGATTACTTATTCTAGTGTATGAATGAATTGACACCGAAGTCGAATAAAACTCTACCAAATAAACTAGTCATAAATATACAATTTAATGAAACATAAGACAAATATATTTTAAAAGTTTTTACAAATATTTTTTTAAATCTAAATATTTAAAATTACTCTAGCTTTGACACAGCTCACGAGGGGGGCTCATCCGTCAATGTTGATAATATTGTGCTACAGTAATCATTTGCTTAACTTGGCTTAATAGAATCGTCTTGTTAATTCCTGCATGGGCATGTAATTAGTTTTATAAGTAGTCTATTTTTTAATAGACTAAACTAGTGCCGAAAGATTTGATGTGACACGGCAAATAAATTTCCAACACGTCCTTTATATGCAATTTTCTCGGCTATCGGAACATCACCGCTCATTCGCCTCCGCAACCCCCCTTCCCCCACCACGCAACCGTCCGCCACACGCACAACACCCGTACATGTCTCCCTCCCGCGTTGCGCCACCACCTCGCGTCTCGCCCTTGTCCACCGGCACGCCCTAGTCAGATGTTGCAGCAACGCCCTAATCATGAGCCCTGCAGCCCACACCAGGTAAGCCATGATGCCGACAACGCTGTATTTGAAGTGTTTACAACGTGACGTTTTATGTTTCAAGTGTTTTATTTGAATGTTGCAAAAAACAATTTGAAATGTTGCAAAAGTTGATCTAGGATGTTATGTAGGTTGCAATATAATACATGTTGCAAGTGTTTGTTTCAAATGTTTTTATATCGATGTATCAAAAGTTGATCTGGTGTTGCACATGTTACAATGACTATACTTGTATGTTTCATAGATATATTTCAAGTGTTTCATCTGAGACGTAATGTGTATGTTGAAAATATTTGACCTGAATGTATTAAGAGTAGATCTAAGGTCGGAGGACCTGCAGCTGTTGGCGTGCCAACATGGTTCATGTGCTGGTGAGGCCTGCATATGTCTCCACAACACGCATCCACAAGAAGGGTACATGTGCACGGGTTATAGTTCCACTATAGTGTGGACACGGGACGCGCACGCGAGACGCCTCTCAGCCCTGCCAGTGCGAGGCGCCAGATGCACGCGGTTCTACTCGTGCAGGGCGTGGGATGGGCACGTGCCGCTGTTCTGAACGCTGGCGCTGGTTGAAACGGGAAAAAGCCTGTGGGATGCGATGCAGGCACAGGTGCTACGTCCGGATGCGTCTAGGAGCTGGCAGTCCGGGCGTTACCATGCCCCTTATATAAAGGAAAACTAACCCTTTTGGCCCCTCAACTATTACCCCAGGCTCGCGCCTAGGGGTCGGACGTCCGTGCGCTACCATGCCCCTTATATAAAGGCAAACTAACCCTTTTGGCCCCTCAACTATTACCCCAGGCTCAAATTGCCACCTGAACTATCAAAATGATCACTTTGGCCCTTAAACTTATGATTTTCGTCTCAATTTCATTCGTTATTTATGAACTATAAAAACGGCCCATAAACTTATGATTTTCGTCTCAATTTTATTCATTATTTCTGATCGATGGACAGATGGACTATGAAAAGTCGAAATTGCCCCTCATTATATTTTTTACTTGTTGGCCAGTGTTTCTAACCCGCCATTGTTTTAAAAATACCAAAATATGATTTAATGTTAGTGAATTCATAAAAAAGTTTGTTTTACCTTATAAATAATGCAATCTTGGTAGTTTCATTTTTCTTTCATTGCAAAGCAAATAAGTATTTAGAAAAAATATACTCCCTCTATCCCAAATTATAAGTCATTTTAAGAATCTTGGAGAGTCAAACCATCTAAAGTTTGATCAACTTCATATAATAATATAATAATATTTATGATGCCAACTAAGTTATTCTTGATTGATTATATTAATATATCTATTTGATGTCAATTTTTTTTTATTTTTTCTCTATAATTTTGGTCAAACTTAAAAATCTTTAACTCTCTAAGATTTTTGAAATGACTTATAACTTGAGATGAGGAGAGTATTATGTATTTTTAATTTTCATACTATCATGGTTAAATATCATGCTCTATGACTTTATGTGAGGATTCAAATAATATGCTCATTAAAATTGACAAGGCGTTAGTTGTTGATATGTTAGAGCATCTCCAACGGTTTTTCAATTGGGCTTTGACATTCTTTTTTTTGTAAATAAGTATAAAAATCTCCTATACAACGGGTTGGCAAATGGGTTTGACATTTTTGTTAACTTGGCAAACAATATGTGATATTTGACATATATGTCAAGCTGCATTTCGCTTGGCAATTGCCCCGTGCACTACTCTTGCGGGATATTTCCCTCTCGCGCATATAATTTTGAGTTTTGCCAAGTGAATAATGGGAAACCGTTGGAGATTGACTCTTTTTACCTTTGCCATATTAAATTAGGACTTGGCAAATTTCTAATTTTGCCAAAGAAAAAATGCAAAACAGTTGGAGATGCTCTTAATGATTGATTTTACCGCCTATGATTGTGGCCGAAAATCTTTTATGATTTGTCGCATAGTAACTCTCATTTCGGATTGCGTAGACATATTATTTAGAATCTCAACAAAGTGCTGAAGATTTCCGGTCCATAGTTTGATTAGCTAGATCATTATCTATCTACACCTGGTAAATATAAATTCTACTTCTATCCAAAAGTACATCAATAATTTGATAGTATAAATCTTTTTTATTTAGAGAAAGATAAATATTTTATAAATGCTATGTCATATTTTTTTTGCCACTTATGAGCATCTCTAAGAGTTTGTCAAATTAACTTGACATACATAAAATTTTGGTAAAATATGAAAAAATATTCTCCTATAATTTGGTATCCTAACTTGACAAAAATAGAAGCTTGGAAAAATCTTTCCTCCCGACGCGTATATATGCGCGCGCGTATATGACTTCGCATCCTGTCAAGAGATTGAGGTGTTAGGACCTTCTAGTAAACAGAAACTATTATTCACTTTATAAAAATACTAGAGAGAAGAGTTTACAAATCTAGGCTCATTTGATTTCTGAGAAGTTCAGGGTTCCCGATGCAAACCCATTTTTTCTTTTATCTTTTCTGTTTACATATAACTAGTTGAATGCCCGTGCGTTGCTACGGGATAACTCATTTGTATTAAAAAGACATAGATCGCACGATAATATAACAATGTTTTCCATGAGAGTAGGCATCATTGATTCGTGTAAATGTAAACGTGTTACATGTCAATTGTTGACATTAAAATCAAACATATACAAATGGTTTTTCAGTATGCATGTAGTGTGTGTACATCATCTCCATGTAGAGCCCGATAAAATATATTAAAATACCTATGAATGAAAACAAATATAACATTACTAAATGAATATTTATTATTATTATTATACAATACAAATGGAATGAAAAACTGCATTATATTAGTAACGACCTTGTCTATTCATGTCGATATCAAGATCAACATGACCTTGGCTATTTATCATATGTTGGTCACAACTATTGCTGTAGGAGATTTTGCTATTATTTTCTGTTGACATTGGAGGGGGCCGTTCTCGTTCTCGGTCCCTTTGCCTCTTCTTCTAATTACCTTCAATACAATTTTATGTTTTGATGGGAACATATGAACTAAAAAATGTATCAATGTTGTCAAAGATTTTATACCTCCATGGATTGTACTTGTAAGATCCCCAAAAGGTACCCTCTTACCGATTGGCTCTGGCGTATCCATAAACAATACATGTAATTAAAAAGCTAAAATACTATTAGCACATGAAAAATATGGTACAATATGTGGAACTAAGAGTTATGATTACAGTCGATTTTCTATTTTTGAATTTTTATTTGATTTCCATATTTATAACTAAAAACATAGGGAATATACCACAAAAACTTAATACTAAAACATGTTTTTTTGTATATCCATTCATATATATATTTATGATTTGTGGTGAATTCCTACCAATTTAAAAGCTACATTAAATTTAAAAAAACATGTCAATAAGAAAAATAATAGATATGCAACAAATAATAGATATAGATAAGAAGAAAATATGTCAAATAATAGTTAGCCTTAAAAACCCAATAGTTTACGACCCATTAAGCCCGGGAAGTGGAAGCTGACCGGCCCATAAGCGAAATGTAGTGCGGGTTATTTCCGTTAAGGCATGAGGGTTGTTTTGAAACAATAACTGAGAGAGTGGAGAGACTGAGAGTAAAATTGCCCTAGAGGTAAATTGCCATACTCAGGCCTTATCCGCTAACCCATGTTGGGAATATGCCCTAGAGGTAATCATAGATATGATGTATTCCTTGTATCCATGACATGTTATGAATATCCATTAAAGACAACTTGTATCGATTAGCAATTATGTGAATTGCTTGTGAAACTCTTTTACTTGTATGGTTATTATAAAAGTTGTCCCTGATCGGAGTTCGTGCAAGAATGCACATGAATATTAGATCAGCACATTATTAGTTGATGACTATGTTTCACAAGTCATGGACATGAGATGTCAAACTAATAATGTGGGCACATGTAGGACATGGTGCTGGACAGACCCGACATGAGATTGTCTCTATACACATCGTGTACGTTATGTCCTTAGACCTGAGATTGTCGTATGTACTCAAAATGTGAAACGACCTACCCTAGGACTACCAAACGCTACTCCGTGACTAGGTAGTTATAAAGGTGGATTTTGGGTTTGTCGAGAGACATGCTGTGAGACATAGTCAATCAAGATGGAATTTGCTACTCTCCTTATGAGAGAGATATCACTGGATCACTCAAATGATTAGATCATGAAATGCATGGCCGTGCTTGGGTTAAGTGTTAACCCACGAGTTGAACCAAATATCATGAGGCAAAGGAATAACATGTATATTGTATTGTGGTGGTTCGTCTGATATGATCATAGCGTATGCATAGGAGTTGACACGCCTTGCTAGAGGCCACTATCAACTATTGGTCGAGTAAGAGTACTTGGGCCATGTCTATGTGTGCGTGAGCCCATAGGGTTGCACGCTTAATTAGACTAGGTTTAGGGTTACTAATGGGCCTCCAACGTGGGAGCTCATTAGGACGCCTATATAAGCAAGGGGAGGCACAGGGCGAGTTAGACACACGTCCTTTGGCAGCCGCCGTCGCCCTCCCCAGGCTCGCGCCTAGTACTCCTCGCGGACCTAGCAGTCCAGAGGGGTGACGCTTCTTCCCTGCACGTGTGGGATTCCTCGGAGGTGCTGCATCTGGAGCACAGGGACGAACCGCGAGAAGGAGACGTTGAGACGGACGACCTCACAACTGCACGGCACTGCTGCGACGCGCACGACTACATCATGTCTCTTCCGCTGCACCTGCGCGTCTAGTGGTAACCCCGTGATCTATAACTAGCACTAGTTCCTGGTTTATGGGGTAGAAAAAATTTATTTTCTGACTAGCGTAGCAACCTCATAACCCTACAGTGGTATCAGAGACGTTAGATGCCTCGTTATAGATTCGGGTACGAGCATATGGTGATATGCGTGGTTTAAGATCAATCTCTGATCATGGTTCGTGATCTTGCCACGTTGGTATTGTAACGATTTACTCGTACCGATCGGAATTCTGCCATCCGAGTTAAGTGATACATGTAAACCCAATTATGGTGAGTTGGAGATCAATAAGATTGGTCAAATCAAACCTAGGTCAAGTTGCAGGTGCATACGATGCGCGGCGATGACGGATTGGATCCGTCGTCGGAGGGGAATTTTGCAGAAAAGTGTTGTTCGGTAAAACGGTCATAACTTTTGCATACGACCACGGAACGAGAAAAACCTTAAACGAAAATCGTGCGCCAGAAAATTTTGCATTCGTCAACAACACGACCATATTGGCGAAAATTAGATTTGCGAAAAACAGCTTGCAAAATTGAGTTTTCAGCGTTTTAAGTTTAGACGTCGGAATCGGTTAACTCTGTTTTGCAGGTATTCGTGATTGGTATAGCCCTTATGTATATGTTATGCATATATGTAATTAATTCATGGCTTGCGCGTCATGATTAAGACAATATGGCTGGAGCCACATATATTGTCAATTCATATGTAATGGCCTGCGTGTCAATCTGTGATGATCCTATGACTACGTAATTTTATTTCACTATGTTACGGTAGTGATAGATAGCCTTGGTGGACTCAGCACAGAGGATGGCATACTTCAATCATGGAGATGGCGATCGCCATGATGAACAGATTGATGGAGATGGAGATCTCCAAAGGAATAATGGGCTATACCATGTCAAATCTGTGTTTATATCGTTCTTACGATGTTCTACTTTCACATGCGATAATGTTTTTGTCTACATATGCGGTAGTGAAGTAGAACAATCCCTCAGCAATGTTTAAGTCATAATGCTTCCACAAACCTTGCACTGTCACGTGTCTTGTACGATCGGTGGTAGGTCTATGAAATTAGGGTGCCACTGGTTTTCCTTGACTAGACAGGTTTGTGTCGAACACTTACAAGCAGAAGGTTTGGTTACTTGAACAAGGTTATCCTAACGGTTAGGGACCTTGGAGCATTAGTTGTTGGTAACACAAGCATGGAGATGCCACCCAACAACAAGAGTCATATGTGATATGATTAGCAAGTAGTTGCTTACCGATCTATCATGTCTCCTAGCGGTGATGCTAAAGCTCACTAGTAGACTTGTTAGTTGCGGGTCTTGAATCACTAAGTTTCAATAGAGGGATATTGATTTTAGTGGGAGTAGATTCTATTAAAAGTTTAATATGATTTAATCTGTCTTGGATACATTGTCTTAGTATTTTGCATTACTTTTGTTGTAGATGGCTCCCAGTAATCAACCATTTACTTTGCGTTCAATTCTTGAGAAAGATAAGTTGAATGGAACAAACTATGCGGATTGGATCTGTAACCTGAGAATTGTTCTCAGGGCTGAGAAAAAGGAAGATGTTCTAGACACCCCATTACCAAATGAGCCTGCTGATAATGCACCTGCTGCAGAGAAAACCGCTTACAAGAAAGCATGTGATGCTGATCTTGAAGTGGGTTGCCTTATGCTCGCTTGCATGGAGCCAGATCTCCAGATACAATTTGATAATAATCATGTAGCGTACGATATGATCGTGACGCTTAATGATATGTTTCAGACTCAAGCCAGAACTAAAAGGTTCAATGTTTCCAAAGCTTTTGTCGAAACCAAGCTTGCAGAAGGCGCAGTAGTTGGCCCGCATGTGATCAAGATGGTTGGTCACACTCAGAGATTGGAGAAGCTAGGCTTCCCAATGGGCCCAGAGTTGGCCACTGATTTCATACTTGCGTCTCTTCCGCCTAGCTATGGGAACTTCATTTCGAACTACCATATGCATGGGGCGGAGAAGGGCTTGAATGAATTGTGCGGCATGCTTAAAACAACAGAAGCTGATATCAAGAAAGGTGCTGGCAGTAGCCATGTGATGGCAGTCCAAAACAAGCCTAACTTTAAGAAGAGGGCTTGGAAGAAGAAGAAGGCGATGGCTAAAGATCAGATCTCTAAGCCAAACCCTCCTCCTGCGCCCAAGGCTATTGGACAAGCTGCTGAAGCTAAATGCTTTCATTGTAATGGGAAAGGTCACTGGAAAAGGAACTGCAAGTTGTACTTGGAATCCTTGAAGGATGGCAGTGGTAAAGGTACTCCCGCTGCTTGTACACTTGTTGTTTATATTACAGACATTTTTCTCGCTGATTCTTATATCAATTCTTGGGTATTTGATACCGGATCGGTTGCTCATATTTGCAATACGATGCAGGGAATGATAAGAAGTAGAAGCGTGAAAAGAGGAGAAGTTGATTTCCGCGTGGGCAATAATGCAAGAGTTGCTACGTTGAGCGTTGGGACGATGCAACTTCACCTCCCATCAGGATTTATATTAGAATTAAATAATTGTTATTTTGTTCCTAGTTTAAGTCGAAACATTGTATCACCTTCATGTTTGATGAAGGATGGATATTCATTTGCGAGTAAAGACAATGGTTGTGTGATCTCAAAGAATGACATGTTTGTGGCTTTTGCATCCATTGCGAATGGGTTGTTTATTTTAAATCTTGAGGATGCACCTATCTGTAATATTAATGCTAAAAGGCCTCGGCTTAATGAGTTAAGTCCTACCTATATGTGTGGCATTATCGTTTAGGTCATATAAGTGAGAATCGCATGAAGAGGCTCCATTCTGATGGGCTTCTAACTTCGTTTGATTTTGAATCATATGAGACATGTGAGGCTTGCTTGATGGGTAAGATGACCAAGTCGCCTTTCACAGGTTTTCCTGAGAGGGCAGCAGACTTATTGGAACTTGTACATACTGATGTATGTGGACCAATGAGTACGACAGCTAGAGGCGGATTTCAATACTTCATAACCTTCACTGATGATTTTAGTAGATATGGATATATCTACTTAATGAAACATAAGTCTGAAACATTTGAAAAGTTCAAAGAATTTCATAATGAAGTAGAGAATCAACGTGGCAAGAAAATTAAAGCCTTGCGATCTGATCGTGGAGGCGAATATTTGAGCCATGAGTTTAGCAATCATCTAAAGAGTTGTGGAATTGTTCGAATATTTGAGCCATGAGTTTAGCAATCATCTAAAGAGTTGTGGAATTGTTCCACAGCTTACGCCACCTGGAACGCCTCAGAGAAACGGCGTATCCGAGCGACGTAATCGGACTTTGTTGGACATGGTTCGGTCTATGATGAGCCAGTCAGATTTACCACTCTCGTTTTGGGGATATGCTCTAGAAACAGTCGCTTTCACATTGAATAGGGTACCGTCTAAGTCCGTAGTTAAGACACCACATGAGATGTGGACTGGTAAGAGTCCCAGTTTGTCTTTTCTAAAGATTTGGGGTTGTGAAGTTTATGTCAAAAGACTTATGTCAGATAAACTAACACCCAAGTCGGACAAATGCTTTTTCGTGGGATATCCAAAGGAAACTTTAGGGTATTACTTCTACAACCGATCAGAGGGCAAAGTGTTTGTTGCTCAGAACGGTGTCTTCTTAGAGAAAGAGTTTCTCAATAAAGAGAAGAGTGGACAAAAGGTGTATCTTGAAGAAGTTCAAGATGAGCCAGTAGGGGATAACTCTATGAGTGATGCTAATGTAGCAGAACAAGTTGAGATACCTGTGGCAAGAGAAACACCACCACTGCCACGAAGGTCAGCAAGAATCCGTGAGGCACGTGGGGAAGTGTTGTTGTTAGACGATGACGAACCTACGACATACGCGGAAGCAATGATGGACCTAAATTCCGAAGAATGGCAAAGTGCCATGAGATCCGAGATAGATTCCATGGGAGACAATCAAGTTTGGAACTTGGTTGACCCGCCTAATGGGGTTAAACCCATAGAGTGCAAATGGGTCTATATAAAGAAAAAGGATATGGATGGAAACATTCACGTCTATAAAGCTCGACTTGTTGCAAAGGGTTTTCGGCAAGTTCAAGGAGTTGACTACGATGAGACATTCTCGTCGGTAGCGATGCTTAAATCTATCCGGATCATTCTAGCAATTGCTGCTTATTTCGATTATGAGATTTGGCAGATGGATGTTAAAACAGCCTTTCTAAATGGAAATTTGGAATAGGACGTGTATATGATACAGCCCGAAGGCTTTGTTGATCCCAAAAATGCTGGAAAAATATGCAAGCTAAAGAAATCCATTTATGGATTAAAGCAAGCATCTCGGAGTTAGAATATTCATTTTGATGAAGTGATCAAAGGGTTTGGCTTTCGTCAGAATGAAGAAGAACCTTGTGTTTACAAGAGGGAAAGTGGGAGCGCTATTGTATTTCTAATCTTGTATGTAGATGACATACTATTGATTGGGAATGACATTCCTATGTTGCAATCTGTAAAGACTTCACTGAATAATAGTTTTTCTATGAAGGATTTAGGAGAAGCAACATACATTTTGGGCATTAAGATCTATAGAGATAGATCGAAGAGGCTTATAGGTTTAAGCCAAGATACATATATTGACAAGGTGTTGAAACGATTCAACATGGAACAATCCAAGAGAGGGTTCTTGCCTATGTCACATGGTATGCGTTTTAGCGAGAAGCAGTGTCCTACGACAACTGATGAGCAGAAGCGCATGAGTAAGGTTCCATATGCTTCGGCCGTTGGTTCCATTATGTACACCATGATATGTACTCGCCCAGATGTCTCATATGCTCTAAGTGTTGCGAGCAGGTACCAAGCTAATCCAGGTGAGAGTCACTGGACGCTTGTTAAAAACATCCTTAAGTACTTGAGAAGGACTAAAGATGTGTTCCTAATCTATGGAGGTGAGGAGGAGCTCGTTGTAAATGGTTACACCGATGCTAGCTTCCAATCTGACGTGGATGATTCACAATCTCAATCAGGTTTTGTCTTCACAATAAATGGTGGTGCTGTAAGCTGGAAGAGTTCCAAGCAGGAGACGGTAACCGATTCTACAACAGAAGCCGAGTACATTGTAGCTTCTGCCGCTGCAAAGGAAGGTGTTTGGATGAGGAGGTTTCTCATCGAGCTTGGTGTAGTTCCAAATGCATCTCGCCCATTGAATCTGTATTGTGATAACAATGGGGCGATAGCGCAGGCTAAGGAGCCTAGGAATCACCAAAAGAACAAACATGTACTGCGGAAGTTTCATCTTATTCGAGAGTTCATCGGTCGAGATGAGATCAAGATGTGCAAAATACATACGGATTTGAATGTTGCAGATCCTTTGACAAAGGCTCTTCCATAGCCCAAGCATGAGGCGCACGTGAAAGCTATGGGTATTAGATATCTTCGAGATTAGCTCTAGTGCAAGTGGGAGACTGTTGGGAATATGCCCTAGAGGTAATCATAGAGATGATGTATTCCTTGTATCCATGACATGTTATGAATATCCATTAAAGACAACTTGTATCGATTAGCAATTATGTGAATTGCTTGTGAAACTCTTTTACTTGTTTGGTTATTATAAAAGTTGTCCCTGATCGGAGTTCGTGCAAGAATGCACATGAATATTAGATCAGCACATTATTAGTTGATGACTATGTTTCACAAGTCATGGACATGAGATGTCAAACTAATAATGTGGGCACATGTAGGACATGGTGCTGGACAGACCCGACATGAGATTGTCTCTATACACATCGTGTACGTTATGTCCTTAGACCTGAGATTGTCGTATGTACTCAAGATGTGAAACGACCTACCCTAGGACTAACAAACGCTACTCTGTGACTGGGTAGTTATAAAGGTGGCTTTTGGGTTTGTCGGAAGACATGCTGTGAGACATAGTCAATCAAGATGGAATTTGCCACTCTCCTTATGAGAGAGATATCACTAGATCACTCAAATGATTAGATCATGAAATGCATGGCCGTGCTTGGGTTAAGTGTTAACCCACGAGTTGAACCAAATATCATGAGGCAAAGGAATAACATGTATATTGTATTGTGGTGGTTCGTCTGATTTGATCATAGCGTATGCATAGGAGTTGACACGCCTTGCTAGAGGCCACTATCAACTATTGGTCGAGTAAGAGTACTTGGGCCATGTCTATGTGTGCGTGAGCCCATAGGGTCGCACGCTTAAGGGGCTTGAAGCCTAATTCGGGTTGGACCCGAATTAGACTAGGTTTAGGGTTACTAATGGGCGTCCAACGTGGGAGCTCATTAGGACGCCTATATAAGCAAGGGGAGGCGCGGGGCGAGTTAGACACACGTCCTTTGGCAGCCACCGTCGCCCTCCCCACGCTCGCGCCTAGTACTGCTCGCGGACCTAGCAGTCCAGAGGGGTGACACTTCTTCCCTGCACGTGTGGGATTCCTCGGAGGTGCTGCATCTGGAGCACAAGGACGAACCGCGAGAAGGAGACGTTGAGACGGACGACCTCGCAACTGCACGGCACTGCTGCGACGCGCACGACTACATCAAGTCGCTTCCGCTGCACCTGCGTGTCTAGTGGTAACCACGTGATCTATAACTAGCACTAGTTCCTGGTTTATGGGGTAGAAAAATTTTGTTTTCTGGCTAGCATAGCAACCTCATAACCCTACAACCCACCGCTCACGCACTCTCTCGAAGCTGACAACACCCACTTGTCTTCCTCAGCCGGCTACCTACCCACCCACTTACCTCCCTCCACCGCTGCCATGGCGAGCGCAGCACGGAGCGGTGGCGCCGCCGCCCAGCCAGATCTGCGTGGCCAGGTGGCTCCGAGACCGCGCGACACGGCGTCCAGCCGTGGACTCACCTTATCCTCTTCCTGCATCCTGCCACCAGTTTTTCTTCCTCGCAACCTCCACACACCGTCTCTTATCCATTATCTACTCCATTTCTCAACTGAATCCCACCCGGTCTCCCTACACCGCTCTCATCTGTAACCTACTCCATTTCGCCAAGCTCGCACCAGCGGCCATATCTGCGGGACCCGACATATCGGCGTCCGCGCGACTCGACAACCTGGCGTAGTGTCACCCTCGTCTCTTCCTACGAGTGCGGTATGTCGGTCGTCATTCTCTGTAGCCGGCCTCCGTTCCGGCGGCAACGAGGCTTGTTGTGGAGACTGGAGAGCCTGACCCAGCTACAACCCTAGTCCCCGGCACACACCCCCTCCGATCCCAGCGACGCCAAATACGATAAGATGACTTCGCGGCGCCGATAAGCCACTAGGTACAAGTACCCATTCTCAAAACCTAACCCCAAACCCTATGTGCATTCAGATCTGATCTAGATTAGGTTTTTCTTTGCTGGTGGAGTCGCCAAAACAAATCTGAGCCATTTCCCCCTTCTCAAACCCTAACTGTGCGTTCTATCATGATCTAGTGCTTGTTTTACTTTTTGGTCCGACCTGTGTCCATGCCAAGTACTGCTTGTACCTTGATATGGGTCTGTGTGCCTGCGTTTTTCTAGTTCATGGTTCGTGGATCTGGGACCTATGTGTCTGTATCTAGTGTTTGTTCGATTATCTAGGCCCTATGTGTCTGGATCTAGTGCATGTTCGTGGATCTGGGTCCTATGTTTCTGAATCTATGTGTTTGCAATTTTCAACATATCAGTACAGTTATGGTTTATACAGGAGATGTTGCTACTTTTATAATTTGTGAGTAAATTTCTGTACTGGAGTGGCACTGTATTTTTTAAGGTGTTGGGTCTCTGAATGAGGGATGTATGCTTTGCATGTGCTCACATACTGCCTCATGTTACTTTGGTCGGTAAAGAGTCTCACTATTAACCTGAAATGGTGCCTAACCCTGATAGTTATGGTTTGATCTTCATACACATGCACAGACCACTTTTCCTATTGTTAGCATAGTTATAAGAGCACCTAAATTAGACAAAACATATTCAGATTAAGCAACAGAGGATATTAACCACAATATATTTTTTTACTTAAGCTTTTTCTCTTATCTTATATCTTGTATTTCTTTTCATGTTTGGATGGCGTGAACGACGAGCTCACCAACGGAGGTGTGGTGTGAATGACCACATGCAAATGAAAAGATAAGAATCATTTATTGACCTATTCTTTGAATAAAAGGAACACTTTGTTTATAGATATGAACATTTCTTCTCCATGATTTATTGTCTTGTTAATTCAGTACCGGTCATTGCAATTTACAAAGACAAAATGAGCTATTATATGTGTACTTCCACTTTACATTTGTTGGTATCTTTAATTGTTTAATTTTATCCCCAATCATGTAACTTGTCGTCTGCATCCCATTAGTGTCCCATTTTTTATCTTTGTCTCATGGCTCCATCTGGGCATGTTACATGTATTTGTTTGCTTTGAATTTGTTGTTTGCTTTGAATTTATGTTGTTTTGAGGTTGCCATATATCCCAGTTTGCATACATGAATTGTGTCTCCCACAAGGCTGTGTTCTGTGTGGCATGATTGGTCCCACAATGTTCATATATTTAAACCTTATGATATCCCATGGCTAACTTTGTTTGATTGTTTTTGCACTCTAGAATATGTAAGCATTGCTAGAGTTGTAGTAGTAACAGTGCAAGGATGAAACTTAATAGTTGATACTATTTTCTAATTGGCTGCACACAAATAGCTAATTTAGTCTTTTAAGTGCTACATTAAAATTATATAGGCTTATCCAGCATGTGTTGGTCTTTTTGATTGAAACTATTAGGTCTTTTTTTTTTATTTATGCTCTCAGAGATATGCTGGTATTGCTCATCGGGTTGCTGGGAATTTGGATTTCTATCTCATTTGTGGTCTTTGCCACTCACATTGGTACTGTAATACTATGAGCACAGCAATGAAATTTCTTTTGAAACCACAGCTTGTACACAGATAAGTACTCTAACTGCTTTTATATTGTGGTTGTACACAAATATCTAATTTAGGAATTTCTGTTTTCCATTATACTTATACAATATTATATTGCACAGTGTATAAGCTTATGATTAAGACTAACCGGTCTTTTTAATTGGTGCTCTCAGAGATTTGATGGTAGCTGAGTAAGGTCTTAATGGGTAATTGGATTTCTCTCACATTTGTGGTATCTGCCACTCAGATTACTACATCAAAAGTTGAGTCAATCAATGAAAATGACCTAAACAGATAAGTTCTGAAAATTGATTATATATTATTCATGTTGTGTTGGTCTTTTTTGATTGAAACTAACTGTTCTTTTTAATTAATGCACTCAGAGATTTGATGGTAGCTGCCATTGGGTTACTTGGAACTTGGATTCTCTCACATTTCTGGTCTCTCTAAATCAGATTACCATATCAAAAGTTAAGTCCAGCAATGAAAATGACTTTTCAAATCGCAATTTCTAAACAGATAAGTTCTGAAACTGATTATTCAATGCGCATATTTAGAGTAATTTTTTTTCACTGAAAGCTTATTAAATTGCTGTTGTGCCTGGATCAACTTCAATTTTTGATAATATTTTGTAATTGTAATTTTCAGTTCTTGATAATGACATGGTTTAGTAATTGGTTTGTTCCACTATTAATTGGTTTAACTATTAATTAGTTTATTAAACTGTTTTGCGTGTATCAACTTTAATATTTAGTCATACTTGTAATTGGCTGCACACAAATAATAACTAATATAGGCTTATAAGTTATACATCAATTTTTGTTGGTTTAACAATGTAAATGTGTAAACTATTCATGCACATATAATAAATATGTAATATTCATGTGTTGTTGCTTATTTTTGTGTGCTACATATTTTTTAGTGTGATATACTACACACATATATATTATATAACGTTGGGACTTGCTGGCTTATGGCCGCTGGTGTCTGGCTGATAGCCTTTGTGGGCTGGATAATATTTGGCCTAGACTGGCTGCTGGCCTGCCTGGGCCATATTGGAGTGAATCTTGAGGATAGATTGTGTGTTCATGTATCTATGATCCTAGGTTAGTTTTCATATCTTTTCTTCAACCATACAGTAATTCACCAATCGAAATTACATTACTTTCTGTTAGCGTTTGCTTCTTATCTATGTAATGCAATATAAGAACTTCCAAAGACATGAAAAAATAAATCATGTTATGCACAATCGTTATCCCATAATTCAATCCATACAAACAAACTAATAATCCCTCATCGTTAACTTCTGATTGCTTTCGGTTTCTCTGTATCCGTTTCCTTTTATTCTGATTGTTATCGGTTTCCTTTTATTCTGATTGCTATTTATTTCATGACATATCTCATTCCTGTAAAACCACCTTATTGATTTATTCCCGCAGAATTAGACGCGTGAGTCAGATTTTTTTTTCTGGTCGTAGATGTATTTTCACGTGTCGCTGGTCGTACGGGTCCACTTGTCGACGCGAGGCATAGTTCGCACGACCTGTTGGCTGGCCGTACGAAAGCATTTGCGGCACGGCGAAAGTCTTATCTTTGTGCTTTGCCTTTTAGTTGTGGGAGATTTGGTAAGAGTGTGGGAGGCCAACAACACGAGGACAAGCTTGCCCTATCGGTGGGCGAGAGAAGGAATCTAAAAATTCGGCATTTTTTTGGGGGCTCTCACAGTCTCACTTCTTCCCCTAGCCACGCCGCCGAGCACACCCCTCCGCCGCCAGCCACCACCAGCCGCCGCAAAGAGCCAACGGCGGGTCGGAGGCGCACCTAGCAGGTTGCAGCGCAGGGCGCACCCCGCGCTCCCACAGGCAGCGCGGCACTCACGCCCGCGGCTGCGTCCGGCGCACACCCCTCAAGCTAGCTGCGGCTGCGTTCGGCGCACACCCCTCAAGCGGCGGCCAGCAGATCCTACTCCAGTGGGCGGAAGCACATCTTTCCCTGGCAATACGTAACCGCGACTGCTTCGAATCTGAGTCAGTGAATCAGAGCTGGAATCGGAGTCAAATCTCCTTTGGCGAAAGGTATGATTCAGTTTATTGGAATCTTTCTTGGGTAATCATCTTTGATTCGGATTCCGCTCACCTAGTTGAATCTGAGTCGATGAGTGGATCTTCTGGATATAAATTATAGCTCAGGTGGTTGCCCTCGATGAGTCGATGTGCTCTTCCCAAAGATTGTAACTCCTCCATCTTCGGCAAGAGCAGAGACAGAGAGACAGTTTTGTCAGAGGCAGGAGCAGAGGGGACCGAGATTCTGTTTTGGCATGATGTGCAGCAGAGACGGTACGATGAAACTTCGCTGTCTGTGGCGTCCGATCCTGCGAGCTTTGCTCAATGTCTTTGGGTCAACGTCGTTCCCCGGTTTACTGAAGATGTTCCAGAGAGAATTGGAAGAACATGTTCATCAACTAGTCACGGAAACAGTTACTGTGGGCACTGAATTGCCGGAGCTGCCGCAGGATATCCTGATGGACATCTTTCTTCTCTTGGATATCCCTGACCTTGTGCGTGCAGGATCAGTGTGCACGTCGTGGCACGCCGCCTACACCCGCCTGTGCAGCACTACTGATCATTGTTCGCTGCTGCAGCAGACACCAGCCACGCCATGCCTCCTGTACACGTCCGAATCCACCGGCACCAGGGCCATGGGTCTCTACAGCCTCGCGGAGAAGAAGGCCTACACGTTAACCCTCCCTGACCCTCCTATCCAGTGTAGGGTGTCATTGGATCCTCCTATGGCTGGATCATCACCGCAGATGAGGCGTCTGAGCTGCACGCCGTCAACCCCATCACCGGTGATCAGATTGCGCTGCCATCAGTCACCACCATCGAGCAGGTGAAGCCGATTTTTGATGACGCAGGCTCCATCTGTAGTTACGAGTACTCGCTGTACAGTGGGGAGCATTGCTATTCAACGCCAGAAATCCTGTCCCTCGCAGAGCTACGGGAATACCTTTACTATAAGGCCTTTCTTTCTTCAGATCCATCCACGGGGGACTACTTCGTGGTGCTCATCCACCACCCAATGAATCAGCTCTCATTTGCAAGGGCAGGGGATGATAAGTGGACATGGTTGCCTCCAAAAGATTCCTACGAAGACTGCCTGCTCCAGGGTGGGCTTCTCTATGCCTGCACTTCGTTTGGAGAAATCCATGTGTTCGAACTCGCCGCCGCCGGTGCTGTTCCAATGAAGATAGTTCTGGACGAGGTGAAACCTTCTTCGTTCGAGAGGATTTACATCGTCCAAGACCAGTGTGGTGAACTGTTGCAAATTTGGAGATCTGAAGATTCATCACTTTTTGATGATGATTATTATGAAACTGAGCCTACGCCACCCATGGTGACCAACAAGATCGAAGTACATAAGGTGGACCTTGCATCACAGAAGCTTGTGGATGTAAAAAATACCTTGGATAAGAATGTGCTGTTTATTGGGCATAATCAATCACTTTGCCTTTGCGCCAAAGAATATCCCCAATTGAAGGCAAACCATGCCTATTTTACTAATGATGATGGAATGGGTATTGAGTTTTCCAAAGATAATAGGTGTGATATTGGAGAATTTGACCTAGCGAAGAACAACAGAATGGAAATCGTATCCCCTCAGCTGTGGTCCAACTCTCCAGCACCTGTATGGCTGGTTCCAAATCCCCGGAGAATGAGTGTGCCCCTGCATAATTAGATATCAAGATGATTGGCTATGTGATTTTTTTTTCATGTCCCTTGAACGAAGTTGTCAAATACTTATTCATTCATTGAACAAAGTTCATCCCATCATTGAGTGCTGCTTAGTCCTTCACAGATATTTGTTTTTCATCAAAATTCGTTCCAAGCAAAACACATTCATTTATTTGGTGACTAGTCAATCTTGCTCAGTACACCGCATAACTGATCACGCCGTTAGTATGCGCGGATCCAGTCTGTCCGCGCCGAGAGATTGCTTGGCACACATACACATACTGCACTCATAATCTCGGTATGTATCCATACTCTTAATTGGGCGGCCTAAGCGGTAGAGCTTTAACGCCTGTGACCAAGAGGTCCAGGGTTCGAGCCCCAGCCTCTGCACATTTGTGCGGGAAAGGCCGGGGGCTATTTCCCTTCCCCAGACCCCGCAATGCGGGAGTCTACGGCATTGGGTACGCCCTTTTATCCATACTCTTAATTACTTTACACTAGTATATTTGTCCGTGCTAACGCTATGGGTTATATTAAATCCAAAGTTAATTCTATCAAATTGGAAGTACTTCATTAAGGTTTAGTCAAAAGCATAATTCTATGGATAAAAAAAATTGAGCAATGTTAGTTCAAAAGGCATAAGGCATAGATGTATTTTTATCAAAAAATTAAGAATTTAATCTCATTTTATAAAAAATCATATATGACAAAATTGCTAAAATAAATTATCCTCTCTATCCCACTCAACTATATCTAGGCATCCGCCCCCGCTCATGCACCGGCGATGACGGCAGCGACCATAGTGGTCGTCCCCCACAAATAAACTTTTAGGTGAAAGAAATTATCATTAAATCTCTTTTTGTTAAGTTGTTTCGGGCAAATAAATTCATTAAATTACCATAGCGGTTGTCCCCCACAAATAAACTTTGAGGCAAAAGTCATGAGATCTAGAACCGAGTAGCACTCACCTAGGGGAAATAAGAGATTATGGAATGAAAAATAGTAAAGAATCAAAAGAATTTAGAGATTTACAGCCTAAAAGATTTTGTTGCTCCCTCCGCATCACTAATATAGCCAAAACACCAGTAACTCAGTATATTGACCTCATCTGAAAGAGCATGACCATTAAATAAAATACTGAAAGAAAATAGTGGTGAGAACATGGCTGATGGTCGTATATATGTCAACATAGGGGTAAACAACAACAACAAAAACAAAAAAGAACCTGACAATCATCAATCTTCTACTCACACATAAAAATCTTCAAACCCAATAAATACCGTCTAGATCTTCGGTTCTCACACTATGTACATCATCACCTGTTGAGATTGACAATTTAGAAGATGTTGTCATCCAACAGCTCAAAAGCCACCTATCTCACATCTCTGAAGCTAACAACAATTAAAATCCATCTACAAAATAATTACATTGACTCACGTTATTTTGTGTTGTGCGTTATAGGGAAAACAAAATATAAATTTTGAAGTTTCGAACAAGCACTCATGCATCGATTTGGCATGGTACTCAATGTTTCATCACTAACCTAACAATAAGGTAAAAAAAGAGGCCGCAAATTATTGTTCCACCTTCCCTTCATCTCAGAAGAGATGCTATATGCCTATATATATTATTAGAATGTCTAATCGCAACAGCCAACAACAAAACCAGCTGGAGGCACCTAAGCAGTGACATGGATGTAGCGACCTTGATGAGGTGCCTAACAATGGTGCTACCACAGAAGGTGAGGCTGGCCACGTACCTTAATGAAATGGTTCATCAACAGCTCGACCTGTGGCTGGTAGCTCACCTCCTTGGAAGACGAAGAACTGTTCCTCCTTCTGTGGTGGCTTGGTCCTTCGAAGCTCCTCTGCCGTCGGGGCGTGACGTCGTCAGCGACGAGCTTTGCATGGATCTTGGCTAGTATTCTGCGAATGTGTGGATTCTCTTAGCTTTGTGAGCTCGGTTTGGAGAGACTGCACAGTGAACTTGATCTGGTCGATGTCCGCTTCGAGCGCGGCGTTGCTTCTGCACGATTTCTCCTCTTCCTCGGCTATGATCTTTGGCGATGCCCGGGCTGCTGAGCGCACGCCGCATTGCGCTTGCGCGAAATAGCTCAGCGCGCGCCGGGGGAGGTTGTGGGAGGCCGACCGCTGCAGCCTGGGAGTTGGCGCCGCCAGATTGGGTCTCGTCGTCCGCTCCTTCTCCCTGCCGATCACGTCGTCGATGTCCGACACCGTCCTCCGGTCGCCGACCGTCGACTTCTTCCCAGCGTCGGTGTCGACGACGGCGTCGAGCTCCGAGCAGAGCTGCTCCAGGTGTGCCACCGGGAGGGATGTGTTCCTCCTGGACTTGGACGTCTTGCCGTTGTTGTCCTGCACCTTTCAGAGGGGATTGTCCCCGGTGGCGTGGACGGCGAGCAGCCTGCGGTTCAAGGAGCCGATCTCCATCTCCTAGTGGAAGTCTCCTAGTGGAAGACGACGACCTTGAGGAAAGCGAGCATGTCCTCGTCGTGTTGGATCCGCTCCTCGGCCACCCGGTGGATCTGCTCCGCCTCCATACGCTCTGATGCCTTCTCCGCCTGCAGGCGCACGATCATGGCCAGCGCCTCGTCGGCTCGTGACGCCGCCGCCTGCCGCTCCTCCTCCAGCTCCACGCGCAGCTCGTCAACGGCCTGCGCCTGCTACCTTATGGCCTCCCGCAGCGCCGCCACATCGCCTTCTTCCTCAACTCCTCCGGCCATCGTCGATTCAGTTCCACAGCCACGGGATCTCTGAGTAGTAGTAACTACGCCTGGCTGCGAGCGAAAGAAGGAAAACGCACGCTGCCACAACATCTAAGTCCCTCATGCTAAACCAGCGGCGTGGTTCTTTTTTCGCGAGGCACGGGACAACGGCATGGTTCTTTTTCCATCACGCTAAACCAGCGGCGGGGCGAGTGGGATTCGATTTTTCCGCGGGATTGGCATGTTTCTTTTTAAGTTTTCATGACGCAAGTGGGATCAACGTGTTTTTTTTGCGAGGCACGCGAGTGGGTTTCGATCCCTGAAGCTTGTGCGTGGGTGGTGCGGGAGCGGGAGAAGGAGGGTGGGAGCGGGTCAGGAGATGAGATCCAGACTTCTTACTCTTTTAGGAGATTTATCTGTAAATTTAATCCAAATCTTTCTAGTGATAATGTACTCTTTCTAATTCAAAATTAAACGGTTCCTTTTGCACAAAATTCCTTGCATTGGTAGATGTAGAGATTCACGGTGAGGTAGACACTAGGGAGATTCACGGTGGGCGCGGCGGCCGAGGAAGATGATGATCATCGGCAACGACATATATAATTATAATGGAGGTTGCGACCGGTGATATCGTGAATGTGAACCAGCTCATCGATTGGAGGCCACAAAACTAGACCGTGTATTATTTTCCATTAAACAAAGTATGCACACATACTCTTTTCTAAAGATTGTATGCACACATACTTCGTAATTAAGAACTATACTAGCAAATATGACCGTACGTTACAACAGAGGAGAAAAAAAGCTATCAATAATTAAAAATGAGTATATGGGGTTCTTCAAATCATTGAACATTCTCTAATATATTGCGTAATAAATAGTTCTTACCGCTAAATTATGAGTGAATGTGTGATCTTTTGGGCGCGTCATAACATGAGCGAGCGCTAATAAAAAAGAACTTGTCTTCAACCTCGGTCTAATATATGCAATACCATAATTTTATAATTTTATTTATTTATTTGTTCCAATATATGTAATCCCACATTTTTATAGTTTTATTTATTTTATTTGTTCTAATGTATGCAATCCCACATTTTCATACATTTATTTATTTAATTTATCTTGCCAGGGTGTTAGAACATGAAATCTATTTTGTTCTAATATATGCAATTCCACATTTTCGTATATTTATTTATTTGTGTTGCCAACCTTAAGGTGTTAACATATGAAAAGTTTCATAGCTTTTATTTATTTTATTTGATCTAATATAGCAATCTCATATTTTTCATGCATTTATTTGTCTTGTCAACCTTGAGGCTGTTAGCGTATGAATATTTGTTATAATATATGCAATCCCACATTTT
This sequence comes from Microstegium vimineum, assembly GCA_022036555.1. NCBI lineage: Eukaryota > Viridiplantae > Streptophyta > Magnoliopsida > Poales > Poaceae > Microstegium > Microstegium vimineum. Next base: position 13,965,361 of record CM039133.1, read on the forward strand.
TCCTATATTTATTTATTTGTCTTGTCAACCTTGAGCGTGTTAGCATATGAATATTTGTAATAATATATGCAATCCCACATTTTTCTACATATATACGAAAAGTTTGAAGTTATTAGAAACTTTAAATAAATAAAGTTTCAACAATTAACATTTGAGCACTTGTGGTATGGTGGTAAGCCCTTTTTATTTTGAAAAAGCTGCAGATCCACTTTCAAATCCTCAAAGCATTTTGCTTGTGGCTGGATTGGGCCGCAATTGCTGTGAATTGGGCCGACACGAGGCGCAGGTTACTGGATTGGGCCTCTGTGCAGGTGTATGGATTAGACCGCAAGTGCGCAGGTTGCTGGATTGGGCCTCTGCGCAGGTGGCTGAATTGAGCCCCGAATTGGGTCTAAATGTATTGACAAAGGAAAAACAATTCAGACAAAAAAGAGACTTAAATTTTCTCTCTCTCTCTCTCTCTCTCTCTCTCTCTATATATATATATATATATATATATCCATCTGCTTTACTTTCCTTTAAAAAGCGTATTTTTTGCAAGGTTCTAAATAACTCATTTAGACATTTAGTTTTTTATCTCCTTAAACAGGCTATAGCGCCAGCTATGAGCTAACTTAAATATGAAAAAACTTAGCTAAATCCTTTTCGAACAGATATAGTCGGAGATTTAAAACCTTGATATTCTAGTATACATAAATATACTTTTTTAAGATAGTATGTACCCTGTACCTGCTATGATATACGTCTTTTTTACCTTTTGACATTTTTTCGAAAGATTCTCTCAAATATACTGTCACACCCAATTTTAAGAATAAAATTGAATGCGAATAACTCATGTGTGCCCAGAGATCAATCACACACACAAGCCGACAAATCTTTAAATAGCACCATCACTGAGTGCTTATTACATAACGAATAATATTCTTAATCAAAACAGCGGAAAATAAAGATAACTCTCGCGACGAAGCTCCACTTCACATGGAACGCCGACTGGTTGATCACTAGCATAGTACTCTTCACGGTAGTCTTCATAGCCATCTGATGAGGTTGATAAAGGCAAGGGTGAGCACTTAAAGTACTCAGCAAGAGTAACACAGGGTTATGAAGCTCAAAAGGCTGACACTGTCTTACTGCGGTTGCTTTTAACTTGGTCAAGTTTTACCAACACTTAGCTTTAGTTATGCATTACCCAATTGATAACCACATGATAAGAATAGTAATCCATATTAACAATTAAACAACATCTTCATCTACACTGTGAGTTTTCCAGGCCGCTCGTGACCGTGAGCACGACTATCATGATAGATTTACACTCTACAAAGGTTACACACTTTACCCACAAGCCGTGTTGCCCATATGCCCGGGTTTGCAACTCCCAAAACACTTCCAAGGTGAGTGGGCAGGGTACACTATGAAGTATTTCAAAAAGTCTTTCTAGCAAGTAGTAGACCCTACGAACCCAATGCAAAGGGGTATATGGGACACCCCGATGGTACCACCCGCAGCGGTCCCCACACAAGCTATACCCCATAACCAGCTCGGCAAAGGTGCCTTTCACGAACTACAACCATGCTAGTCCAACTCCCATACTTGACTAAAGTCAGAGCCATATAGCACTCGTGATTACATTTAAGTCCCAGCTTTTGCCCTACAGCGGGGTCCTATTCCATGTTGCTACAAAAGCCAATTTTGTCTCATTGTTGCATATAACCATTAGTCAAGATTCTTCTCATAATTCATAAAGCATAGCAGATCTACCCATATGCAATAGTATCCCAAGGTGACAAGGTACAAGGTAACAAGCTATGGTAGATCTAAATAGGAATCAAATTAAGACACATGCAACATGACTAGATTGATTAAGGTGAATAGGTAACAAGGATGATCCCATGTTAAACTTGCCTTGATCACAAAGCTCCTGGTGGTCTTGATCTGCTGAAAAGAACTCTAGATCGCCGAAAATCTCACCGGCTGTACTCGATCAACATCACCACGCAATCATCCAAACAATCATACACGAAGCAACCAAGATATAATTAGAACATTACACCAAAACAGTAAAGAGGTTTTGAAAAGATTATAAAACTGATCTATACTATACTACGATCACAAAGACGCGAAATTCACGCTAAACGGATCTAAAATGAATGAACTATATATTAAACAAGATTTACTATACAAGATTAAAGCATTAAAAGAATTAATCTAGTCTTGATTTTAAAAAGTGATTAACATAGATGAAAACTATTCCATCAGATAGATTATAAAATTACGAAGCTAACGCAACTTGAACGGGTCGATTTGGATTAAAAACGAGCAAGTTATAGGTATTTGAAAACAGTGGCAAAACTGTAAATTACTGGATCTATTTTGAAATAAAACAATTAAAGGAAATTCGGTTTAATTAAACAGATCTGGATTCCGGGTTGAATCAAGGAAACCTTGGGGCTTTTTAGAAAATCATCCCACGAAGGGGTATGGATGGATCTGATCCATCCAATCTAATCTGGACGGACTAGATTAGAAGGACAAGAGTTGGCGGTGCTCCTGCCGGAGCAGAGGGCAGGGCGGTGGTGCCATGGCCGAATCGAGCCCTAGCTCGCTGGTGCAACTAGACCGGGGGCTCTGGTGCTCGGTTTTTCGATCCGAGAGCACCGGAAGACAGAACGGAGAGAGGCGAACTCACCAAGGACAAAGACGGGGCTCGATGAAGGACTTGGATGGCCGACGACGACGAACAGCGGCGGCGGAGCTCCTGCACACGGCGACAAGGTCAACTGGAGCGTAATTGAAAGATAAAAGAGAGAGGGGAGGTGTTCCGCGACTCCGCGAAGATGATTCGAGGCTCGAGAAAACTCACGGAGGTGATGGAACGGTGATGTGCTTGGCGGCGGCGTTCTGCTTCGGCGACGGACGCGATGCGAGGCGGCGCTGCTGCTAGCTTGAGGCGAGGGCAAGGCGAGTAGATGGGGAAAAACGGCGGGGTACGACACTATATATAGTGGTCAGGGAGGAGGCCGGTGCGGCTACGCCTGTCCGCGGAGAAATCGCGAAGGCGGTTGCGGGTTTGTCACACACGCGTGAACGAGCAGAGTCCGAGTCGAACTCGACTGGAGGGAAGGGAAGGGGCTGATGCGCGGGGCCGCTGCATCGGAGAGAGGGGTCGAGGCCGAGCGGAAGTCGAGGATCGAGCAAGGGTCGAGGCTCGAGGCTGAGTCGAAGTTGAGGCTCGAGCGGGGTCGAGACTCGAGGCCGAGTCGAGCTCGAGGCCGTGCAGGGGTCGAGACGGAGTCGAAACTCGGGGCCGAGTCGAGCTCGAGGCCGTGCAGGGGTCGAGACGGAGTCGAAACTCGGGGCCGAGTCGAGCTCGAGGCCGAACAGGCCTGCGGCGTGTTGCTGGGTCGAGGAGGCCGACGGGCCGAAGGAAGGGAAAAGAGGGAGAAAGAGAGAAAAAGGGTGTTCCCATTTCTTTTCTTGGCAAAATTTTCCAAACTGATTTCTAAAGGGTTTTAAAAACCACTTTGAGCTTTGCAAACCAATCAGTACAGAGAAGAAAATGCAGAGGCCGCAATGCACATACATGTTGAACCCTAACATGAGATATTTATTTTAGTTTTATTTAATGAATTCTATGATCACAACAAATACTTGAATTGAATCAAATTAAAGCAAATTAAATTTAAATTCAAACCTAATTTGCTAATTCAAATTTTAGGTTGTTACAAATCTACACCCCTTAAAAGAATCTTGACCCGAGATTCCCAGATTTTACTTACTTAAAGAGTTGAGTGTAGGTTTTTCTTAGATCTTCCTCTCTTTCCCAAGTGGCCTCTTTCTCGGTATATCGATTCCACTAAACCTTGCACATCTTGATAACCTTACTCCTGGTAATTCTTTCAGCTGTTTCCAAAATCTTAATCGGATATTCCTCATAGGTCAAATCTTCCTTAACTGTGAGTTCCTCCAACGGTATCTGTTCTTCGGGTACTCGCAAACACTTGTTAAGCTGAGATATGTGGAACACATCGTGAACTCCTAAGAGTCTTTCTGGTAACTCTAACCGATAAGCAACTTCTCCACGTCTCTCAAGAATCTTGAATGGACCAATATATCTAGGTCCTAACTTTCCTTTCATATTGAACCGTTTCACACTTCTCATAGGTGACACTTTCAAGTAAACATAATCACCTACCTCAAAAGACAAATCTCTTCTTCGGTTATCCGCGTAGCTCTTCTGTCGAGACTGTGCTATCTTTAGATTATCTCTGATTACTCGGACTTGTTCTTCTGCATCTCTCAGAACATCTGGTCCAAACACTTGAGTTTCTCCTGTCTGATTCCAGTACAACGGAGTTCTACACTTCCGTCCATACAAAGCTTCAAACGGCGCCATCTTACGACTTTCCTGATAACTGTTGTTATATGAGAACCCAGCGTAGGGCAAACTCTTGTCCCAACTGGTACCATACTGCAAATCACAAGCTCTCAACATATCTTCTAGCACTTGATTTGTTCTTTCTGTCTGTCCATCTGTCTGAGGGTGATAGGCTGAGCTAAAATTCAACACTGTTCCGAGGGATTCGTGCACCTTCTTCCAAAAGTGCGAAGTGAACTGGGTCCCTCTATCTGACACAATCTTCTTTGGAACTCCATGCTAGCATACTATCCTTTCCATGTACAACTCAGCTAACTGTGCTCCCGTATAAGTAGTTCGGACTGGCAAGAAGTGAGCTACCTTAGTCAAGCGATCAATTATGACCCAGATTGAGTCATAACCTTTCCGAGTAAGCGGTAACCCAACTATGAAATCCATACCAACCTCGTCCCACTTCCATTCAGGTATCTTCATCGGTTGCAACAGTCCTGCAGGTCTCTGATGTTCTGCTTTAACCCTCTGACATGTATCACATATTGCTACATATTTTGCCACGTCACGTTTCAATCCAACCCACCAATATTTCTCTTTAAGATCTAAGTACATCTTAGTGCTTCCAGGATGTATTGAGTAGATTGACTCATGAGCTTCTCGTAGAATCGTTTGTCGAATAGACTTGATGTCGGGGACACAGATCCTCTTTCCATACCACAAGGTACCATTATCATCTAACCGGAAACCGGGCGACCTTCCTTCCTTCACATTCTCAAATATTAATTGAGGGTTCTTATCCTTTGATTGACCTTCACGAATCTCTTTCTCTAGTGTAGGCTCAACTACCATCTCCCTAGCATTAGCAACAATGCTCAAGTTGAGATGCTCAAGTTCAGCACACAACTCTTCAGGCAAAGGTATTGTCCGAATCTCATTAGCATAACTCTTCCTGCTAAGAGCATCGGCCACAACATTGGCTTTACCAGGATGATAGTGAACATCTAAGTCATAATCCTTGATCAGCTCCAACCAATGACGTTGCCTCAAATTCAAATCTAATTGAGTAAAGATGTATTTCAGGCTCTTGTGGTCGGTGTAGATGTCACACTTATGACCAATAAGATAGTGTCTCCATATCTTCAATGCATGAACCACAGCTGCCAACTCCAAATCATGAGTCGGATAATTCAACTCATGCTTCCTCAGTTGTCGCGAAGCATACGCAACAACTCTTCCTTCTTGCATAAGCACACAACCCAAACCAAGACGAGAGGCATCACAATAAATAGAGAATTTCTGACTCAAGTCTGGCAAGGTCAACACAGGAGTTGTAGTCAATCTCTTTTTCAATTCTTCAAAGTTAGCCTGACACTTTTCTGACCAAGCAAACTTGGCATCCTTCTCAAGCAACGCTGTCATAGGTTTAGCTAGCTTAGAGAATCCTTCAATGAACCTTCTATAATATCCAGCTAAACCAAGGAAACTGCGAATCTCACTGACATTGGTTGGGGATTTCCAATTTAGTACATCTTCCACCTTACTAGGATCAACTGATATTCCTCCATTAGACACAACATGGCCAAGAAATGAAACTTCTTTCAACCAAAATTCACACTTACTTCTTTTAGCATACAACTGGTGCTCTCTAAGCTTCTGTAATACCAATCTTAAGTGTTCAGCATGTTCATCATCATTCTTGGAGTAGATCAGAATATCATCAAAAAATACCACCATAAACTTATCCAGATATTCCATAAAGACCTTGTTCATCAAATACATGAAGTATGCAGGTGCATTGGTAAGACCGAAAGACATCACCGTATACTCATACAACCCATACCTCGTAGTGAATGCTGTCTTGGGAACATCTGAAGCACGGATCTTCAACTGATGATAACCAAACCGAAGATCAATCTTGGAGAACACACAAGCACCCTTCAACTGATCAAACAAATCATCGATTTTGGGCAAAGGATACTTGTTCTTGATAGTTACCTCATTGAGTGACCGATAATCAACACACATCCTCTGACTGCCATCTTTCTTTTCAACAAAAATAACCGGTGCACCCCAAGGTGAAGAGCTAGGACGAATAAAACCTTTATCCGACAACTCTTTAATTTGTTTCTTAAGTTCCTCTAATTCTTTTACTCCCATCCTATATGGTCGTTTAGCTATAGGTGCAGTTCCAGGTAATAACTCAATTATGAATTCAATGTCACGATCGGGAGGCATACCTGGCAAATCTTCGGGGAACACATCCGGAAATTCATCAACAACTAGCTCTGCTGGGTTGTCATTCTCCTCAAGCTGATTGACGGAGGCTGTCGGAGGAGGTTGCATAACCACATCAACACTGATCCTGCCTCCTGTAGGTGTAGACAATTCAACTATCTTCTTATCACACTTGATCACTGCATCTTGCTTTCTCATCCAGTCCAATCCCAATATAACATCAATCCCAGAGGTCCTTAAAACTATAAGGTGAGCTTTGAAGTCTACCCCCTTAGAGTAACAGTAACCGATGGACAATAACAATCGGTTCTCATAACCCCACCCGGTGAATTTACGATTATAGGATTTTGCATTGCTAACAAAGATATTCCATGCATTCTAACAAAAGATTGCGATATGAAAGAATGTGATGCTCCAGAATCAAAAAGAACAGTAGCAGGGATGGAGTTGACATGAAACGTACCCATCATCACTTCTGGCGCTTCCTGGGCTGCTTTTGCAGACACGTGGTTCACGCTCCTATTATGTGAGGGCGGCTGGTACCTTCCTCTCTGGTTGTTGCTGTTCTGACTTGGAGGGTTTGGTGAGTTTTGCTTCTTGGGGCAGTTATAGGAGAGATGTCCGGGTTCACCACAAGCAAAACACTTGATGGGGGTATTGGGAACATTAGCCTTTGCTGGGGTGCTGCTGGATGAGCCTTGACGAGGTCCTGAGTAACCATCCTGCTGCCGAAACGGTGGTCGTTGCTGGTTCGGGTTACAGTTCCCATAGTTGGATGTGCCTTGGTACCTCTGCTGGTAACCCTACTGAGGATAGTTGGGACGCTGGCGAGTGTTGCTCCTAGAAGCTTGTCCCCTAAGCTTCCTCTTCTTGTCCATCTCCCTGCGTTCATTGTCCAGAACGATGGCACAGTTCACCAAGGATTGGAAATTTGGGTATGTATTACCCTTCAGCTGCAACCGAAGTTCATAATAGATCCCCTTTAAGAAGAGACGCTGCTTATCAGCATCATCCCTTACTTCATTGGGAGCATAGCGAGCTAGCTGCGAGAACTTGTCATGGTACTCGCTGACTGACATCTGTCCCAACCGAAGGTTCCTGAATTCTTCTTGCTTCAGCTCTATGATTCCATCTGGAATGTGGCACGCCTTGAAGTCCCTGGAAAATTCCTCCCAGGTGATAGCGGGAGCATTGACGGGGCGAGCATCTTGGTATGTCTCCCACCAGGTCTGAGCTGCTCCTTGAAGCTGACCAGAAGCATACAGTACTTTCTCCTGGTCATTGCACTGGGCGATGTTGAGTTGCTTTTCCACCGCACGCAACCAATCATCCGCCTCCAACGGATCACTGGCATGAGAGAAAACGGGAGGGTGTCCTTGCAGAAATTCCCTCCGCTTGTTGACAGGTGGAGCTCCAATAGGTTGATGGGGTTGGTTTTGCATGAACTGCATCATAGCTTGCATTGTCTGCATCATCTGAGCCTGCATCTGCTCTGGGGTCATCGCGGGTGGTGGAGGTAGTGGGTGCTGGTTGTCGTTGTTGTTGCCATCCTGACTTCCATCGATGTTGGATCCAGAGTTGGTCCTGGTGCGAGGCATCTGTCATATAGCACATAAGAACAATTTTAAAACCTGACACGAGATGAGTCTGTAACTTTTCTGGATTTTCAGCACCACAACAGTCTAGAAAAACAGTCATATATGAATTTCCTGAACTCAGATGGAGGCAAAGCTTACATGGTTGGAAAGATAAAGAAATTATCTACAACTTTCGCAATACCAACTTTTTCTGATTCTGACATCCAGTTAAGCATAACTTACGTTTAAACAGATCTGTCCAGAATACCAAACTGCGCTGAAACATCAACTTGTAGGAATTGTTTCGCTTAACTCCGAACAGATATGAAGGTGATTCTTGCGGCCACGGAAAGGTGAGGAAGTCTACTGTTTCCAGTTAAATTTTAGTGATTTTAGGACGTTCAGAATTATTTAGGAAAAATTAACAAGACAAAGAGGTCTGAAAAGACATATTAACGAAACTGCAACTTTATTTATTATTCAACTTTTTCAAGTCACCCAACCTAAGCTATGAGTGTTGCAGACAGAACCACAACCTCAACAATCATTACAAAGAACCAACTCACACATTATCAAAAGCACAAGCAACTAAACACATAGAAGCACACACGACTTACGATCTAGCGAAAGATGATAAAAGGGACTCCTAATCCTAATTCTTCTTGATCTTCTTGAAGTTCAAAGGCAGATTGTTTCGCCGTATCAGTTGGTGTATGGACACGATGCTGTCCTACCTTGGGAAATTAAAACTGGTTCTAGGCGATTGTTTTCTCAGGACCAATTGACAACCGATGAATATGACGTCCTTATGAAGGATGAATTAGAAGATCTGGCGGGTCATCGGTTAAGGGCTCTAATTAGTATTGAAGAAAACAAGAAGAGGGTTGCCAGGTGGTATAATAAGAAAGTAAAGGTGAAAGAATTTGCCGATGGTGATCTGGTGTGGAAATTGATTTTACCGATTGGGACTAAGAGTTCAAAGTTTGGGAAGTGGTCTCCTAATTGGGAAGGTCCTTTTTGGATAAATCAATCTGTTCCTGGCAACACTTATATTTTGGAAACTCTTGAAGGAGTTGCATTTTCCAGAGCAATAAATGTTAAATATTTGAAGAAGTATTATCCTAATATCTGGATGGATGCATGAAAGCGATACATATATGTCGATGACAAAGTTATCATACAAGAAACATCGAAAGGAAAGCATTAATGTTATGTTACATGTGGATTACTTGTTAAGCTCAAAAGCAATGAGTTACAACAGATCTTGAATACATGAGATCACACGAAGGCGAACTTGGCCGGCTTCTTCTATCTCCCTGGTGTCGTCGTCGGCAGTACCCTCGACTATCTTGGCCTTTCTCCTCAGCAGAAGAGCTTCACGAGCGTTGGCGTCCCTTTCCTGTTGTAAAGTTTTGGTCATGATAGGGAGTTGGGTCTTCTTCTGGGTGGCCGAATCTAAGGCTTTGTCTACTTTCTTCAGTTCGGCCAGCAACTCTTCTTTTTGCACCGACAGACGGGCGATCTTCTGGTCGAGTTCAGTGCTAGAGGCTTCTAGGCGACCGATGTCCTTGTGCTTTTCGGCCGCGTCCGATCAGTTCCCCGCCTTGTCTCTTTCGCAATCAAGCGCAAATCCGCGCTAACGGCGCGTCGACCAAGTCCCGCTCTGCGCCGCTCACCGCAAACACGCCAGCGCCGCTGCCACCACCCGCACCATCGCGTCACGTCCCTTCTAGCAGCGCCGGTCGGCCATGACCAAGCAAAGAGGAGCGCCTATACCTCCTCCACCTCCCGCACTCGTTTGCACTCATCCACACTCGCGCAATCGCTCGCATCCCTCTGCCATCGTTGTGCCGAGAGTTTCGAGCACCGCAAGCGCCCCTTCTCAAATCCACCACCACCCAAGCTCCTTTGCTCAATCCCTCTCGCACTAGCCTTCGCCTTTGCCCTGCACCCATGCTGCTCGCCTTTGTTTCACCAGCCGTGGACTCCAGTCGCCGGAACGTTCTCGCCGTTCTTCGACTCCGAGTCGCCACCGCACCGATCAACCAGCGTTCACCGTTCGCCGTCTTGTCTCCGACGCCTCCATCTTCATGGAAGCCTCACCAGAGACAGTCGAGGTGAGAACGCCGTTCCTTTAGCTTCAGTTCGACCCGTGTCGTCACAGCACCGTTGGCCGTGCGCCATTGCCGCCGCCGCGGAGCTTGCACGTGGACAGGTTTCCACAGAGCCTCTCTGGCTCAGCTAGCCCTCGAGCCGCACTCACCACATCACCACGATGCTCCCGCACCACAGCGCCAAGCTTCGCATCGCCGGTGATCACTTCGCCGTGTCACATCGCCATGTTGCACCGCCACCGCACACCGTCGACCCCTCCTCACGGTCGCGCCGGTTCAACCAGCACCACCAGTGGCTGCGCGTAGTCATCCCGAGCCTAGCACAACCAACCCCACCGCCGAAGACTTCACCATCGGCAAGAACCGTCGATCAGCACCGTTCTCTGTCCGCTCGACGATCGCTGGACCTCGAGTAATCGAGGGTCACGCCCGTCAGTTACCTCGAGTGCCTCTGCATGCCTCGAGCCCGTTCCCGAAATGATTTCCTATTCTGTTTTCAGTTGTATGCCATGCTTGTTTGTATCTAGAGTTGGTAAAGTCTTGTTGCTAGTCTCTGTAGAAGTTATAGCCTGTTTTGTCCTGCTAGCTAGTAGCTCTAGCCCTAGTAGCTTTGTGGTAGTTCTTTTGGGTGTATGCTTAGAATCTCTGTTAGTGTGTTAAATCCTGTTCAAGCATCATCCCTGCACCATTCAGTTATTTATTTATGCATTGCAATCATTTAGGATCCGTGGAGGAACATCAGGAGCCCACAGAGACCGAAGTCCAGGAAGTACAGGAGCTGTACGAGGAGTACCAAGAGCTCGACACTAACCTTCCTGAGTGCCCTGACCACCAACCCTCCACCTTCTCTCAAGGCAAGCCCCGGAGCATTCTTAAGCCTCCCAGTTTTTACAACTAATCTACTTGAGTATTTTATACTGTGATGCATTAGGTGATAGGAGTTGTTTGAATCCAAAATTGATGCATTACCCTCCTTGATTATTGTTTTACCTACCTTGTTACCCTGTTAATGATAAAGTAAAAACAACCGCTTAGCATGCTTAGAAATAATGGTTACCTTTCTTTTTATGTTTCGTATTATCCCTTGGGGGTAATACTATCACGGCTGGCTATATCCGCTATCGTGGAAAGAACCTATGGTAGTGATGAAATACGGTCAACTGGAAGGCAAGTGCACCAAGTGGTTTAGACTTGGGGCAGTCCGTCCATTGGATCGTGTAGGTTTGTACACGATGGTGGCCCTCTTACATCTTTGAATGCGCCCTTTCGCATAGGGGCCGTTGTGAGTATCGACCTCGAAGCCGAGTAAACACTGTCCGGGCCGGAGCTCGCTCTGCTGTGAGCACCCCTCTAGACTGTAGGCATGATCTGCCCCGTGGTGGCCATCTATTTTCTACAATTGGGGTGGACCAATGCAAGCCCGCGTCGATTACCACCTGGACTTTGTTGAGCGGTAACCTAATGCTGACCCGACGAGGAAAGTATGGGCGTGTGTTAAAGGTAATCTTACCAGCTGGTGTATATCGATTCGAATTGCCGCCCCCACTGGATATGGGGGATTATGCTGAGCTTCACCACGGTACAACTCCATGTGACATCGTAATGGTTCTACTAAAATATTGATGAAGGAACTGGATATATGTTATTATATTGTTTGAGTAGATTCAAGTGTGTGCTTTAGTATAGATGCAATAACCTAGAAATAATTAGTAGGATAAAAGATGACTGCTCATCGCATCATTAAAGTAAACTCCTTTAATTTAAGCATTTCCGCAAAGTAAAGCTTACCCAACCCCAGATACACCCATGCATATCCTTGGAGTCTTTATTTTCAGTTAGACGGGTAAGTCTAGCTGAGTACATTCCCGTACTCAGGGTTTATCCCGTTTGTTGCAGATGGCCAAGTATACATCGGCTATTGTAAGCACTGTCTCTATCCTTTCTACGGAGAAGATGAGTAGGCCTTGGGCAAGGTCTTCTACAAGCTCACCTTTTGCTATTGTCGGACCTGACGTTGTGGGCACCCTTGTCTTTTAAAACTTCAAGTTCAGTTCAAACACTGTTTTATTTGGCCGCAAGTGTTGTGGCGTAAGTACTACTTTTATTTGGAACAAAAGTGTTGTAATAACTTTATTTCGTACTTTAAGTATTTCTAGTTGTTTTGTGTCTCGATCGAATGTGTATCCCTGAATGTACGCGATCCTGAGTTGATGTAAGAAATCCTTCGAGATTTCCGGACTACCGGAGTATATGGGCTCAAGTGTTTTAAGTGGTTGCTAAGTCAGCTACTTTAGCACTTGATCTCTTATAATCTGGGCGGTTCCGTCACATGGGAGGCTGACCGGTGCAGCCTAGGAGTTAGCGTCGCCAGATTGGGTCTCGTCGTTCGCTCCTTCTCCCTGCCGATCACGTCGTCGATGTCCGACACTGTCCTCCGATCGCCGACCGTCGACTTCTTCCCGGCGTTGGTGTCGACGACGACGTCGAGCTCCGAGCAGAGCTGCTCCAGGTGTGCCACCGGAGGGATGCGTTCCTCCTGGACTCGGACGTCGTGCTGCTGTTGTCCTGCACCTTTCAGAGGGGATCGTCCCCGATGGCGTGGACGACGAGCAACCTACGGTTCAAGGAGCCGATCTCCATCTCCTAGTGGAAGACGATGACCTTGAGGAAAGCGAGCGTGTCCTCGTCGTGTTGGATCCGCTCCTCGGCCACTCGGTGGAACTGCTCCGCCTCCATACACTCTGCTGCCTTCTCCGCCTGCAGGCGCACGATCATGGCCAGCGCCTCGTCGGCTCGCGACGCCGCCGCCTGCCGCTCCTCCTCCAGCTCCACGCGCAGCTTGTCAACGGCCTACGCCTGCTGCCTCAGGGCCTCCCGCAGCGCCGCCACATCGCCTTCTTCCTCAACTCCTCCGGCCATCGTCGATTCAGTTCCACAGCCACGGGATCTCTGAGTAGTAGTAACTACGCCTGGCCGCGAGCGAAAGAAGGAAAACGCACGCCGCCACAGCACCTAAGTCCCTCATGCTAAACTGGCGACGTGGTTCTTTTTTCGCGAGGCACGGGACGGCGGCATGGTTCTTTTCCATCACGCTAAACCGGCGACGGGGCGAGTGGGATTTTTCCGCGAGGCACGCGAGTGTGATCGGCGTGTTTTTTTTCATGACGCGAGTGAGATTGGCGTTTTTTTTTCTCGAGGCACGCAAGTGGGATTCGATTTTTCCGTGGGATCGGCATGTTTCTTTTTAAGTTTTCGCGACGCGAGTGGGATCAATGTGTTTTTTTTTTCGCGAGGCACGCGAGTGGGATTCGATCCCTGAAGCTTGTGCGTGGGTGGTGTGGGAGCGGGAGAAGGAGGGTGGGAACCTGGTTGTGGGGTCAGGAGATGAGATCCAGACTTCTTACTCTTTTAGAAGATTTCAATTATAGTAGAGATTTATCTGTAAATTTAATCCAAATCTTTCTAGTGATAATGTACTCTTTCTAATTCAAAATTAAACGGTGCCTTTTGCACAAAATTCCTTGCATTGGTACATGTAGAGATTCACGGTGAGGTAGACACTAGGGAGATTCACGGTGGGCGTGGCCGAGGAAGATGATGATCATCGGCAACGACATATATAATGGGGGCTGCGACCGGTGATATCGTGAACGTGAACCAGCTCATCGATTGGAGGCCACAAAACTAGACCGTGTATTATTTTCCATTAAACAAAGTATGCACACATACTCTTTTCTAAAGATTGTATGCACACATACTTCGTAATTAAGAACTATACTAGCAAATATGACCGTGCGTTACAACGGAGGAGAAAAAAAGCTATCAATAATTAAAAATGAGTATATGGGGTTTCTTCAAATCATTGAACATTCTCTAATATATTGCGTAATAAATAGTTCTTACCGCTAAATTATGAGTGAATGTGTGATCTTTTGGGCGCGTCATAACATGAGCGAGCGCTAATAAAAAAGAACTTGTCTTCAACCTCGGTCTAATATATGCAATACCATAATTTTATAATTTTATTTATTTATTTGTTCCAATATATGTAATCCCACATTTTTATAGTTTTATTTATTTTATTTGTTCTAATATATGCAATCCCACATTTTCATACATTTATTTATTTAATTTATCTTGCCAGGGGTTAGAATATGAAATCTATTTTGTTCTAATATATGCAATTCCACATTTTCGTATATTTATTTATTTGTGTTGCCAACCTTAAGGTGTTAACATATGAAAAGTTTCATAGCTTTTATTTATTTTATTTGATCTAATATATCAATCTCATATTTTTCATGCATTTATTTGTCTTGTCAACCTTGAGGCTGTTAGCGTATGAATATTTGTTATAATATATGCAATCCTACACTTTTCCTATATTTATTTATTTGTCTTGTCAACCTTGAGCGTGTTAGCATATGAATATTTGTAATAATATATGTAATCCCACATTTTTCTACATATATACGAAAAGTTTGAAGTTATTAGAAACTTTAAATAAATAAAGTTTCAACAATTAACATTTGAGCACTTGTGGTATGGTGGTAAGCCCTTTTTATTTTGAAAAAGCTGCAGACCCACTTTCAAATCCTCAAAGCATTTTGCTTGTGGCTGGATTGGGCCGCAATTGCTGTGAATTGGGCCGGCACGAGGCGCAGTTACTGGATTGGGCCTCTGTGCAGGTGTATGGATTAGACCGTAAGTGCGCAGGTTGCTGGATTGGGCCTCTGCGCAGGTGGTTGAATTGAGCCCCGAATTGGGTCTAAATGTATTGACAAAGGAAAAACAATTCAGACAAAAAAGAGACTTAAATTTTGTATCTCTCTCTCTCTCTATATATATATATATATATATATATATATATATATATATATATATATATATCCATCTGCTTTACTTTCCATTAAAAAGCGTATTTTCTGCAAGGTTCTAAATAACTCATTTAGACATTTAGTTTTTTATCTCCTAAAACAGGCTATAGCGCCAGCTATGAGCTAACTTAAATATGAAAAAACTTAGCTAAATCCTTTTCGAACAGATAGAGATTTAAAACCTTGATATTCTAGTATACATAAATATACTTTTTTAAGATAGTATGTACCCCGTACCTGCTATGATATACGTCTTTTTTACTTTTTGACATTTTTTCGAAAGATTCTCTCAAATACACACCTGTCCGAAATATTTCAGAATCTAGACCTTTAGCTCCACGCCACCGATACTGGCGCCAAGCTTACACTTCTCGGCGTCAATGTGGGTTGCACGGTTATATTTGACGGGTCGATGGCCGATGGCACGGCGTACATGTGCCACGGATCTCGACGCCATGGTGGTTGGCGCCGAGCTATTATCTATACATATCCGTTTGAAATGAAATAAGTAAAATTTGTATTAGAAAAATACAGCAACAAAACTACAATTTAATTGGTTACTGGTCCTAAGTTCAAACTCCACCAAATACTATTATTTTGCTACATTTGTATATTTTCTATAAGCAAAAGAACAAGAACCGTATAACAAATCTTTTTACTACTTTTTTTATAAGCAACTATAACAAAAATATTTTATTCCTTAATTATTTATATTTAATTTGTTTTTATTTGATGTTTTGCTACATTTGTATATTTTTATAAGTAAACAAACAAGAACCGTACAACAAATCTTTTTACTAATTTTTTTATAAGCAACTATAACAAAAAATATATAGTTCATTTATTATTGTTTAATTTGTTTTTTATTTGCTGTTTCAAAATCAAATAAAAAAATAAATTTCTTGTTCCTTTATAAAAACGAGCAAAATATGTCCGTGCTTGCAACGGGAGAAGAAAGACTATCAAACATTTATGAAAAATCAATGACAAAGACGGTACATGTCTATTTTTTGTTTTTATATAGAATTTAAAAGCTATAGTTTATTTTATAATGATTAAGACATTCATAATATAAACAAATGTTGGTAATTTTATAACAATGTCGCATTAAGTCCATAACAAATTTAAATTAGATCTTGATAGAATTTTAATCCCGTTACAAAGCACATAAACATCTTCATACTATTTGTGCGTTGATTATATTTGAATCTCGAGTTCTATGACTTCCTTTACAGACCCATAATCAAGAAAACCGTCTACCCACTGACAATGCGACCACTTTTAAGTTTTCCACATGTAAACTTGATCGGGGAATGCAATGTTACAAGTTTCAAGAAAATTTATTAACCAGACCGAACAATGAAATAGGCCCATATTCCAATTTAAAATTGATTTGTTAGACAAAAAGTGTAACCGGATACAATAAGATACACTATTCAAAATTGCATTAATATCTTGGTAGTTAGAATACCTAAAATTACATTAATATCTTGGTAGTCAGAATACCATAATATTATATTTATTATTTGTTTTTAATATTTATGGAAACAACATAACAATTCAGAATTATTTATTAGAACCTTTGAGATTATAAGTGAAAACAATAGGAGGAGGAACGCTAAAATCCTAATGGGCTGAGCAGTCCACCAGTCCACCACGCCAGGCCTTTTCATTCGGCATAAGCCCAATCAACATCCCCCCTCCTCTCCCCACATGGCCAAGGCTTTGGAAACCTGGGCCTGGTGTTGACACCGTTTTTCGGCACGTGTCAAATGAGTTAAGACTTGCATTGATCGGTAGCTATTTTCTATCGGCATCGGAAAGTCATCTGTCAAATTTACCGACGAGAATGAATGCTGCGAGAAAGATAAGTTTGTTGCCGATGAGAGCTGGATGATTCTTGCCGATAAGGATTAATTGGTGAAGACAAGTCACCAGAGCTGCAATATTGCTGATTGGGTATTGCCGATGCCGATGGGCATGGAGTAATGATGCCGATGGGCACAGCAGGGATTGCCGATGGCAAAAGAAGGAAGTCGTGGATTGGAGTCTGCCGATGGAAAGTTTTCATCGAAGGAAAGACATAAGGAAACTGTGATCTTATACCAGTATTGTTATAGTAGTTTGAGTCCGACTCTTGCACGAGTCGTTTGTTTCCTTAAAAATAGAGGTGTCTGTTTAGGAAAATAATATTGTTATTTTGGGTCCGACTCCTGCACGAGTCAGTTATTTCCTTTAAAGTAGGAGTTTGTTTTGAAAAGATACGAGTCGTGTATGTTTACAACTCCCACAGCCGGAGTATAAATGTGTACCTAGGGTCGTGAAAAAGAAATGAATACACATCAAACAAATCAATTACTCTTATTCTACTTTTACTGCAATTTACTCTTTCATTGCATTAGTCTTAGTTTATCTACGAGTTCTTCAAGCTTCGACGGGCTGCATCACCATGATCTCCGTCAAACCCTTGCATGTTCCGCGTGGGAGTAATCTGAGCTTTGACATCCGGGCGTATCACTGTTGTCTCGTTCAACTCTGCTCTAGTTATCCTGATCTAGATCTGAGTCTTGGCATCCGGGCGTATCGCCGTTGTCTCATTCAGATCTTGTTCTAGTTATCGTCCTGTCGATTAACTGGTCAAATCGACTGGCACACCTTGGATATCGAATTTCGGGTAATAGCCCGAGGTGTTTCGCAGATCCTTACGCTTTTTGTGTCAACACCATCTTTTGGCACACCCGGTGGGACCAATTATACATCTATCATGGTGATCATACTGACGTCAATCCGAAGAACGTCATCGAGTCTCCGAAGCCAATCTGAGAGATGATCAGAAGCAGGCTATGGAGCAGGCTATGGAGGAGTACAAGCGGTTATACCTCAGATCCTTCATCCTAGACAGAATCGGCAAAGCAGTCCAGAAGCAAGATCCGCCGTTGCCACGGCAGGTCACTTTCGACGCTGATCCTGGTAAATTACAAGAGATGGTTAATTCTGCATTAAATAATGTATTAATTAGCCAATCCAATGTGCTGTCCGATACTGTATGCAATGTTGTTAAGCAAACTTTCAAGGGAGGACAAACACCATATCATGTTGGTTCGGAGTATCGTCAACTCGGATCGACATCTGTTACGATCCCATCGGCGGTTCCAAGGGTGTCTTCACCGATTGTGAACCAATCTGCCGATGAGAATTATGCCACCAAGATCGAGCCCAGCAAGCATCACTCAGGTGAATACAAATCTGGTGGCCTCAACAATGTCTGGACCTGTGACCCAGAGGCAGCCAACTTCTGCCAATTGGTGGAGATACAGTATGTCTCCAAATCCATCTGCTGATTCCAGATTGGTCCAAGATAACCATACAGGGTGGAAGATTCCTATGGCATCGGCAACACCTGTACACCGATGGTTCCAGTGATGCATTATGCTATATCTTCTCCAATAGTGCAGTCGCCAACAGGGAATCTTCAAATGATGACGCCCGAAGTGCATTTTGCACAACCATCGGCGAGTTATTTTGCCGATACAACAAGGCCCAGCAGCTGTAAGTCAACCTATGGCGGCAACAATTCCTCAAGCTGGAGTATCTGCTCACCAAGGTATTATTCTGCTAATTACCCAGCGCCACAAGGACGACATACATTAGTTGGTTATCAGCCATCGGCAAATTCTTGGCCGATGCAACAAGGCATGGTAACTGTTAGTCACCCATGTCAGCAATGACTGCTCAACCTATGGTACCCGCAAATCAAGGCAATCATCCAAGGGTACAAGGCTACAAGCGCCAGCTGGTTATCAGCCGTCAGCAAGTTCGTATGCCAATGACATTCAGTGGAAGTTGGATCGGTCAAATACCGATTCAGCAGCAAGTCATGCAGCCTGAATACCAAGTGGCAAGAGTTCCGCAATATCATCCGCCAACGAGTCTCCAGAATGGAATATTGGTACATCACCGATGATACTACTTCGTCCCCAGTACTCGCAAGTGAATGTGCATAATGAGACATTGGTACAACAACCGATGTCTATAATGCCACAGCACAAGCCAGTGAGTGTGCAAAATTGTCCATCGGTAATGCAGCCGATGCATAATGTTCAGATGACTAATACTACACACACACCGATCACTTCAAGCACTTTGACATCAAGACCCGAAATGCATCAACCTACTCAACTAGTGGATGTTCAAGGTTGCTCATCGCCAATCAGCCGATGCATAATATTCATAGACTGGCGCTAAAAACTGCAATGAGCCGATTGCTCCGGTCTATTCATCGCAAAAATATGAAAAAGTGTGTCGACCGGACTCAACCAATTAATGAGCTTGTGTATCGACTGGATCGGGACCCAAAGTTTTTCGAGCCTATGAAAATTGGGATGAGAAGGTGCTTTGAGCAAGAAAAAAGAAGATTCCAGGTCGGAACGCAGAGCTAAGTATCGACGTTGTTGAATTAGAAAGATTCACCTTTGATATCACAGGGCCGATCAAGATGTAAATCATTTGAACCCAGGAAGACTTGGAATGAAGGAGCATCCTTCGTTAGACAAGGGATTCTGATTAGGTGAAAAGTTGAATATCAACACTGTTGAAGGGATAAAAGATAAGAAATCGTACCTTGTCCACTTGACCAAAAGAACCAAAAGGTTTGCCTTCGATATCACCAAGGCCGATAGGATGTTTGACCTATTGCTTCAGGAAGGACGAATTAAGCTAGCCCTTAACCAGGTAATTCCATCGCCGAAGAGCTTGAGAAGATCAAGTACTGCAAGTGGCACAATGCAACTTCGCATGGCACCAATGATTGCGAAATTTTTGCACAATTGCAATCGGAGATTGAATCGGGCGAATCAAGTTTGAAAGTACTAAAGCCTAGAAGCCGATGAAGGTTGATCAACACCCGTTTCCAAATAATATGGTGAAACTAGTGGAAAGACTAGAGTGCTGACATCGACACTGCCGGAAAGGATACATCGGCAAATCCTGACCATCAAGTAGCTGAACGTGATATGAAAAAGTTTGCCGATGACAGAAAGGGCATGAAAGTTGCCGATAGCGATGCTAAGAAGGCCCTGGTGTTATCATCACACATAGGCGGCCCAAGACAAGAAATCGCAGCAAGAAGAAGCGAAACATCAGGAATGGTATCAACACCAGGATCATTGGAGGTGTCCTTTCTTTGTTCATTTGCTGGGAGGAAGGCATCAGATTGCCGACTGCTGATAATTTGCCCTGAGTGCAATAGGTACACCCTGCTGATCGGTCAGGAAAGGAGCTTTGCTTCGACAATCGAGAACCCAGATATGCTAGCCACTCAGAGAAAAGTGATCAGCACATGATCGCTGGGGGCAGGCTCGGTGCATGTGACGGGCTTGGCAAGCGTGTTTGTCAAGAAAATCTTAAGGAAATGGTTGGTGCAAGAGTGCCCAGTAAAGGGAATTCTCCAAGATCCAAACATGAATAGTGCAAACACAAGCAGGGAGAAACAATACTAGCCTGTTTGGAAAACAGACTTCCACAGTGGTGCCCCAAAGATCTTACAAAGACCCAAAGAAGGAGGATGCAGCGCGACCGTCAAGAGGACTTGTGTCAAGATGGAAACACTTCCAGAGGGAGATCTTCAGACAGGCAGTGAAGGTCAAGGCGCAGAGATAAGTCCCATCGGCAGATGTCAGAGGGTTGCCGATAGCGTAATTAGAGTTGATGGCCTTAGGTGTTTTGACTTGGGAGCAATACTTGACAAGCCTTGGCGTTCTAGCTATTACACTTGGAGGACATCGGCAAGTTGAATAAAGATTTGTCCATTAAGAACAGCTTTGCCGATGAATTTGTTGGTTGCAAAAGGAAAAAAAGGATTTTAAGAATGATTCTGCCATGCTTATGTACGATAGTCAGGGAAGTAGTGCAAACATTTTAGAGATTGCTCTTTGGACTTTTGTTCTTTGGTGGATCTACGGCAAGGGGTAGGTATCGGCATGTATTAATTTCGCCCCGTGGAAGTATGAAATTTCATTGCCGATTGAATTATTCAGGAAGATATGGCCAATTTTAAACCAATATCGGTAAGGTTGCCGATAACGGGCAAAGAATTTGCCGATATAATCGGTTGAATTGTTTTAAACCCATTGGGACTAAGGTTCTAATTTTGGAAAAAGGTCTCCAATTGGGAAGGCCCCCTTTTCGGGTAAAACATCGCCCTGGCAAGCTTAAAATTTTTTGGACCTCGGAGTTGCTTCTCTAGAGAACAAGGGAAATACTAAAAAAATTTACCCAAAATTTTGGGGAACGCATAGAGTGCTCGTTTGAATCCGAGAAAAAAAATTATAAAACATCGAAAAAAACTACTGACTTATAATTTTAAAGCAAAATCAAATGTTACGTTCATTTTCATATAGAATTGTACAAAATTTCAACAGGGGGAATGCTTTACGATCAACAAATTTTCTCTATTTTTCCTCCCCTAGGCTTCATCGGCCAAACCCCTTTACTGGTTTTTATTTTTTCTTCAGCAGGGGCTTGCGGGCGTTTCACCCCCTTTCTTGCGAGGTTTGAGGTATGGGGGATTTTTTTTCTTTGGTTGGTATGTTTAGAGCTTTTCAACCCTTTTTTAGCTCGGTCCTAACTCCCCTTTGCTGAAGCAAAAAAGATCCTTGCTCAAGATTAGGCCGGAAGTTCCTTGGCCGAGTTTTTTGTTTTCCCATGCAACTTTTTAAACTTACTTTCTTTTTCAATTTTGACGAGCACCTACGGCACACGAAAAAAACCTTTTATATTAAGTTGCTTCTCCA
Organism: Microstegium vimineum; assembly: GCA_022036555.1. Classification (NCBI taxonomy): domain Eukaryota; kingdom Viridiplantae; phylum Streptophyta; class Magnoliopsida; order Poales; family Poaceae; genus Microstegium; species Microstegium vimineum. The sequence continues at coordinate 13,987,324 of CM039133.1, forward strand.
AGAAACCCCGGAACGGTTTCTTCTATACGGCAGCAGGGGACCGGATGCCTTTAAACTACTTTGCTGCAGGGGGGTCTTGGGCGAAAAGGGATGTATCTTGTTGCAGTAGAGAAGCAGTGTTTAAGCTTGAGTTTTTACATCTGCCCATAGACGGGGGGGGAGCTTTCTTTATCTTTATTTCACAAGGGACGGTGAAGGAAACAACTGTCTGCGGGGGGAAACCTTCCTGTCTTCGCTTCACCAGGGAATTTTACCCAAGGAAACAGACTAGGGGATTTTTGGGCCTAAAAGGGAAAAGAAAAAAATTTTCGATAGAATTTGACTCAATTTTTTTAAAAATCGGCTTCCTTGAAGCGGATCTTTGCCGGGATTGGGGGGGGCAGTTGGGCACATCCTTTGGGGAGCCGAAAGCGTTGCCGAAAAATTTCTTCCAGGGGAGGACATTGGGGCGCGGGGGTGCATTTTGGTCTCCTGGGGGGGCTCCTTGGGGGCGACCGCTCTCTGAGGGGAAAATTGGCGGTGGGGGGCCGATGCCGAGTCGCCTCTGCTGTCATGAGGGGGGGGTTTTTTTTTGGGTAAAAGATGTCGTTCAGCGGGGGGCAAATAGACCCGATGAGGTTCTGTAGGAAACAGGGGCGGGGGGCGAGGATTGGGATGCCCGCCTAGGCATTTTTTTTTGGACAGGGGTTGGGAACCGCCTTTTTTGGTTTGAACCGGGGGGCGGGGAAACAGGAGTTGGAGAACCCTGACTGGGGACCCCCCGATACCCCTGCCTAAAAATTTTTGGTGAAATTACATAAATAAAAATTCCCCGTGACATTTTGTATCGTAAAAAGTAAAAGTAAATTTACTGAAAAAGGTCGCCCCAAAGAGGGCAGCACGCCGAGGAGAGCATTGCTTGAAAGCGTCGCCTTGGCTTCAGATTGACCTTGGGTTTTAGGATAAATTTTTGGGAATTCCCAAAGGGGTAATCATATTTTTGAGTTTTTCCTTTCCATGACATTTAAAATACCTTTAAAAGCAAACTTGTATCGTTAGCAATTATTGAATTGCTTGTGAAACTTTTTTACTTTTTTGGTTTTTAAAAAAATTCCCCCTGATGGAGTTCGTGCAAGAATGCACAAAATTTTAGATCAACCTTTTTATTTATGACTATGTTTCCAAGTCAGGCAAAATGTAAAACAATAATGTGGGCCATGTAGGGCATGGGGCGGGGGCAGACCCGACATGAATTGCTCTATACCATCGGATTATCCTTAACCAAGTTTTTCATGTCTCAAGATTGAACGCCTCCCTGGACACCCAAAACCAAAATTCTGACGGGTTTTTAAAAAGTGGTTTTGGTTTGTGGGGGGAAAATGCTGTGAACAAGTCAATCAAGAGGGGAATTTGCCACCCCTTAAAGAGAATCAGGATCCCCAAATGTTTTAAAAGAAATGCGCCGTTTGGGTTAATTTTAACCCCGATTGAACCAAATAACATGGGGAAAGGGAAAACATTTAATTTTTGTGGTGGTTCGTCTGATATATTATAGCTATGCATAGAAGTTGACACGCCTTGCAAGGGGCCCCAAACAACTATTGGTCGAAAGAGTACGGGGGATGCTATGGGCGTACCCGGGTCCCACGTTTAAGGGGGGTTGAAGACTAAAAGGGGTTTTGGGCCCAAAATTAACTGGTTTTTGGGTTACTAAGGGCCCCAACGGGGAGCTCATTAGGACCCTATTTAAAAGGGGAAGGGGGGCGCAGGCATTAGACCTGCCTTTGCAGCCCCATCGCCCCCCCCTGCTCGCGGGCCATACTCCCGCGGACCTGCACCAGAGGGGTACGCTTTTTCCCCCGCCGGGGGGATTCCTGGGGGGTCTGTCGGGCACAAGGACAACCGCGGAAAAAACGTTGAAGGACACCTCCAATGCACAACACGTTGCGCGCAAACCGCGGGGTTTAAAAATGGGGGAACCCCCCCCCTTTTATTTTAAAAAAAACCCAAAAAAAATTCCCCCCCCCGGGGTTTAAAATTTTTTGGGGGGAAAAAAATTTTTTTTCTGGCTAAAAAGTAGAAACCCCCATAACCCAAAAATAAAAGGAACCCCAAGGGAGAGCATTTTTGGGGCCTTTTTTTGACACAGGGCTGATCACTCGAAGGGGGAAGGGGGTTCCCAAAATTTTTTCCCATTTTGGGGTTTTTTTTCGTCAGCCGGGGTTTGGAAAAAGGGGGGGCAAAGCCGATGCCGATAAAAAAAGGGAAATAAAAATACATTTGGGAAAAAAAAATTTTTCCGCACCCCTGGGGGAAGGGGGTTTTAAACACTTTTAACAAATCCCCATAGGGGTGGGGGGAAAAATTCAAAAATTGATTTTTCCATTTTTGCCCCCAAAAATTTTTTTATTCCCCCAAAAGAAAATGTTGGGCCCGGGAAAGGAAAAAGTCGATGCCCCCATGTATCAACATCGGGGGAAGATTGACCCAAACCCTTTTTCAAACCCCCCGGCCTGGGGGATGACTTTTTTTTGGTTTTTTTTACCTTAAAAATAGCAAGTTTTATCGTAATTGGCCGAAGCCAGTTTCTTGCGCTTCCCGAGGGGGAAAAAAATTAAAAGGGGTTTTGGGGGAAAACATTTTTTCCCCCGTTCGGAAAATTTTAAAAATGGAAAACTCAGGGAAAATGCTGGCCCCTTTATGTTTACTTTTTTTTCTGAGGCACTTTTCCCCCGGAAGGTTGAACACAAAAGGGGGGGGGGTTTCCCCTTTGTCGATGTAAGGCCCCCAAAAAATCGTTTTGCAGCAGGGTTTCCGTTAAAAAAATTTTTTGGGAAAAACGCCGAACTGGTCTAAATTCCGGCATGGGGCCCCCGACAGAAAATAGAAAGCCCCCCGAAATTGAGTGGGGGGCGATTTTTTGTTCATCCTCTCAAATACAAAATTTTTTTTTGATATAACCCCTTTGGGGGAAACGCGATTTAAAACCCTTAAAAAAATTGGGGGACCTTTTACATGTGTGCGTTTTCCCCCAAAAAAAATTTACGAACCACCAAGGGCCCCCCCCAAATTTCCCCCGGAAAACCCCCTAGAAAAAGCTTCTTGGACATTGGGGAAAAAAGGGGGAAAAACCCCCCCAAAAAGGGGGAAAAGGGGCCGGGGGGGGGTCTTTTCCATTGGCAAAAAGTTTTTGCAACCCGGGGGATGCTTTGGGGTAGGCCCAATCCCCTTTTTTATAAAAAAAAAAATTTTTTTTAGCCCCATGTTTAAAAAAAGGGTGCCCCTCAACCAAACCCATCCAGTTTCTTTGGGTTTTCCCCGGGTGTAACCAGCCCAAAAAACCCCGGGGAAAATTTCGTTTTTTTTACCTTAAACTCACCCTTTTCCCCTTTTTTAAAAAACAGGGGGTTGGGGAGAGGAACACCCCACCCCAAAAAGCAATGCACAATTTGAAAAAGGGGAGGGGGAGCAGGGCCATTTTTTTAAAAAAAAAGGAGTTTTTGACTTTTAGACCAAAAATAAAAAAGGCCCGGGGCCCTCAACATGTTCCGTTCTTCCCCAAAAATTTGGAAATTTTGGGGAGCCTAATGCCCCGGGGCCGGGGTTTGCCCCCACCAATTTAAAACCCGTTGTCCCCCTTTAAAATTAAAAACCCGAGGGACCTTTTTCCCAAAACCTTTGGGGGGCCCCCCCATGAAAGGGAAAGGGAAATTTTTTCCCTAACCCTGGGGTAAAGCATAAAAATTTAAAAAAGGGGGCTTTTTTCCCCCCGTGTTTAATCAATTATGGGGGCAGGATTGCCCTTTTGGGCCGGGAAAAAGAATTGGTTTTCTCGTTTTTGGGTTTTCTACTTTGTTAAAAAATTCCTGGGTTTTTTGGAAAAAAACAAAAAAAAAAAAGGGGGAAAAAGGGGTTATAAAAAAAAAAACGGAAGGGGAAACCCCTTTTAAAAGGGAAGTGGGAGGACACATTTACCTTGGGGGGTTTGAAAGGGGTCGCCATTGGAGTTGGAGGGGCCCCTTTTCGATTCAACCCCCTTTTTTTAAAGGAGCCCCCCGGGTTGAGTTCAGGGAAACCCTTTTTTCGAAGTCGCCCCCGGGTCGCCCCGGGGTTGAAAAGGGGGCAGGGGAAAGGAAAGGGGGCCTCAGGGGAAAAAAAAGATTTGGGTGATGGTAATTTTTTTAAAACCTTTGGGGGTTTTTTTTAAATTTTCCCCTTTGCACTAGCGGGGAATTGGGGAAAGGGGAAAGGGGAAAAGGGGATTTGGGGGGAATCGAGGGGAAATGTTTTTGGGTTTTAAAAATTTTTTCACCCCCTGCACCCGGGAAATTTTTTTTTTAAAAAATTTCATTTTTTTCGCACGGGGAATAAGGGGATCATGAAGTTTTTCTTGGGGGGAACAATTAAAAAGGGGAAAAATTTTTGGCGCGAAAATTTATAAAAACCCAAAAATTTGGGGGGGATGTTTTAAAAAACCCTTTTTTTTGGAAAAAGTCAAATGAGCAAAGTTTTTTTGACGGGAAATTATTTTCTACGGGATGGGGAAAAATCCCTGGGTTTTAAATTTTTTCCAATGAGAAGAATGCGCGAAAAAGGGGTAATTTTTTTTGCTGATGGGGCCCCCGGATGTTTTTTCCCCAAAAAAAAATTGGTGAAGACAAGTTTACCAAGCTGAAAAGTTCCGTTTGGGGAAAATTCCCCCAGGGGAAAAAAAGGAATCGGGGGTTTTTATCGGGCCCATGGAAATTTTTAAAAAAAAAGGGAAAAACCCCTAAGGAAACGGGGGCCCCCTTTTCCCCTTTTTTTTTTTTAAAAAGTTTTAAATCCACTCTTGAAAAAAATCGTTTTTTTCCCTTTTAAAAAAGAGGTGCCTGTTTAGGAAAAAAAAATTTTTTTTTTGGGCCCCCACCCCTTTTCCCCATCATTAAAATTTCCCTTTTAAAAAGGAAATTTTGGGTTTTTGGGAAAAAAACGGGTTTTTCTGTTTAAAAATTTTCCCAACCGGGTATAAATGTGTACCTAGGGGCCCCCAAAAAAAAAAATTTAATACCATCAAAAAAACAATTACCCCCTTTTCCCCATTTTTAAATGAAATTTTTAAAAAATCTTTCATTGCTTTTGGGCAAAATTTATCACAGTTTTTTAAGTTTTGACGGGGGTGCATCACCTTGATCCCGGGGAAAACCCCTTTTTCAAGTTCCCCGTGGGGGGTTTTTTGGGTTTTTACACCGGGCGTATCCCCCGTTGTCTCGTTAAAAATCTGCTCTAGTTACCCTTTTATTTTGGGCTGAGTTTTTCATTTCCCGGGGTACCCCCCTTGTCCATTCAAAAACTTTTTTTAGTTATCGTCCCTTTTTCGAAATTTAAATTTCAAATCAAAAGGGGAAACCGGGGTATTTAAAATTTTGGGTAAAGCCTGGGGTTTTTTGCCCAACCCTTAAAGTTTTTTTGTGCCCCCCATTGGGCGGGGGAATTTGGGGGGAATTGGGCCGACCCAACCCCAGCCAGTCAAAACCCGGGTAATGGGGAAAAAAAATTCCGAATAGAGCATGGACTTTTAAAAAAAACCATGATTAATAAGGGAAACCCAATTTTTAAAAGGGCAGGCCAAAAAATTACCTTTCCAAAAAATTTGGGGGGGAAAATTTTTTTTTCCCCTTTTTAAATTTTTGGGTTTTATAAAACAAATGTACAAAAAAAAATAAAAACCCTTCCCCGTGGCTGAACCCAAAAGTTTTTAAAAAAAAACGGCACAAGCAAACCCAAAAATTTAAAAAATTCCCCCCAAAATTTGAACTTGGGGCTTTTGGGGGAAATTTTAAACCCCCGGGGGAATTTTAAAAAATTTTGGGGTTTCCCAAAAGGGGGGAAAATTAAAAGGGGCCCCGGCTTAAAATTTTTTGCCCCTAACCCACAAAAAAGCCCAACACTTGGGCCCAAACCCCCGTCGGTTTTTTTTGGGCCGGCAGGGGGGCCTCTTCACTCCCGGGGTTTTTCACCCCAACGGGGGCCCCCCAATTTTTTGGGGGCGGGGGGCCAAAACCCGGGGGGTAAAAAACCACATAAAATGCCGGGGTTTTGGTTTGGGGAAAGGGAGTGTCCCCCTTTTTCCCCGGGGAAAATGCCGGTTTTAACCCAAACCAAACCCCGGAAATGATGTGGGTTTTTTACCCCGGGGCGTGGCCCCCCAAACCCGGGGATGAAAATTTTAAAAAGTATAAAGGGAAAAACCCCCCTCCCCCCTCTCCCCAAAAAAATGCGGAACAAGGCCCCCCCCCCTCCATTGTTGTGGCTGGGGTTTTTTTTTAAAACCCCCTTTTTTTTCCCCCCTTCCTTTTGGTTTTCCCCCTATCTTTTTTGCTTTTGGGGGTTTTAACAAGTTTAAATTTCCCTTTTAAAATTTTTTGGTTTACATTTTTTTTTTTGTAAAAACAAAATTTGGGGGCAAAAATGTTTTTCCAAAAAAAAAAGATGGGGGATTTTGGGGAATTTTTGGGAAATTTTTTTTCCCTTTTTTGAAACCCAAAAATATTTAAAAAAATTTGGGGAGCACTTTTTTTTTAAACGGGTAATTATTGTAAAATTTTATTGAAAAGGGGTAGGTTCAAAAGGGTTCACCCAAAAATTTGGGAAAAAAAAATTTTAAAAATTTTTTTTAAATTTTTTTTTTTCATTTAATACCCAAACCCAGCATTTTAAAGATTTAGGGAAAAGTGGAATAAAATTTAGTATTTTTTTTACTTACTTTTAAAAACCCATGCTTCCCCTGTTTTTAAATTTCTTTTCTTTTTAAAACTACATGCGCATTTAAAACTCCTTTTTATAGGGGGGCCCCCCCAAAAAAAAATTTTAAAAAAAGGGGGGGGGGGGGGGGGGAAAAAAAAAATTTTTAAAAAAATTTTCTCCTATTAATTTGTTTTGGGGGTTTTTTCTACTCTCTCCTTTTTTTCAAAAGACTTGCCAGGGGGAAGTACATCTGTCACATAAGACCCCGGTACTTGACGGGAAAAGAAAATTTTTCCAAAAAAAACTAGAGAAAAAGCGGGGGCCCACCTCTTTATTCTTCCATGCAAAGACTGCAAAAAAAACAGAAAAGGGGGGGGACGTGGAGCAAAACTTTTTCATTTTTTCAAAAGGGGGGGTTTTTTGAAAAAAAAAACCCTTTTGGGGGTTTTGGGGATGGGGGGGTTTGGGCAAAATTTTAAAAATTTTTTTGGGGGCCCTTTTCCTTTTTTTATCCCCGAACATTATTGCTTTTTCCCCTGAGAAAACTAACATGTCCCAAACCAAAATGAGGGGGGTTTTTAAAAAAAATTAACTGACGACACTGGGGAAAAAAAGATGAAAATTTCACACTTCTACATGATGTGCAGGTGGATTCCTTAGGGCTTAAAAATTGGAAAAAAATTTTGGGGGAATTTAGGGAAAAAGGGGTGCAAAAAAAAACCCTTTTTTTTCCGGGGTCCCCAAAAAAACAAAATTTGGGAACCCCCAAAATCAGCTATTGGGGGTTTAAAAAAAAACGAATTTTGAGGGATAAAGGCTTCCATAACGTTAGTTTTACAAAATAAACTTTTCCCCCGGGGCCCAGTTAGCAGAAAAGATTTTCCTTTTCGAAGAAAATTTTATTTCCCCCAAAAAAACCTCGGGGTTTAAAAAATTTTCCCCAAGGGGGGGCAACGACGCATATTGTCCCCGGGGAGAAAAAAAAAAGATTTAAAGCATGCCCCCAAAGGAAAAAAACCCCCCCATACAACAAAAACCATAAAAAAAAAGGAAAAAACCCGAGGGGGGGCCCGGGAAAACCCCCTGGGGTTTTTTCCCAAAAGAAACCACAGCATAGGTTGTTTGCAAAGAAAATTTTCCAAAGGGGTGTTGCTTGGCACAAAAAAAAAGCGAAAAAAAAAAAAATTAAAGGGTAAACCCCCCCCCGAGGGGGCCCGGCCCCGGGGGACATCACAAAATTTCATAAGAACACGGGGGAAAAGGTAAGGCACCCCGGGTTTTTTTTGAGCCCCCGGAAAAAAAAACCCTTTTTTCCCCAGGGGAAACCAATCAAACACTTGGGCCCAAAGACCTGTAATTTTTAAAAAAATTCCCCCATGGCTTTTTTATGAAAAAGGGCAACATCCAATGCCTTTAAAAAACCCCCAAAGGCCCAAAAAAAACCCCCCGGGAATGAATTGAGGTTTTACAACCAGGACAAAAGAACACAAAAAAATGTGGGAACGGGTTTTTAAGGTGTCTTGGGAAAGAGTAAAAAAAAAAAGGAAAAGGGTCACGGAAAAAGGTTTTTTGGGGGGGGGGGGTTTTTTTTTTTACAATCATGACCAAAACCCAAAGGGGGGGTTTTTCCCTTTTCGGGGGGAGAAACAAAAGGGGTAAAAGGGGGGTGTTTAGTTTTTGGACAAAAACTGATGCACAAATCTCCCCAAAAAAAGGGGAAAAGGCCCCCAAAGGGGGGCCCAAAAGGTTTCCCACGTAAAAATCCCCCTTTTTCCATAGGAATAAAAAAAGGTTTTTTTAAAGGGGCTAAAAATGGGGAAAAAGTGGGGCCCCCAAAGTAACGAAGGGGAAAAAAGCGCCCTTTAAAAATTAAAAAAAACTCAAAAATTTTTTTCCTTGGGAAAGGGGGGAAAAGGGGGAGTACAAAGGGCCCAAACCCATATGTCGGAAGAAAAAATCAAAACTTCTGGAAACAAACCTTCCCCGGCCCAAAATTTTAAAAGGGACTTTTTAAAGCTTGATCCAATGCCCCAAAAAATTAAAAAAATGTGTGGTAAAAACACTTAACACTTAAAAGAACCCCGGGGGGAAAAAGGGGAAGGATTTCCCCCTTGCGCCCCCGGGGTTGGAACCCGAAAAAACCCCGGGCCCCCGGGAAAAGGGGTTTTAAAACCCCTTTTAAATCTTAAAAAAAGGCCCCCTTAAAAAATTTCCCGGGGACACATGGACCCCCGAAAAAGGGGGAAAAAGAAATGCTTTTTTTTATTCTTAAAAAAGATCCAAAAAAAACCCGAGGGGGCCAAAATGGGGGAACTCGAAGAGGCTTTTAAAAATTGAAAAAATTTTAAAAACTTTTTTTCTATAAGGGGGCCCAAAAAAATGCCCCATAAGGGTCAGCTGCTCCCAGTTTTTCCCTGCGGGAAAACCCCCTGAAAAGGGGCCCCGCCGAATCATAAAGTTGTTTTTTGTTTTTTAACCCGGGTCTCTAAAAAGGTTAAAATTTAAGGGGACAGGGTAAAAACCGCCTAATGCAGGGGATAGCCGAGATTAATCGGGGTTGAGATCCCCCTTTCCCCCCGACTTTCCCCTTTACCTTTGTGCCCCTACTTTTTAAAATTTTGGATCAAAAAAAAACCCTTTGGGCCCCAAATTTTCCTACCCCAAAAAATTTTTTCCCCTTTGAGAGGCCCCCGAAATTTTTTTGGGGGGTATGTTGGGGAAAAAAAAAATCCCCAAAGGGGGCGGGGGGAAAAAGGGTGGGCCCCAGGGGGGTTTTTAATTTCCCCCCCATATTTTTGGACATCAAACCGGGGCAAGTTCTAGTATCTCCCCAGTACCCTGATGGGAAAACGGGGGGAAAGGAACAAAGGGGGAGAAAAACTGTCAAAAAAAAAAAAGGGGGCTCCTTCAGACAAGCCACTTTGTTGTTTCCCAGCCGGCCGACGGTGTGTTTTGGGTTTCTTTTTTGAAAAAACCCTTTTCTCAAAGGAACAAAAACGGTGGGGTCACCCGGGGGGGCTTTAGAAAAAACAAAGGGGGAAAAATTTGGGGACTGGTTTTCGACCCAAAAGGGAAAAATGGTGCCCCCAGCCCCGCAAAAATCTCTTTTTCCCCCCGGGCCTTCGCTAACCCCCAATGTTTCCAAAAGGGGGTTTAAATTAAAAGGGTTTTTCATTTTAAAAACAAAAAACAGGAGGGGAAAAAGCAAACCCAAACCCAAAAAAGGGGTGTTCTTTTTGCCCCCCAAAAATGAGGAAAAGGGCCCCAGGTGGCAACTTTCTATGGTTTTCATAGATAATAGGGGGGGGTAAACTAAGGGCTAAAAAGAAATTGCTCCCTTTTCCTTTTTTTGTGGGTTGGGCTTTAATAAATCAACCCCCGACAAAGGGGGGTTTTACTACGGTTGATCTTTCCCCAAAACCCCATAAAAGAAAACCCCTTTCCCCCCTTTGGGGAAAGGTTTTTTTTGCAAATCTTCTACAAGGGATAAAAAAACCCCAAAAGGAAGATGAAGGGAATTTTAAAGGGAAAAAAGGAAAAAATTTTCGGTGTCGCCCCGGGGGGACAAAAAGAAGAAGCCCCAAAAATTTTTAAAAAAATGCCCCTTTTGGGGGGGCTTCCCCCACATGCCCCCTTAAAAAGGGTGAAAAACTTTTTTTCCCCGGGGGGTGAGGGGTGGGGCCCAAAAAAAGGGCCCCCCCGTGAATTTTTAAAGAAAACATAAAATATTTTTAAAACCCTTTAAAGAAATGTTTTTTTTTGAAATTTTTCCTCGAAATTTTGGGTAAAATTTGGGGTTTTTTAGAGTTTTAAGATTTTTTCCCCGGGGGGTTAAAATTTATGTTGGGGCCCTTAAAAAGGGGGAATTTTAAAAAAATTTTTAAAAAATTTTTGCCCCTTTATTTTATAAAAATAATGTAGACCCCCAAAAAAAAATTAAAAAAAACAAAATTTGGGGAAAAATTTTTTTAACCCTTTTATTAAAATTTTTTTTGGGGAAAATTTCAAAGGGGGAAAATTTTTTAAAATTTTTTTAAACCCTTTTTTCAAATTAAAAAAGGAATTCAAAAAAATATAAAAAATTTGAAATTTTCCCTTCAGAAAAAAATTTTTAGAAAATTAAAAAAATTTTGCAACTTCTAGGGGTTTTGGGGTTTTTCACGTTCAGTAAAAAAAACAGGAAAAATTTTAATTTTAAAAAAAAAAACAGTTTTTTAAAAAATCCACATAAAATTCGGGTTTTAAAAAACCACAGTAAAAAAAAGGGGCCCTCAAACCCCGGGGCGGTTTAAAAAAACCAACTGGGAGTGATGCCCCCCCCAAACCAAATTCCCCGGTTTTTCAAAACCCGACACAAAAATTTTTTTTCAAAAGGATTTTCGAACACCCCGGGGGTTTTAAAAAAAATTCGTTTTTTTCCCAAGGGGGGCCATTTTTAATTTTTCCATTAATTTGCAAAGGGCGATAACTAGAACAAGATCTAATCTGGACAACCCCGGGGAAAAACCCCGGGGGGGGGGTTAAAAAAAAAATTTTAAAAGATAACAAAAACTTTTGCGGGAAAGAGCCCCAAAAAAGATGCGCCTGGATTAAAAACCAGGGGTACTCCCCCCCGGGGAAAATTTAAAGGGGTTAAACGGAGACATTGAGATGAAAGCCCGTCGAAGCTTAAAAACTCATAAAAAAAAGACTAATGCAAGAAAAAAAATTGCAGTAAAAAGTAAAAATTTAAGAGTAAATTGATTTGTTTGATTTTGGGATCATTTTTTCCCAACCCACCCCCGGGAAACATTTTTATACCCCGCATGGAGAGTTGTAAGAGGTTCGACCCAACCCTTCCAAAACCCAAACTCCAAACTTTTTAAGGGGAAAACTGACTCAGGGAAAGGACCCGGATCAAAAATAACAATATTATTTTTCCTAAACAAACCCCAAATTTTAAAGGAAAAAAAAACAACTCTGCAAGAGTCGGACCCCAAACTGCTATAAAAAATACTAGCAAAAAATCACCTTTTTTCCTTTAATGTCTCTCCTTCGTGAAAACTTTCCACCAACCCTTAAAACTCAGCTTCCTTTTTTGGGCCCCCGGGGAAAAAACCCTCTGCACATAAAACCCTTTAAAGTCACCCATGCTCATGGGCATTCTATAACCATGGGGGCATCGGCAAAAAACCTCCCCGTTTGGGCAATTTTGTACCATGATTTGCCTTCAAAAATTAAACCCCTTTATCGGCAATCGACAAACATCTTCATCAGCAATCGGCAATATAAAGCGACTGACCCCCACATTTTCGGTGACAACCATTAAACTTCCATCGGCAAAAATTTGAAACCCCAGCTTCCATGGGCAACACACTGCCCTTCCCACAGCAAAATTCCCCAAACTTTAATAAAATAATTTCTCGATGCCGATGGACAAACGCTGCTGATAAAACACAATTTTAAAACCTTTTGACACACCCCAAAAAAACAGGTAAAACAATGCCCCCTTATTGGGGGAAATGTATAAAAATTTTTAACCGCCCCCAAAATTTCCCCTCTACGGGGGCCCCCCCCCAATCCCGAGATAATTGCACAATTTCCTCGATTTCCCGCGCCCCAAACCAAAATTTTTTAATAAAAAACCTTCGTTTGTAGCACAAACAGTTGGGCAAACTAAAATATCTCCTTGATTACGCGTGCATCAACCGCGGACCCTCCCCCCACATTCCTACACAGTGTAAACTGAAACCCCAAAAAATAACCCGAGAAAAGTTTATAAAAGTTCCCAAAGGCCCCCGATCAAATTTTTAAAACCCAAAAAAACCCTTTCACTTTCAATCCCTCCTTTTGGGCTTAAAACCTGGGCGGCGCCTCCGAAGAAAAACGAGCCGAGCAACAGAAACCCTCGGAATCAAACGCCCCGAAAGAACTCCTCCAACCCAAGGCGATCCAAGCCCGAAAACCCAAAGGGTTAAATCCACCCCCTTCCCCCCCCCTCTCCCTCACCCCCTTTTCCCCCCCACAAAATCCAAAACCCTTCCCCTTTTCTTTTTTCTGATTCCTTTCTTTTCTTTTTTTTAAAACCCCAAGGAACTTACAAAAAGGGTTTTTTAATCCCCCCCCCCCCGAACTTCCATCTTCCCCTTTCCTAGGCCCTGGGGAATCCTAACCCCATTTTAACGTGATAAACCAAACCCAAACCCCAAATCCCATTTAATATAAAATGTTTTTGGTTTAAAGGACAAAGGGAAAAGGGATCTTTTGGGTCAGGGCCCCAAGCCTACAAAGGGGTTTGGAAAAACAAATACCTTAGGTTGCTAAAACAGAAGGCCCTATTGGCAAAAACCCGCAACTTAATCATGCATCGGGGTTTTCCTTTGGCCGCAGGAAAAAGGGGGAACAAACCCAATCCCGATGGCTCCTCTTTTTTTCCGGCCCAGAACCCAATGAAGGGCTTTCCTTTTTCCGACAGGGACCAGCCCCCCCTACCCTTGCCATGTCCAAATTTTGACCATTTTTAAGCGCTCCTCTGCTGAAAACCTTCACCCGGGGTTTAAAACAAAAAGGTTTAAACAAAGTAAACCCCCCCGGAACACCCGGCGGCGGGAAAACAAAAACCGGGAGTCCCCAGAAACAAACCCCGGTCAGCTAGAGGAGCACCCATTTTTTCTAAATATGGGGCAGAAAAATTTTCTTCTGGGGCAAAAGCTTCGGACCCCCCAAACAAGCACCTTCCGGCAGCTGAGCCCTTTTGCCGATGGGAAAAGATTTCCCCCTTTGGCAGATATCTTTTTGGGATCATATATCCCTTCCCCAAAAAGAAACCCAAAAAAGGGTTATTTGCTAGGTGACCCCATGGGAAACCCCAAAACCGGTGGGTCCGGGTGGTTTTTTCAACATGTGCTGAATGCCCCATATGCAAAAAACCTCCGGGTTCGACTTTTTTACCCAAAAATTTTCCAAGAAAAAAACCAAATTTTTACAATTCGGGGAAATGAAAATGGGAAATCTCGCCCTGCCCCCTCAACTTGGGAGAGGCCATTAAGTGTTCCCGGGGGAAACCATGCCGATGCAGAGCAGTTTGGTCCTTTTTTTCCCCAGAAGTTTTTACAATGGGCCCCCGCCAGAAGGGGCTCTGGGGGCCCGGGACATTGACGAAAAAAACCCAATTTCCCCCCGCGTTCAATCTTACCGAGGGGAAATGAAACCTCAAAATCTTATGATCTAAAGGCTAGCACCCTCCCCCCAGCTTTCCAGTAAACATTTTGGACCCCGGGAAATTGCCCTCCATCATTTGAGTCAACCCCCCACGGAAAGCGGCAAGAAAATTTGGCGTTCGGAAAAAACTGCCGTTTCAAGCTTTGTTACCCAAGGTAGTAAACCCCAGGCGACAAACTCCAGCCCAAGACGGGAACAAAGTCGCAACCCCCCCAAATTCCCGGGATAAAAACAATATTGTCTACCCTTCCTTCTGGTCCCAACGTCCTTCATCACAAATGATACAAATCTGGGGGCAGGAAATGGAAAATATAAATTTTTTTTGGGCCAAGCCCTTCAAAACTTTTATGGCTTGGGGATTGACCCCAAACCACATTTCCCCGACGCCCACGGTAAGTTTCCCAACCCTTTATATGTTCCTTTTTTGCATTACTTTTCCCAAATCGACATCTGACCCCCTTTACGCTTGATTTTTTTTTGATGCCCGGTTTCCCCAAAGGGTTTAGCAACAGCGGCAAAGCCCTTCAATCTTAGATGACAATCCCATACCCACTTTTGGGCAAAAAGGCTCATATCTTTCCCCTTTCTTCCCTCACAGGTAACCCAAAACCGACGCCTGAAAAAACCAAAGGGCTACATGGGCCCCTTTGCTCCCTTAAACGAAAATTTGGAAACGGGGGCCCTTTTTGCAGTAACTCATCTTCACTTAAAACTTTTTTTCCAAAAATTTTCATGGGAAAATTTTTTGCTTGTATAACTTGCTTAAATATTTTAAATCAATAAAAGGCCACCAGCTGTTCCAAGCACCCCAACTTTTTCCAAGCCGCGCTGCTGATGCCCCCCCAATTTTTCGCGAAACGGGCGGGCTCTCCCACTGCCGGTTTCCAAAGGGAAAAGAAAGGCGTTTTGAGGCTGGCTAGCCCATTTTCCCAACCATCGGCTCCTTTTGGGAAACCCCCAACCACCATGCCCCAACGGAAAGGACCGTTATGGGGTTCCGTCCCTGATCATCCACAAAGACACCCCCAAACAGGAGAAAACTTCCCCCGGGCGCAGCAGGGGGAGCCAAAACCCCCGGCTTTGACCCCCCAAAGCCACAATTCCCAAAGAGAGAACTTTGCGTAAACCAAAAGAGCCAGCCACTACATGGGAAAGCGAGGGCCGGGCCACAAGGCCACCAGCCCCAAACGACTCAACCTCTGCTTCCCCCGCAAAAGGCTCATCCATCGGCAACTGCTGCCGGGTCTCCAGGGGGGCGGACCATCCTCCATGCCAAGTCCCAGGCAAGAAATTTCCCTTCAAAAATGGTAAGTCAAATTACCTGCAAATTCATATATAGCCCCATGATCGGACAAATTTTTTAAAATCTCCTTTTTTTAGGCCCCAAAAATTCCCCCCGATAGCCTCTTTTCCTTCCCGGCCCCCAACCCTAGGGGAAAAAAACACCAAGAGGCCCGCCCCGAGCTGACAGCCTTTCTCCTTCACTATCAACATAAACCCGAGAGGATGAGGACGAGCAAAGTTCTGGGTCCAAACCCCCTTTTGCCCGAGGTCAAGGGTTCCCCAAAACCCCAAGCACTGCTTTCCTTGCGCAAAAAATACCTCACAGCCCTTTTTCCAAGATTCAAAACCCCCCAGGGAAGGATTGTTTTCAAGATCCCCCAAAAGGGCCCAAATACCTGCCGATGCAGAAGAGACCCTTTTCCAAGCAGCCCCTTTCCCTTTAGAGTCAACCCCCTCCAATACCCCCAAAGGGGTCACAATCCGTATTTCCAATAGGAAAAACTCAATCCAAACTCAAGGAAGAGATGCTTAAGTTTAAGGAAATTGCCGAGATAAGACAAGAGGGAAACGGCCAAATGGAAGCTTTTCCCGCACTAAAACTTAACAAGGGATTTATCCCCAATTTTCGCAAGAAAGGAAAAGCTGTAGGCCGAGCCCGAGAAAAATTGAAGAGGCTTTAAAGGGAGTCAGCCAAAAGAGAGCCCAACTTTTCCCCAACCCCCCAGCTCTCGACAAGAAAGGGGCAAAAAAGCCCCGAAAAACCCCTCACCTTTTAAAAAAAAAGATCAAATCGGGTTTAAGGATCTCCCGATGAGGTGGCCCAGGGAAAAAAAAAAAAAAAAGCCAAAAAAAGGAAAAAAAGAACAAATTTTGCTTGCGGCGTATCAGTTATCCAACCCTTTTGTAACTTGTCAAATTTTTATCACCAGCAAATGTTAAAAATTTAAAACTTATGTTTTTCTCTGTAAATTAAAAACAGCCAAAAATTTTTTACCGATGCTTTTTATAACTTTTTTTTTTCCCTCACATTTAACGAGGGACTATGCCAAACGAAACCCCTATGCTAGGTTTAAAATCTTTTTAAGTATTTAAACCTTTTAACGGTCAAAAGAAGGGAACCCTTCCAAGTTTCCAAAATATAGGCATTACCAAGGGGCGGGCGCTTTTATCCCATAAGGAAACCCTTTCCCCCTTAGGAGACCAAATTTTCCCAATTTATTTAAACCCTTTTTCCTGATCAGTAAAATCCCAAAATTCCCCAAAACCCAAAACCCCCATCGGCAAAAATCCTTTACCTTTATTTCTTGTCATAAAACCCTCTGGCAACCCTCTTCTTGTTTTCCTCGATTCTAATCAATTGCCCCCAACCGATGACCCTTAAGTCTCTAACTCTTCTTCCATCAGAGAAAACATAAACATCCGTCTCCCTTGATCTTGAAAAATCAAACCCAAAAACCAGTTTTAATCCCTAGGGCAGGAAGCTTCTTTTCCATAAAACCAAATGATAAGGTGAGACTTTGGTTGCACCATGAAAAAGCCATCCGTTTGACCATAAGGCCCTTTGTTTTAAACCCAAAATTTCCCCCTTTTAGGGTTTTCTTCAAACTTCGGGTTTTTAAGCCTTTAAAACTCCCCTTTTTTGTTGCTTTAAACCTGAAACCCTTAGCTTGAGCATAATAAAGGGGAAGAATTTAAAACCTTTTAACCCCCTACTAGCAGCAAACCACAAACTCTCCTGATGTGAAACATGGTCCCCCTTTATCGGTAGTGATAGTTTGAGGAATACCGAAAACGGTTAAAAAAATGGGTTGTTTAAAAAAACCACCATTTTGCCGGGCGTCAAACCCCTTCAAAGGAATTTCCTCAACCCATTTAGGGGAAGTAAATTTGGAGCCAAAAAGTAAAACTTTTTGTCCCTTACCGATGGCGGATAAATTTTTGGGCCCATGAGAACATTGGGCCCCCCCTAAACGGGCCAAAGGGTTTTATTATAAGGGGTTTATTGCCGACGCCCGGTGCCCTCTTTAAAAGTTCCCAAACTTTTGACAATCTTGGGACCCTTTTAAGTAGTTTGAAAAAAATCTTCAAGGATTTTCGGCCCCATAAAACCCCTTCCGCCCAATCACCCTTCAACTTGAATGCCGATTGATGTGCTCCACAAACACCCTCATTTGGGTTTTTCCCACAACCCCCTTTGATTCCTCTTTTCCAAGGCATCTAACAAGACCCCCATCTTTCCCCGATAAAATAAATTCATCAAAAAGGAGGGCATACTTGGTGGGTTGGGGAAACCCTTAGACGGGCCCTTTTAACCCATTTAGACGGTTTCCCCTTTAAATTTTCGACAACTCCTTTTTCCCTCATCGACAACTGTTAAAAAGATGGCATAAAACCCCTTTTAAATCGGCGGAAAACCCTGGGCATTCTGTGCCACCCGAATTGGGTTTTTCAATTTTGCAATCTAGAAAATGCTCAAGACGGGAAATCTTTGAAAATCTTTTTAAAAATTGCAAACAAATTTCCAGAGCTACAATTAAAGCTTCACCCTTTGGGGTTCAAACGTCCCAATTCGCTGGTTGATTTTCCCCAAAAAAGAATCACCGAAGATTTCAACCCCCATCAACATTTTCCCTTTTCTGATTTAAATTTCCCAAAACCCCCTTTTTGGGAAAGCCCCGGTACTTTAGCCTGATTGTTTGTTGAAGGGACAACAATCGCAATGAAATTTAACTCCGTCCCTGGGGTGAAATTTGAGAAACGATAAAATGCTCCATCCTTGCACGTAAAACCCAACAAAGAATTAAAAATCCAAAGGGCAAAAACCCCAGAGCTTACCACATTGAAAGTTGATAACAAAATGGCCATCACCTGACCCTTAAAAAGCCTTAGCCGAATTTTATTTCCTTAGTTTAAATTCTGAAAATGCCAAAACCCAAATTTTTCCGAAATTTGTCCGCTTAAAATCTGCATTGACAACAAGTACTTAACCAAAAAAATCGTCTTTGGGAGAAAAACATGCATTCACCCGTGTTGCCCCATTTTTCAACACTTTTCAAATGAGCTAAAGGGTTGGGCTGGTTTAGCGGCCCCTTCTCCAATTCATCGGGAAACGGAGCCAGGAAATTTCCGTGGGAAAAATGCTTCGGGAAGACTAAGTGTGTTTCCGAAGGAGGCTTGGGGTGCTCCCTTGGCGATAAGGGTTTAAATTTGGGGAAAATTTTGGGGGCGCCTGGGCTGTAAAGTTGCTGTTGCCGTTGCCGATGAGGAACATTGCCGATTGCCGATGGGGGAGACATTGCCGGGTTTCCCCATGAAGAGTGGTTGCCGAATGCTTTATAGGACCGATTGGGAAAAAAGTTTAGTAAAAGTTGGGCCCATCCGGGGAAATATTTTCCGATGCCAAAAGGCAAAGGGTCCGATGAATTTCAAAGGGGACTTTTGCGTTGTAACGCAAGAGTGCTTTGGCCCAAAAAAGGAACTGCGGATTGAAGGGGGTCTGCCGGGAAAGTTTTCCCTCAGGAAGGATAAAAGGGAAAATGGTAATTTTTGTACCCGTATCATTAGAGTAATTTTAGTCTGACTCTTGCATGAGTCTTTTAAATTTTCCCCTTTTAAAATAGGCGTTTTGTTTTTGGAAAATTAAATATTTTTATTTTGGGTCCGACCCCCTATCGCGAGCAATTTCCTTTAAAGTTAGGAGTTTGTTTTTTGGAAGATACGATTTTGGGCTTTGTACAAAATCTCCATTGGGGGGTATAAAAATTCCCAGGGGTATGAGAAAAAAAAACAAAACCAAACAAATCAATTTTATTCTTAAATTTTACTTTTAATAGCAAATTTTAAAACCTTTTTACTGCATTTGGTAGTTATCAAGGTTCTTTAAACTACACCGGCCTTTCACACCTTTATCCCGCAAACCCTTGCAATTCCGCGTGGGAGTACCCCTGACTTTGACATCCGGGGGCTCGCAGTTGCCTTTGTTCAGCCTTTTGCTCTAGTTATCCTGATCAAGCCTCAAATTTTCCCAGCACCGGGCGGGACCCCCATTTTTCTATTGAATCTTGTTCTAGTTATCGTCCTTGTCGATTAAATGTCAAACGACTGGCAAAACCTCCGGTTTTCGAAATTTTTGGGGATAAGCCCGAGGTGTTCGAAAAATCCTACGCTTTTTGGGGTTCAAAACCTCTTTTGGCAAAACTCGGGGGGAACTGTTTACAAAAACCCTTTTTTGCACGTTTCAAATGACTAAGGCTTTACTGGTCAAACGGGCCGGGTTTTTCATGGGGATCAGGGAAAAACGTGGGGCCCGTTTTCCGATGGGAAAGGGGAAAGGGTAAGTGTGTTTTCCGATTTAAAAACTAAAGCTGAGTTTGATAAGGAGGTGTTGGCCCCAAAGAGGAAGTTTCGGATGTTGCCGGGTTGGGGTTGGAAAGGCTCCAAGAGGGCGATTGCTAAGGGTACTGTGCCGATTGCCAAGAGTTGCCGAAGCCAATACCGAAAATTTCTGATAGGGGGCTTGGTTAAGGCAAATTTCCAATTTCCAGGTTGGGCCCAACGGAAATATTGGGCCCATGCCGATGGGGATGGGGTCCCCATGAAACACCCGGGGGGGCTTAGTGCTTGTTTTCGAAAAAGGGAATTTCCCGGTGGCCAAAAAAAGGGAAACCGCGGGTTGAAGGATCTGCCGATGGAAAGTTTTCATCGAAGGAGAGGCCCTAAGGAAAAATGGGGGATTTTAAACCAGTATTTTTAAAAGCAGTTTGAGTTCGACTCTTTTCATGATTTGTTTTTTTTCCTTTAAAAAGGTGTGTTTTTTTTAGGGAAAATAAATTGTTAATTTTTGATCCCCCTCCTTTTGGGGTCAGTTTCCTTTAAAATTTGGAGTTTGTTTTTGGAAGGAAAAGGGAAATGTTTTTGTACAAACTCCATGGCCCGGGGGGGAAAAAAATGTGCCCGAGGGCTACGAGAAAAAAAAACCAATTTTCAAATCAAAACAATTTTTTCTTATTTTAAATTTTTTCGCAATTTACCCTTTTTTTGCATTAGCTGTGATTAACAACGAGTTCTTCAAGGGTCGACGGGGTTCATCAACCTTTTCTTTCCCTCAAAACCCCTTCAAGTTTTCCCCGTGGGAAATATCTCTGAGCTTTTTTCATCCAAGGGGATCGTTTTTTCCAACTTCTTACTCTTTCCCCTAGTTATCCTGAACAACCCAAAACCCAAACATCCGGGCGCATCGCCGTTGCGGGAAATTTAAACTTTTTCTAGTTACGTCCTTGGGCGATTACCTGGTCAAATCGACTGGATGCCTCCAGATATCGAAAAAAAATTTTTGGGTATAAGCCCGAGGTGTTTTTCCCGATCCGACGCTTTTTGTGTCAACACCTCTTTTGGCACGCCCCGTTTGGGGCACGATTATTTTAAAATTAAATTCCCTCTATCTTGGTTTATAAACCCGCCTTTAAAACCAAAAAGGGAAAGTCATTGAAAGTCTCCGGGGGGCCCGATCTAAAAAAATGATCAAGGCTCCAAAAGAAGCCATGGAGGGGTCCCAAACAATTATATCTCAAACCTTCCCCCGCCTAAGCAGGGGCGGCGAGGCAATTTCCCAAAACAAGATCCTTTGTTCCCCCGGGAGGTCCGTACGACGCCAACCTGGTAAGCTTAAAAAGAGATTGGGTTTAAAATTTTGCTCTAAATTTAAGCATTAATTTTCCCTCCGGGGGTTTCTGTCCAATTCTGTAAAACAAAAGCTGTTATGCAACACTCAAAAAGGACATCCCTCATTTGGGTTTTTTTCCGCGTATCACAACCTGGATCGGGATTTCCCTTAAATCCATCACCCGGCCCCCCCCTGGGCATCCAAATCCCCGTGGGGCCGTTTTTTTCCCCATGTGACTATACCGGGCCCAAAAGGGCCCAACCCTAAGGCGTCAACAACTAAAAACAGATTTCCCTGGAGCGGCCAAATTCAAAAGGGCCCCGGCCAAACGATCCCAAAGACCTCCCCGTCAACTGGTGGGGAACGGGAAAGCCTTCAAACTATCTCCCGGGTCTAACCTGGTGCAGGGGGGACGGGTCACCGGGAAAGGGCCTTTAATTTGGGAACGGCGAACCCCAATCACACCCGGGGCCCCAAAGGGTGCATTACTCCCAAACCCCCCCCCCAACCTGTAAAAAGTGCCAAACGAAGATTTCCCCAAATGATTTTTCCCCAAAGGGACCTCTGAAGCCACCATCCCGGGAAGCTCTAGGGCCATGCAAACACATGAGGCAGCTAGCAGCCTACCTGGGTGGCAAGCCCTCAAGCTGGAGTGCCAATTCCTCAAGGGGGGGAAAACTTATGGTTTTATTGCTCCAGAATACGAGGCCCTACGCCGGTTTTGTTTTTCACCATCGGTAAGTCACATCCGATGTTTTTTAATCCGGTGGGGTACCAACCGCCAGCTCAAAAGCCTTGGGGTTTTCAATAAAATATTAGGGGGCCACGAACCAAACTTAAAAAGGACCATCGGTATACAACCGATGAATAGATACTCAACCTAATCTGCCAAGTGTCAAACCTATCCCCTCGGTAAATCAACCGATTTCAAAGGTCCCCCAAATTTACTCGTGCTGCGCCCGTACTACTCCCCAAAATTTTTCAAGGGGGGCGCATCAGCCGGGTCCAAAAGTCCCCAAAAACCAGCCAATGAGGGCGGCAAGAGTAGATCGGAAAGGGGGCCCAAAAAAGATCGCCGAAGTTAAAGAAACTACAGTTTGGGATTAAACCCCCAAAATCAGTTTCATATTCCTTTTCGGGCTCCGTAAACCTTTCCCGCCTAAGAATTGGGTTCCTCCCCCAAAATCGGGCAAAGTGCCTAATTTTTTTAAGTTTCCCTTCCCGGGCCCAAAAGACACATCAAAAAAATGGAGCAAAATCAAAACCCGGGTTTATTTAAATAGTGCGGAGAAAGCGCCAAAAGGGAGGAATTGAGGGGGGAGATTTTTTTCTCTTCAACATTTTCTGGATCGGCATTCAAATGGTTCATAAAAACCCCGCCCATCCAAACCTGTGAAACCCCATGGGGGCCGATCTGGAGGCAATTTAAAAAATACTTTCTTTGCTGGCATATAGGGGAAGAAGCTTTTCCGATTTGGTCAAAAAATGGGCAACGCAACGATGAACGATAGAGGGCTTGTTCAAAGGCGCGAGACGGAAAATTAAAAAGCTACCCCGCCTATTTCTTTATGATCGGAACCTGGCAATTTGGCCTTCCAAGGGTTACTGCCGCACACAAAGGGCAAGTACGCGTCCCAAAATTTTAAAGCTTAATCATTTTGGTGCAAGGGTTGCTGATCAAGATTCAAAACCCCTTTTAACCCAAAAAGACTTTGGGAAAAAAAGGTGACCTCGCGGGCAAGAAGAAATTCTGGATCCGTGAAGAGCTAAGTACAGTGGGCCCCGAAAGGGGGGAAAGGACAAGAAATCCCGTTTTTCTTTTCCATTTTCCCAAAAGAAGCTGAAAGGTTCACCTTTGATATTACCAAGGCCAATAGGGATGTTTTTTACTTATTAAAATTTTAAAAAGGGCAATCAAATTTGGGGCCCCAACCCCAAATAAAGCCACGGGAAAAAAGCTTTAAAAAATCAGGTTTCTGCAAGTGGCATATTGCAACTTCCCACAGTACCAAAAAGTGCAAGGGTTTTTAGGGAGCAATTTGGGAGTCAAATTGAGTCTGGGCGCATCAAGTTCGAAAAATTTCCCAAAATCCAGAAAAACCCATGAAGATTGATCGCACCCGTTTCCAAACAATATGGTTGGGAAAATATTGGGAAAGGAAACCAAAATGCTGACATCAGAAGCTGCCAGGAAGAGGGCATCGGGAGAAACCCCCAAACCCTCAGATAGCTTAGGCCCGATAAAAGGTTTTGCCCATGACAGAAAGGGCAAAAGAATTTCCGATGAAAAATACATGCCAAAAAGGGGTCCTGGTTTGTTTAAACCAAACCCCAAGCCCGCCAAGGCCCAGATCAACGGCAATCACTTTAAAAGCGATATCGGCAAGAAGAAGAAGAGCACCGGGAAAAGGCTTCGCATAAAGACCCCTGGAAGTGCCCCCTTCTTCCCTTCACGGTTTTTTTGGGGGAAAAAGGGATCAAGCCCCCCTATTGGGCCCCTAATTGTCCTATGCGAAGGGTATTACACTGCCCATCGGGTCCCCGGTTTAAAAGACCTTGTTTTGAAAGAACAGCACCCAGGTATGCCAAAGGGCCCCTCAAAGAATAATCGACACATGACCGCTGGGGGGCAAGCTCATGCCCATACCCGGGTTGGCAACTGTTTTTAAACAAGGGGACTGGAGGGATGGCCCAAACAAGAGTACCTTTACAAAAAAATGTTTTCCAAGATCCCAACATCGGGGGGCAAGGGCCCAGGAGGCATGGAAAGGCACACCAACCCTCTGGAAGACCAAACTTCCCCCGGTGCCCTAAGGGTCTAATTTTAAATCAGAAAAGAAGGGGTTTAACGCCAAGCGGCCGTGATGAACCCGTAAGAAAAATGAAGGACCCCTCAAAGGAGAAGCATGGAAGCCAAAGGGGCAAAGGGCAAAGGGGTCCATCATCAAAAATAAAACATGGTCTTTAGGTTTTCCCGGGGGATTTTAAAGGCACCTGTCCTTTATGAAGAGGAACCTGCTGAGAAAGGGACAATTAAAGCCAAAATCCGATGGGCGGGGTCTTTTAAAAAAACCCCCAAGATGGGGAGGCACATCAAAAGCTCTTTTTTTTAAGGGCAAAAATGGATTGGGGGACCGATACAAAGATTCTGGGGAGATGGCGGCGCGTCCGTCAATAAATGCCAAAAAGTCGGGTTCAGGGAAAAATTGGGGAAAGGGGACCAAGGGCCATTTAAGAAAACCCACAAAAGAAGCTCAAGGAAATTTTTAAAGGGGAATTTTTGTTTGAAAAGCCATGGGTGAATGTGTTGACTTTAAACCCCTTCGGCAATTTAAAATTTGCCGACAAAAAGTTCTTTGTAACAGTGGCAAAGGCACTTTCAAAATTGCTCCCGGAAGGGGTTTTTATCCCCGTCAATTGCTAAAATCCCTTCTTAAAAATGCATCAATTTTTGGGACAGTGGGGTCGGGGACCAAAAATTTAAATCGTCCGCATTTAACCCCATCAATTTCATCGGCAAAATCAAAACTTATGAGCAAATCGATGCAAAACGGGTGAAACTTTGGGGCATGGAGTTCCCCAAAGTTTTCCATTAAACCCAATTAAACCAATCCAAGCAGTCCCTTTTCCCGGGGAAATGTTTTTAATGGGTCGTTCGCCGAGGGTGGAAAACTGGGGCAAAAGGCTTTAAAGTCTGCCGATGAATTTTTCTCGAGGTTGACATCGGGGTTTGGGGTAAAATGGCCCCTTTTTTTATTAGTGCTAAGTTGATTCCAAATGTAAACCCAAAATTTAACCCGATTTTTAAAGGAATATAAAGAATTTCTTTGCTTGGGGTTTACAGAGATGCCTGGTTTAGGGCCGAAAAAGATATTCAAAATCGGTTACCCATCAAGGCTGGGGTTTTTGACCACATCGGCAACCTGCCGCCGTTGGGAATCCTTTCATTCAACCCGACATCCCAACCGAGAATTTCAAAGTTAATCGAAAACTGGGTTTTTTCGCAATGCCGTAATTTCCGAATGGATTTTTTAACGTAGTTTTCCCGTGTAAAAAAGAAATGGAAAACTTCTTTTTTGGGATTGAATTTTAGGAATCTAACAAGGCTACTCCCGGGGTGGGGTGGGTAAACCCTTGGGCCCCTTGCCCCATCCTGCTTATCGATTTCAAATTTTGCCCGGGCCTCAAATTTTAAACTTCATGGGGTGGGAAATGGCCCGGGTTTTAAAAACAAATATTCATTGGGCCAAAAAGGCCCTATCCAAGACCCGCTTTCCGGGTGTCCAGGTCATTTGGCTTGTTTTTTAAGGGTAGTCTACTTTTTGGCTTGAAAAAAGCCGGGGCTACTTATCAGGGGGCAATGAATTTTTTTTTTATAATACATTTGACACGATAGTTTAAATCTACATTGATAAAGGGGGGGGTTAAGTCTGGAGATTTCGGGAAGCATCTTTCCGGGTTTGCGGAAAATATTGGAGTTCATAAGGGAGCAAAGGGGTTTTAAGAAAACCTAATTAAAGTGCATTTGGGGTAACGGCAAAGGGCAAAATTTTTGGGTTTCATTTTTGCAACAAAGGGGGATCGAGATTGGCAGAAAAATCCTTGATCAAAAACAATTTTCGCCCCCCTAAAAAAAACAAGACTAAGCGCCTCTTTGATCGGCAAGATTAATTTCATTTTGAAGATTTATACTAACTTTTTCTTTAAAATTAAAATTTTTTTAGTCCCCTTTTTGAAGCTAAAGCCGATCAAGAATTTTTCATGGGAAAGGGAAAAACAACAATTAAACCTTGGAGGGGGTCAAGAGGGTAAATTTTGTGAATCCTCCAGTCTTGGTTCCACCTCAACACCGGGGTTTCAGGTTTTTTTTTGTCTGGGCCCATGAAAGTTTTTAAACGGGGCAAACCCTTAAAATTTAAGAATTTGAAGGGAAGGCCGGGTAAAAATAATTTTCGACAAAGGTTGGTGGATGCTGAAAACCAAATATTCGGCCATGAAAAGATTATGCTTATGTCTAAAAAAACCTCTTTCACAAAACTGAGGCATTAAATTTTTTGTCGGCTAAATTCACTGTTTTGCCCCAAGGGTGAAGGGGGCAAGTACATTTTCAAAAACCATTTTTTATTGCGAATCGGTAAAAGGAATCCCCGGGACTTTTTGGAATTTGGGCCTAAAGGGATGAAATCGGGGTAAAGCCTTAAGGGGCACTAATGGGCCGTTTTTTTTTACTTTTGCTTTGTAATGTGGTGGGCCTGTGGAAAATTTCTCCTTTTTCTTTATTCCTTTGGGGGGTTCCCCACTGCAAGGGCGGAGCAGGTACGGGGAAATTTTCTTTATTTCACCCCGAGGATAAGGTATTAAATTTTCCCTTGCCGATTGTTTCTACTTCAACAAACAATAGGCTGAGTAAACCATCTATGCTTAAGGGGGGTTTGAAATAAATTCAGGGAAATTTCGGCCGATTCTATGGGAAAATTCGGGTGATTTTCCCTGTTTGTGATTAAACCCTTTTAACGGGACATTAAGAAAGCCGAAGTGAAGCTTTAAATTGGCAAACCCAGAGAATTTTTTGCGTTTTTTAAAAGAGTTCAAAGAAAACCCCCCGCCTTGGGAAAATTTTCCCCGATTTCCTAATGGAAAGGCCAATTTGGGTTTAAAAACAAGGGAAAGCCTCAGGGTTAAGGGAAAACCCCTTCAGGAAAATTAAAGACATTGGTTAAGTTGCCGTACTGGAGAATTTTGGGTTGCCGATTACTTTTAAAGAATTTCCCTCCCAAAAAGGTGGAAAGGGGGCCCCCAAAATTTCAAGGCCACTAAATATGTGCTTTCCCTTTATGATGAAATTATAAAAATCGGGCAAATTTATGGAGTCTTGGGTTTAAAATTTCCTCGGGAAAGAGGAATCAAAAGAGTTGATGGGTGAAATCCATGAAGGGGGTTTGGGGCGCATCAGTCCCGGGATTTTAAAAATGAAGTGGGGGATTAGGCAGAATGGATTTATTGGCCGACAAACCTTGAAGATTGGGTTTAAAATTTTTTCAAAGGGTGCCAAGACTGCAGAAGGGGTTTGGGAAACCCTACAAGGGCACCTTCATCCAAAGAATCCATAATCAAGGGCCCTTTGGGCCCTTTAGAGGATGGGCCCATCGTTCTTTATTTTTGGGCCCAAAATTTTTTCCGCCTTTGGTAAGGGGCAAAAAAGTTTAACTTTTTGCTACCAATTAAATTCAAATAAATTGGGTTTTAAAGGGAAAAACCCCCTTTTAAGAAAGTGGCATCGGGGAAATATATGGATTTTCCAAAAAATTAAAAAACTATTTTTTACCGATTCGGGATTCCCCAGACTATTACTACCCGGTTTAAAAGGAAACCCCTGTTCACCCTCGGGAGATTTTTATGAATTTGCTGCTATATGGGGTTCAAGGTGTTTAATTTCCTTTCCCTTATTAAACACAGCTAATGGACAAGCGAAGGGAACTAATAAGGGGGGTTTTTAACTTAAAAAAACGCAAGATTGAAGAAAACCCTAGAAAGGACATGTGGTGTTTAAAAGAAACCCTATGGTTGTATTTGGAGGGTTTCATGGTTTCAACCCAAAATCTCTCCGTATCAGTTGGTCTATGGAAAATTAAAGCTTTCCTGCCCTTTGGGGAAAATTTAAAAATGGGTTTTAGGCGATTTTTCTTTTTAGGAAACAACTAACGACCGATGATTTGCTACTTTTGATGAAAGATATTAGAAATTTGGTAGGTTTTCGGTTTTAGGGCATTGGGTTAGCATTGAAGAAAAATAAAAGAGGTTGCCAAATGGGTTTTAAAAAGAAAAAAAGGAAAAAGGAATTTTTCCGATGGTGATTTGGTTTGGAAGTTGATTTTTCAATCGGAGAAAAAGCTCTAAATTTTGGAAAGTGGGGCCCCAAATTTGGGGGGGTCCTTATCGGGTAAAACAGTTGGGTCCTGGCAATTTCTTTTTATTTTGGAAACTCTCGAAGGATTTTCATTCTCTAGAGCGATTAAAAAGTCAAAAACTTTAAAAAAAATTTTACCCTAATAATAGGGAGATGCTAGTGCCAGTTGAATTTCCCATTAAAGAAAATTATATAAACCCTCTTAAAAACGTAACTGACGTTAAATTTTCAAAGCCAAAATCAAGTATCAAGGTTTCCCTTTGGCCCCATACAAACAAATAAATTACAGGGAAGGAGTGGAAAGCTGATATCGGGGACGGGAGGCGAAAATTTTTTTATTTCGTTTCCCCCCCTTTTGGGATCCCGGGATTTGGGAAGCCCTCGAAATGGCTTGATCTTTTTTTTCAATAGAATGGCTTGGGCCCGGGGAAACCCGGTTCCCCCCCTTGCCCAAACCCTGATGGTTTTCGGGCAATTGAGCTTTCTGCTGGTTTGGGTTTTAGTCAGAGCCTCATCAACCCTTTTTTTTGAACCCAAAACTTCCCTTCCCCCCTTCTTTGGGCCCATAGCCCAATGATTTTGTGATTTAAAGGGTTTGGGGCTGGGGGAAAATTTTGCCGGGGCCCAGCCCTTAAGCTTTTTATCGACAAAACTTTTTTAACCCTTTAAATTTCTCCTCCTCCTCTTGGATTGGGGAAAACCCCTTTGGCAAAGGGGGCGGGAAACCCTGGACTTGGGGTTTGCTTTCTGTTGAGGAATTTGGGCCGGAAAGGAATTTTTTTCCATATGGGCAAAAAAGGTTGGGGCCCTTGGGTATCCCCTTTAAGGGAATCCTTTTTTGCGGAAGGGTCCTGAATTAGCTGGGGTGTGCTTGCGCAGCAAGGAAAGAATGCTTCAAGCTTGGGCTTGACCCTCTGCCGATGGAGCGGGACAGAGCCTTTTTTCCCCCTCCCTTGCATCGGGGGAAAGGGCGATCGCGAAAGAGAATAGCCGGGCCGCAATCGAACGGGGCCTTGGTTTCATCTTCATCCTAGGGTTTTAGGGCCCAAGGAGGAAAAAACTATCTGGGGTCTTTGGGGCCCGAAAACCCGAGAAGGGTTGGAAAATGCCGATCATAAAGTTATAAAAAAATTTTTAAATTTTTTTGGGAACCCCCGGGTTACCACTTGGGAAATGAATTTCCTTTTCGGGGGCTTGGGATTCTGGATTTTCCCCCCTCATCTAGAAAAACGGGAAACAATTGCCCTGATTTACCTTTTGCCGGAACATCCCACGCCCCTTGGTAAATGGTGGTGTTTTCCCCTTTGGGGCCGGTTCCGATGTAGTGACAGTTCTTGGGGCGGCGACAAACCCCTCTCATCGTAGGGAAAATTTTTTTAGTGGGCGATTTCCCATGACCCCCCTTTCCCTTTCTTCAGCGGGTGGGGTTTTCTCCTTTCGGGGGCGTCGTCTATCGGGGGATCAGGGAAGGGGGAAAGACAAAGGTTTTGCCGATGGGGGCACCCCGGGGGTTGGTGGTGCAACTGGAGGGCCCATGAAAAGTCCTGCGGTGGCGTCCCCCCTCGTAGTTTTGGCAAAAGTTGGGCCCCTGGGGAAGAAAAGGGCTTGGCCCGCCCCAGAAGCCTTTTTCTTCCCTTGGCGCGGCAAACAAAGGGGATCCAGGCCTTTTTTTGACGAAAACTGGGGGGGTTCGGGGAAACCGAACTTTGGGGGTGCTTTCTGCAGAAGCAGCTGTCGATTTACCCCCCATTGCCTGAAAATAAAGCCAAATTATACAAAATAAAATGTTTCTGATAAAGTAGTAAAGTAATCGGGGACGGGATGGATGAGGTTTTTTCCAGGGGATGAACCCCACGTTTAGGGGAGCAGCAGCGGGCCCAAAGTAGCTTGGTTTTGGAGGGTTTGGTGTAGGTAAAACCCGTTGGGGGAGTGAAGGCAGCTAGCGTAGGGGCTTTTTTGCCGATGATTTATATGGGGCCCATTATCCGAAGGGTTTTAAAGGGGCCCCCCCCATTTGCTCCCTCATGGGGAAATTTGGGTCCCGGGGGCCCGTCAAGTGCAAAAAAGGTTTTAATTTCCGGTGATTGGGAAAAAAGTAAAAAAGGAACAAAATCGAGATAAAGACTTAAATACCGTAAAAAGGGGAACACGGGGATGATGTGATCCGGCGTCAACTTGTGCCCATAAAAATGCATGACTTAGCAAATAAATTGGGGGCCCCCAAATTTCCCTTCTTGCCAAACCAAGGGGCTTCCCCATTCGTGATGAAAAGGGGGTTGGGACCCCGGAGGGCAGGTCAATGTCTGAATATCGGGCCCTCGGGGGAGAAATTTACGAACCCTTTTTCCAGTCCCAAGACTGGAATTGGGTTTTCCTGGGCTTTACTTTCTTTGGGGGTTTGCAAAGTTTAATTGGGAGTTGGCCAAAAAAGCCATTGTCCCCGGGTGCATCCGATGGGGGAGTAGAACTCGTAAATGGGGGGGGCATTCTTCCCCCGAACCAAAAATGTTCACTTTTGGAAAAGCTCGGGGAATGATGCTGGCCTTCAATGGGGGGGGGGGGGGGGGGGGGGGGGGGGGGGGGGGGGGGGGGGGGTTAAAATTTGGTTGGTTTTCAGGGACGGTTTCCCCTTTGGTAATTTAAATAGCAGCGGGAACGAAATTTTTTTTCGTCGACATAAAAGGCCCCCCAGAGCCCTTTTCCCTGGGAGAAAGTCCTTTTTAAAAAATTTTTAAAAAAAGCGCCCAAACCCGCCTACACGCATTTGGTCCCTGGGAGCACTATAATGGCCTCTCCGAATTGAGTGGAGGGCAGTTTTCCGAAAATTTTAAACTTCCCCATACTGGGATCTTCCGTTTTCCCTCCCCCCCCGGGAAAATTTTTGAGGGAAAACAAGCAAAACTGAAGGGCCTTTTGTATTGGGGCGGGTTTAGCCACATGTTTAAAGAACCAAACCCGGACCCCCCCAAGATTGGGCCCATTGGGGTTTTACCAACATTTAAATTTTGGGGGTACTTATGCAGAAGCGGTTAAAACCCATCCAAGAAAAATCGCCTAAAGGGGGAAATCTTTTTCCCATGGGAAGTAAAATTTACTGCTGGAAAATGCATAAGGGGCGGAAACCCACTGCTCTTCCCCCAGAAGACAAATTTCCCAACCACATATCCCGGGAAATTTGGGATGCTCCCCGTTGATTTTCCGGGCCGGTTTTTCTGGTAATTCCCGGGTGTAGCCTGTTTCCCCCGCCCCATGCCGGGGGTTCACCTTGAAATCAACCTTTCTTTGAACAAGTTAAGGGATCGGGAGAGGGGAAATTTTCCCAAACCTTCAACAATTGGGCTCGCCCAAAGGGGAGGGGGGGCTGGTTTCCCTGTCGGGAAAGGAAAAGGGATTCATTGGGGTCCGACCCCGAAATAGGGGCACCACAGCATTTTCTCGTTCTTCTCCATATCGGCAAAAGGAGAGCCTAATGCACTGGGCCAAAATTGCGGGCCTTTCCCCTAGACCTTTTTGCCCCTAGCTAACCCGAAAGGGAAGGTTTTTTCCCCCCGGGAGGGGCTTTGGGGGATGAACGGGGAAAACATCCTTCCAAAATCCTAAACCGAAAAGTTTGGATCTAAAAGGGATTCCGTTTGGTTTTTTGCGTTGATTATGAAGGTGGGAAACCCATTCCCCCCCGGGGGGCCTAGGCCCGCTGAAGGGGTTTGGGCTGATTTAGGGGGGGATGACTACCTTTTTTGTTTCAGGTTTTCCCAGGGTTCGAAAAGGGAAAAATTTGGAAAAATCCTAAAAAAAACAGGGGGAAATCCTGGGTTCATGGGGGGAAAGAACCCCCAGGGTGTTGGAAATTTTGGGGAATGGGGCTTAACCCGGGGATGTTCGACTTGGGTCGCCCTTTGAGTTGAAAGGGGTGCTCGCAGTTCCCTTTGGGTTGCGGGAGGACTATTGCTCGGGCTCGAACAGGTTCTTTTTCGGAGGCGTTGCTGGAGGTTGGAAAACAAGGGAGGGATTGGGTTTAAAATTTAAAAAAGGACTCGGGGAAAAAGCAATTGGATCCCCGGGAACTTTTATAAGCTTACTCGGGGGTATTTTTTGGGGGTTTTTGGTTTTACACTGTGCCAAGGAAAATTGGGGGAAAACCCCCCTCCCAGGGAAAAAAAAACGCGGGGGGTTTGGGTTTAGGGGAAATTTGGGAACTTTTTTGGGCTACAATCGAGGAATTATTTTTTAAAAATTTTGGGTTTCCCTGCGCGGGGGTCAAGGAAACGGCATTTATCTCGAAGGAAAAGGGGTACCGCAATGGGTACAGTAAAAGAATTTTCGGCATGTAAAGTAATTTTAAAACCCTTTAAAACTGGGGGGGATGGTTTGAAAAAAACCCCCCCGTTTTTCAAACACGTGTCAAATGGGGGTAAAAGGGTTTTACTGGCCCGCGGGAATTTTTCCATCGGGAATCGAAAATCGTGAGCTAGTAAATTTGGGCCAAATGGAAGTGTTTTTTTAAAGGGTAATGGTTGCCCATGGAACTAAAAGTCTAGTTTTATAAGGAGGGTTGCCCAAAGAGGAAAATTTTGGGTGTTCCGATTTTGAAATTGAATGGGTCACTAAGGCGATTTCTAAGCTAAATGATGCCAAATTTCCAAGATGTTTTTCCCATGCCCAAAAACCGAAAGGCCCGATTTGGGACTTTTTTGAAGGGGAAGTTGCCAAGTACAAGGTTTCCCCAACGGGGGAAAAATGCCGATGCCGATGGGCATGGGGTCCGAGATAAAAGGGTGACTTAGTGCTTTTGGGGTCAGCAAGGATTACCGGGGGCCAAAAAAAAGGAAATTTTCGGATTTAAGGGGTCGCCGATGAAAAATTTCCCTCGAAGGAAAAGGGGAAAAGAAACCGGGATTTTATAAACCCGTAATTTTTTTTAAACATTTTGAAATCCGACTCTTACGGGGCGTTTGCTTTCCTTTTTAAAAAAAGCGTGTTTGTTTAGGGAAAAAAATTTGTTATTTTAGAATTTCCACTCCCCGCGCGAGTTTATTTCCTTAAAGTTCCCATTTGTTTTTGGAAGGATACGAGCGTGGGCTTTGTAAAAACTCTTTCCCTGCGGGGGTATAAAATATGTGCCCGAGGGCAAAGGGGAAAAAAAAAAACCAATATCAAATTTAAATCAAATTTTTTCTTATTCAAAATTTTTTCGCAATTTTCCCTTTAAATTTCAATTTGCTGTAGTTTATCAAAAAGTTCTTTAAGCTACGGGCGGGGGTGCATCATCTTGATCTCCGTCAAAACCCTTTCAAGTTCCGCGTGGGAAATATCTCTGAGCTTTTGGGAAACTAGGCGAAACGCCCGCTTTCCGGCCCCTTCGTTCAGCCTGGGTCAGTTTTCCTGATCAAGCCTCAATCCCCCCCCCCCGGGCGCATCGCCGTTTTCCCCGGTTTTAATCTTGTTCTATTAATCGTCCTTGGGCGTTTTCTGGTCCCAAATTTGACTGGCACGGGCCCCCGGGTATCGAATTTCGGGTATAAGCCCGAGGTTTTCGCGATCCTGACCTTTTTGTGCCCAAAAGGCCCCATTTATATAAATTATTCCATCTATCATGGGGGATAACGGGCCCACGTTAACCAAGGAAAAGTCATTTTAAATCTCCCAGGCCGATCTAAAAGATGACCGAGCCGGCCCCTGGAGCGGCAATTTGGGGGAGTACCAAAAAGTTATAAACTCAAATCCTTCAGGGCCCAAGCCCGGAGCACGAGGCAATCCAAAGCAAGATCCGCCGTTTCCAAAGGGGGTCCCGATTAAGCCAATCCGGTAAAACTACAAAAGATTTGGGTTTAAATTTTACTCTAAGTCAAGCATTTAAAATTTTGCCACCCCCGGCGTGCTGCCCCAAAACTGTCTACAAAGCCCGTATGCAATGATTCAAAAAGGACAAAACACCTCAGTAAAGTTGGGCCACCGTATCCCAAACCCTTGGAAAAAAAACCAAACCAAAAGTCCCAACCCGGGAGCCCCCGCGACGTCTACTTCTGTGGGGCCGTTAGCCATGGGGAAAATACCGGCCCCAAGGACCAACCCTGAAGGCCACCAAGCTCAAACCAAAATTCAGTGGCGTCGGCAAACGGCCCCACCATACAGATTCCAAACCCCGCTCCCGTCAACTGGGGGATTTAAAAAGGGAGGGCCCTTTAAATCATCTCCTGGTTCTAACCTGGTGCAGGGGGACAAAATCAAACCCTTTTTAAGGGGGTTTATGGCATCGACAAAAAGCAATCCCCAGCTAGTTTACCCCCTAGATGCATTCCCCTACGCCCCTCCAAATGTAAAAAGTGCCAAACGGGAAATCCCCAAGTAATTTCCCCCAAAGGGACCTCTTAAGCCAACCCTCGGCAAACCTTTGCCGACGCAACATATTAAAAAGGGAGCCTTTGGGAGCAAACCTCTGGTAGCAAGTCCTCAAGCTGGAGGCCAAATTTCCCCCAGGGGAATCTGATGATCGATTGCCCAGAATATGGAAAACATACCTCTGGTTAGGGTTTTCAGGGCCAAAACGGGAAGTCACATGCCGATGAATTTTATAAAACCTGGATGGCTAGCCCGCCGCCCCCTCCCAAAACCCGGGGGTAAACAATGTTTTTATAAGTAGACCATCGGTAAAAAGCAAAACCCATAAAACGATATTTTTTCCCTTTAAACGCCAAGTGTGCAAAGCATCCATCGGTAAATCAAACCCATGCCAAAGTTCAAAAAGACTGGTGCTGCGCCCGGGAAATACTCCGCTTTATCTCCAAGAGGCCACAGTCGGGTCCAAACCGTCAACAACCACCCAAAGAGCGGCAAGAAGGAAAGCATATTGGGCCCCGACCGCTCAGGAAAAGAAAAATCGCACATGACCGCGGGGGGGAACTCAGTGCCCATGTACAACTTTGGGAACGTGTTGAAAAAAAGGGGAGCCCGGAGGAATGGCCAATGCAAAAAGTACCCAATGAAGAAATATTCTCCAGAGATCCCAACATCGGGAAGGGGGCCCTCAAAAAGGGGGAAACAGTGGAAGCCAAACACAAAAGGGAAAGGGATCCATCGGCAGATATAAACAAGGCCTCAAAGTTGCCGATGGATTTTAGGGGACCCCTTCCCGGAAAGAAAGAGGAGCCTGCTGAGATGGCACAAAATTTATGCTAGAAAACCGATGAAAGGGGGTCTTTTTAAAAGCCTGCCGTGAGAAAAGGCAGCATTTTAAAAACCTGTTTATTAAGGGCAAAGTGGGTGGGTCCCATGACAAAGATTCTGGAAAAATGGCGGTGCGTCGATCAATATAATGCCCTAAAGTTTGGTTCAAAAGCTTGGGAAAGGGGGACCCCAAAAACTTAGTCAAGACCGACATGAAGCTCAAGGATTTGAAAGGCAAATGTGTCGACACCATGGGGGCCGTATGTGTTGACTTAACCCCTCGGGGGTAAAACTTTGCCGACTAAACGTTTTTTTGTAATCAGTTTGGGAATGGCACTTACAACTTGCTCCTCGAAGGGGTTGGATCCTTCCCAATTTTTTGTATCCCTTCTTCAAAGCATCAGAAATTTGGGACAGTTGGGCGGGGCCAAAATTGAAATCGGCCGCAGTGAAGCCCCATCTACTTTTGCAATTTGGGGAAAAACGGGAAACCCAATGAGCAAACCAGGGGCAAACTAGTAAGTCCCGGGACAAAGATTCCTCAAAAGTTGCCCCTTTAAACCCCATCAAACCGATCCAAGGGGTTCCGGGGGCCCCCGAAGAAGGTTTTTAATGGGCGGGTTTGCTGAAACGGGAAAACCCGGGGCAAGGGCTTCACTTTCCCCCGATGAAATTTTCTTGAAAAAAGGCATCGGTGGTGGGAGTAAACCAAGGGGCCCACTTTTATTAGTGGAAAGGTTTTGGGTTCCCAATGTAAACAACAGTTTAAATAATTTTTTGAAAAGAATAGAATTGTTTTTCTTGGGAAATTTTACGGAAAATGCCTGGTTTTGACCGATCATAGTTTTAACATCCCGGGTTTCCCCCTCGGGCCCAAAATTTCCAAACCCCATCGCAAAAACCCCGCGCCGGGTGCTATCCTCAAATTTTAAACCCCAAAATCAAGGCCGAGATTAAAAAAGTTAATCGAAGCTGGGGTTTAAATTTGGCAAAGCCGTAAGCCCAAAGGAAAAATTTTTAACTTGTTTCCCCGTTTTATAAAAAAGAAAGAAAAACTTCCCCCCGGGTTTTTTTGATTTCAGGAATCTTAACAAGGGTACGCCGATGGATGGCTACCCGTTTTCCCCTTGGGCCCATCTGCTGAACGATGCTGCGCCGGGCAACAAATTATTACTTCATGGATTTGGGAAAGCTGGGTTAATTTAAATATTCATGGGTGAAGAAGACATAAACCCCCAAAACTGCTTTTTCCCCTGCCCGGTCTTTTTGGCTTGGGTTTTAAAAAGGGGAGTCAAAAACTTTTGGGTTGAAAAATGCTGGTTACTTATCAAAGCATTTTGAATTTACCCCTTTCATAAGTTTCAAACGCACGTAGTTTGAAATCTCATTGAAAGAAGTGGTGGTTTTAAATTTTGGAGGCTTCGGGGAACATCTTTCCGAAATTTTCAGAAAATTTTTGGAGGCACAAGGGAGATGGGGTTTTTGATGAATCCTAACAAGTTTTGCATTTGGCGTTTTCGCAGGAAAAGTTTTTTGGGGTTTTAAGGTGCATCAAGAGACCAAATTTAAATCGGCAAAAGGGGCTATTGAAAGCAATAACAAAGTTGTTGCCCCCTACAAACAAAACGGGGGGCTGCAATCCTTTTAATCCAAGATTAATTTCATTAGAAGGTTTTTAAAACCAATCTATCTGGTAAGATTAAATCTTTTTTGGTCCCTTGTTTAAACGAAAAACTGATCAAGAATTTTTCATGGGAAAAGAAGAACAACATTTTTCCCTTTTGGGGGGGATCAAAGAATATTTAGTGAATTTCCCCCAGTCTTGGGTTTCCCCCTCAACACGGGGGAAACCCTTTTAAAGGGTTTTAAATTTTTTCTGGGCCCTGACGGTTTTTTTCGGGTCAGCCTTAATTCAAGAATTTTAAGGGAAGAACGTGAATATATTATTTTGAGCAGGGGAAAGGTTGGGGGGGATCCTGAAACCAGGTTTTCGACCAAAGAGAGATTTTGCTTATGCTATACCCTTTTCTTTTCCAAAAAAAAAACTGAGGCATTTTTTACTGTCGGCTGAATGCATTTACTGAAAGGGATGTGTGGTTAAGTACTGTGTCAATGCCGATTTTGAGTGGACGAATCGGTAAGTGGATTCTGGCACTTTCAGAATTTGCCCTAAGGTATGAATCGGCTAAAGCAGTTAAGGGTTAGGTAATGGCCGATTTTGTTACTCAGCATTGTAATGTGGGAATTGTTTTGCATTGAAGAGAATAAAAAGAGGGTTGCCAGATGGTTTGACAAGAAAGTAAAGGTAAAGGAATTGCCGATGGTGTTTTGGGTTTTGGGAAAGTTGATTTTACCGATCGGGACTAAGAGCTCTAAATTTGTAAATTGGTCCCCTAATTGGGAGGGTCCTTATCGGGTAAAACAGTCTGCTCCTGGCAATGTTACTTTTTGGAAACTCTCGAAGGAGTTGAAATTCTCTAGAGTGATAAACGTCAAATACTTAAAGAAGTATTACCTAGTATATGGGTAGATGCATAGTGCTCAGTTGAATTTGCCGATTAAAGAAAATTATATATGCATCTGAAAAAACGTACTGACGTTATATTACAAGAGCCAAAATCAAGTATCAGATTTTACATTTGCCGATACAACAAATAAATTACAGCAAGGAGTGGATGGTTGATATCGCACGCAGGCGAATTTGTTCTATTTCGTCCATCTCCTTGGCATCGGCATCGGCAGAGCCCTCGACTGGCTTGATCTTTTTCTTCAGTAGAATGGTTGTGGGCATTCTGGTCCCTTTCTTCCCGCAAAACCCCTGATGGTGTCGGACAATTGAGCTTTCTGCTGGTTGGCTGTAGTCAGAGCCCCCTCAATCCTTTTTAATTCAGCCAATAGCTCCTCCTAATTCCCCGATAGCGAAATTGTTTTCCTGATCAAGGTTGGAGCTAGAGACTTCTGCCTGGCAAAGCCCTTATTCTTTTCATTGGCAATACTTTTGAACTTAAGTTTCTCCTCCTCGGTCTTGGATTGGGGCAGCCCTATCGGCAATGCAACGGGAAAACCCTCTGGTACTGGTTTTGCTTGTGTTGAGGAAGGTTGCCTGGAAAAGGATTTCTTCCATATCGGCAGTGTAGGGTTATGAGGTTGCTACGTAGCCAGAAAACAAAATTTTTCTACCCCAAAAACCCAGGAATAGTGTTAGTTATAGATCACGGGGTTACCACTGACGCGCAGGTGAGCGGAAGCGGACTTGATGTAGTCGTGCGCGTGGGCAGCGTGTCGTGTAGTTGCGAGGTCGCCCGTCTCAACGTCTCCTTCTCGGGGTTCGTCTTGTGCTCCAGATGCAGCACCTCGAGGAATCCCAACGTGCAGGGAAGAAGCGTAAACCCCTGGGACTGCTAGGTCTGCGAGGAGTACTAGGCGCGGGAGCGTGAGGGAGGGCGACGGTGGCTGCCAAAGGTAATGTATCTAACTCGCCCCACGCCTCCCTTGCTTATATAGGCTTTCCCAATGAGCTCCCACGTTGGAGGCCCATTAGTAACCCTAAACCTAGTCTAATTCGGGTCCACCCGAATTAGGCTTCAAGCCCCTTAAGCGTGCGACCCTATGGGCTCACGCACACATAGACATGGCCAAGTCTCTTACTCGACCAATAGTTGTTAGTGGTCCTAGCAAGGCGTGTCACCCCTATGCATACGTATGATCATATCAGACGAACCACCAAAATACAATATACATGTTAATTCCTTTGCCTCATGATATTTGGTTCAATCGTGGGTTAACACTTAACCCCAAGCACGGCCATGCATTTCATGATTAATCATTTGAGTGATCTAGTGATATTCTCTCATAAGGAGAGTGGCAAATTCCATCTTGATGATATGTCTCACGCATGTCTCCCGACAAACCCAAAAGCCACCTTTATAATTCCCAGTCACGGAGTAGCTTTTGGTAGTCCTAGGGGTAGGTCGTTTCACATTGAGTACATACGACCATCTCAGGTTAAGGACCTAAAGTACACGATGTGTATAGGGGACAATCTCATGTCGGGTCTGTCCAGACCATGTCCTACATGTGCCCCATTATTAGTTTGACATCTCCTGTCCATGACTTGTGAACATAGTCATCAACTATAATGTTTTGATCTAATATTCATGTGCATTCTTGCACGAACTCCGATCAGGGACAATTTTTTATAATAACCATACAAGTAAAAGGTTTCACAAGCATTCACATAATTGTAATCGATACAAGTTGTCTTTAATGGATATTCATAAACATGTCATGGATACAAGGAATACTTCTCTATGATTACCTTAGGGCATATTCCCAACAGTCTCCCACTTGCACTAGAGCAAATCCGAAGTATACTAATACCCATAGCTTTCACGTGCGCCTCATGCTTGGGTTGTGGAAGAGCCTTTGTCAAAGGATCTGCAACATTCAAATCCGTATGTATTTTGCACATTTGATCTCATCTCGACGACGAACTCTCGAATGAGATGAAAACTTCCGCAGAAATGTTTGTTCTTTTGGTGATTCCTAGGCTCCTTAGCTGCGCTTTTCGCCCATTGTTATCACAATAAGATTCAATGGGCGAGATCCCATTTGGAATACACCAAACTCGATGAGAAACCCCCTCACCCAAACACCTTCCTTTTGCAGCGGCAGAAGCTGAAATGTACTCGGTTCTGTTGTAGAATCGGTTACCGTTTTCTGCTTGGAACCTTCCAGCTTACAGCACCCCATTTATTGTGAAGACAAAACCTGATTGAGATTGTGAATCATCCACGTCAGTTTGGAAAGCTAGCATCGGTTGTAACCATTTTAAAAACGAGCTCCTCCTCACCTCATAGATTAGGAACACATCTTTAGTCCTTTCAAGTACTTAAGGATGTTTTTAACAAGCGTCCAGTGACTCTCACCTGGATTAGCTTGGTACCTGCTTGCAACACTTAGAGGCATATGAGACATCTGGGAGAGTACATTCATGGTGTAAAAAATGGAACCAACGGCCGAAGCATAGGGAAACCCTTACTCATGCATTTTTCTGCCATCAGTGTCGTAAGACACTGCTTCTCGCTAAAACGCATACCATGTGACATAGGCAAGACCCTCTCTTGGATTGTTCCATGTTGAATCGTTTCAACACCTTGTAATATATGTATCTTGGCTTAATCCTTTTAAGCCTCTTTGATCTATCTCTATAGTTTCTTAATGCCCAAAAGGGTATGTTGCTTCTCCTAAATCCTTCATAGAAAAACTATTATTCGTGAAGTTTTACAGATTGCAACATAGGAATGTCATTCCAATCAATAGTATGTCATCCACATAAAAGATTAGAAATACAACAACGCTCCCACTTTCCCCTCTTGTAAAACCAAGGTTCTTCTTCATTCTGACGAAAGCTAAACCCTTTGATCACTTCATCAAAACGAATATTCCAACTCCGAGATGCTTGCTTTAATCCATAAATGGATTTCTTTAGCTTGCATATTTTTCCAGCATTTTTGGGATAAACAAAGCCTTCGGGTTGTATCATATACACGTCCTTTTCCCAAAATTTTCCATTAGAAAGGCTGTTTTAACATCCATCTGTCAAATCTCAAAATCGAAATAAGCAGCAATTGCTAGAATGACCGGATAGATTTAAGCATCGCTACCGGCGGGAGAATGTCTCGTCTTAGTCAACTCCTTGAACTTGCCGAAAACCCTTTGCAACAAGTCGAGCTTTATGACGTGAATGTTTCCACCCTTATCCTTTTCTTTTTATAGACCCATTTGCACTCTATGGGTTTTAACCCATTAGGCGGGTCAACCAAGTTTCAAACTTGATTGTCTCCCTGGAATCTATCTGGATCTCATGGCACTTTCCATTCTTCGAAATTTGGGTCCATCATTGCTTCCACGTATGTCGAAAGGTTTGTCATCGTCTAACAACAACACTTCCCCACGTGCCTCACGGATTCTTGCTGACCTTCGTGGCAGGGGTGGTGTTTCTCTTGCCACAGGTATCTCAACTTGTTCTGCTACATTAGCATCACTCATAGAGTTATCCCTACTAGCTCATCTTGAACTTCTTAAAGATACACCTTTTGTCCACTCTTCTCTTTATTGAGAAAACTCTTTCTTTTAAGAAGACACCATTCCAAGCAACAAAAAACTTTGCCTCTAATCGGTTGTAGAAGTAATACCCTAAGTTTCCTTTGGATATCCACGAAAAATCTTTTGCCCGACTTGGGTGTTAGTTTATCTGACATAAGTCTTTTGACATAAATTCACAACCCCAAATCTTTAGAAAAGACAATGGGACTCTTACCAGTCCACATCTCATGTGGTGTCTTAACTACGGACTTAGACGGTACCCTATTCAATGTGAAAGCGGCTGTTTCTAGAGCAAACCCCCAAAAAACGAGAGTGGTAGGTCTGACTGGCTTCATAGACCGAACCATATCCAACAAGTCCGATTACGTCGCTCGGATACGCCGTTTCTCTGAGGCGTTCCAGGTGGCGTAAGCTATGGAACAATTCCAAAAACTCTTTAGATGATTGCTAAACTCATGGCTCAAATATTCGCCTCCACGACCCAGATCGCAAGGCTTTAATTTTCTTGCACCGTTAAATTCTTTTACTTCATTCTGAAATTCTTTGAACTTTTCACGCTTTCTTCTTATATTCCCTTTCATCGTATTGAAAAAATGAGTAACCGATCCGGTATCAAATACCCCAAAAATTGATTAAGAATCAGCGAGAAAAAAAATCTGTAAAATAAAAAACAAATGTACAAGCAGGGGAGTACCTTTACCCCCGCCGTCCTTCAAGGTTTCCCAAAATACCAAATTGCAGTTCCTTTTCCCGTGACTTTCCCTTCAATGAAAGCATTTAGTTCAGAGCTT
The DNA here is from genome assembly GCA_022036555.1 of Microstegium vimineum. NCBI lineage: Eukaryota > Viridiplantae > Streptophyta > Magnoliopsida > Poales > Poaceae > Microstegium > Microstegium vimineum. The sequence goes on from CM039133.1 coordinate 14,029,145, forward strand.
GTCCAAACCCCTTGGGGAAGGAGGGGGGGTTTGGTTAGAGGGGGTGATCTTTAGCCCTCGCCTTCTTTCTTCCCAAACCCTCTTTTAAAGTTTTGTCTTGTTTTGGACTGCCATCAATGGTACTGCCAGCCCCTTTCTTTATATCCATTGTGTTTTAAGCATCCCCCACAATTATTCAAGCCCCTTTTCCCCCCCTGATATGATAGTTCGAAAAGAAGTTCCCTAGTAGGGGAAGAGACGCAAGTATGAAATAGTGGCCAAAACCTTTGGCCCCTTGGGAAGCCCAAACTTCTCCAATCTCTGAGTGTGGCCCAAAAATCTTTATACCCGGGGGCCCCAAGGGGGGCCCTTTTGAAAATTGGTTTCGAAAAAAGTTTGGAAACATTGAATTTCAGTCCTGGTTGAGTCTGAAACATATCTTAAAACGCCCCGATCATATCATTTCGGCATGATTATTATCAAATTGCATTGGAGATCTGGTCCATGAAGGAGGGATAAGGCAACCCCCTTTAAGATTGATCCATGCTTTCTTGTAAGCGTTTTCTCAGAGCAGGTGGGATTTCAGCAAGACATCTGGTAATGGGGTGTTTTAGAACATTTCCCTTTTTTCAGCCTGGAAAAATTCTAGGTTAGGATCCAATTCGTTGTTTGTTCCCTTAATTATCTTTTCAAAAATTTTAAGCAAAGTAAAAAGGTTGATTACTGGGAGCCCTCTAAAAAAAGGGAACCAAAATATAAGACAATGTATCCAAAACAGGGGTTTAAAAATTTAAATTTTAATAGAATTTTATCCCCCTAAAAAAAATAAACCCCCTTTGAAATTAGTGATTCAAGGACCCGAAAAAAACAAGTTTCTAGTGAGTTTAGATCCCGCTTGGGGACATGATAGATCGGGGAAACAATTTGCTAATTATATCAATTTTGATCTTTTTGTTGGGTGGATATTATGCTTTTTTTTACCCAAAACTTGTCCCAAAGGGCCCAAAAAGTTAGGATAAAAAAAAAACCTTTTTTTTCCCGGGAAAAACCTTTGCATGTAAGTGTCCCACACAAAAATGTTAGTCAAAGGAAAAAAAAGTGGCACCTAAAATTTTATAGACCCACCACCGATGTAAAAAGAACATGGGCAGTGAAAATTTGGGGAAAAAATTAGACTTTAAAATTTTGAGGGAGGGTTTTAATTCATACCCCATATGTAGATAAAAACCCTTATCGCAGTGAAAAAAGAAATGTAAGGGAAAGAATAAAAACGATTTTTATTGGTTTAGCCCCTTTCCATTGGGTTTTCCCTCTCCCTCAATTGTTTATGGTGATCGCCCTCCCCCTGATTGAAGTATTCCAAACCCCCGGATGGTCCACCAAGATATCTTTAAAACCGTAACATGTGAAAAAAAATTTTCATTGTAGGATCATCACGTTTTACACAGGAATTACTATGAATTGACAATTAAGTGGCCCGCCCTTTGTTTAAACAGACGCGAAGCCTTTAATTATTTCTTCATGCTCACAAAACCATAAGGGAAAACCAATCACGAATATGCAAAAAAGAGTTAACCGATTCCCAGTTAAACTTAAAACGTTTTAAAATCAATTTTGCAAATGTTTTTCGCAAAAATAATTTTCGCCCAAAAAACCGTGGGCGTTGTTGTTTAATGCGAAATTTTTTTTGGCATGATTTTTGTTAAGGTTTTTCTCGTTCCCAGGTTTTGTATGCAAAAGTTATGGCCCTTTTAAAACCCAAAAACACTTTTTTTTAAATTTCCCCCCAACGGCGGATCCAATCCCTCGTCGCCCCGCATCGTATGCGCCTGCAACTTGACCTAGGTTCGATTCGACCAATCTTATTGATCTCCAATCACCATAATTGGGTTTACATGTATCACTTAACTCGGATGGCGGAATTCCGACCGGTTACGAGTAGATCGTTACAATACCAACGTGGCAAGATCACGAACCATGATCAGAGATTGATCTTAAACCGCGCATATCACCATATGCTCGTACCTGAATCTATAACAAGGCATCTAATGGCTCCGATAGAACTGTAAGGTTATGAGGTTGCTACGCTAGCCAGAAAACAAAAATTTTCTACCCATAAACTAGGAACTAGTGCTAGTTATAGATCACGGGGTTACCACTAGACGCGCAGGTGCAGCGGAAGCGACTTGATGTAGTCGTGCGCGTCACAGCAGTGCCGTGCAGTTGCGAGGTCGTCCGTCTCAACGTCTCCTTCTCGCGGTTCGTCCTTATGCTCCAGATGCAGCACCTCCGAGGAATCCCACACGTGCAGGGAAGAAGCGTCACCCCTCTGGACTGCTAGGTTCGCGAGGAGTACTAGGCGCGAGCGTGGGGAGGGTGACGGCGGCTGCCAAAGGACATGTATCTAACTCGCCCCGCGCCTCCCTTGCTTATATATGCGTTCTAGTGAGCTCCACGTTGGAGGCCCATTAGTAACCCTAAAGCTAGTCTAATTCGGGTCCAACCCGAATTAGGCTTCAAGCCCCTTAAGCGTGCGACCCTATGGGCTCACGCACACATAGACATGGCCCAAGTACTCTTACCGACCAATAGTTGATAGTGGCCTCTAGCAAGGCGTGTCAACTCCTATGCAAACGCTATGATCATATCAGACGAACCACCACAATACAATATACATGTTATTCCCTTGCCTCATGATATTTGGTTCAACTCGTGGGTTAACACTTAACCCAAGCACGGCCATGCATTTCATGATCTAATCATTTGAGTGATTAGTGATATCTCTCTCATAAGGAGAGTGGCAAATTCCATCTTGATTGACTATGTCTCACAGCATGTCTCCCGACAAACCCAAAAGCCACCTTTATAACTACCCAGTCACGGAGTAGCGTTTGGTAGTCCTAGGTAGGTCGTTTCACATCTTGAGTACATACGACCATCTCAGGTCTAAGGACATAACGTACACGATGTGTATAGAGACAATCTCATGTGGGTCTGTCCAGCACCATGTCCTACATGTGCCCACATTATTAGTTTGACATCTCATGTCCATGACTTGTGAAACATAGTCATCAACTAATAATGTGCTGATCTAATATTCATGTGCATTCTTGCACGAACTCCGATCAGGGACAACTTTTTATAATAACCATACAAGTAAAAGAGTTTCACAAGCAATTCACATAATTGCTAATCGATACGAGTTGTCTTTAATGGATATTCATAACATGTCATGGATACAAGGAATACATCATCTCTATGAATACCTCTAGGGCATATTCCCAACAGGCAGGGAGGTGGCCTTGGATATCCTTGAAAGCAATCCTTGCTGCGGATGAATCCTGAATGAGTTGGGGTGTGTCTTGCAGCAGCAAGGAAAGCAATGCTTCAAGCTTGGTCTTGACTCTTGCCGATGGAGCTGGGACAGAGCTTTCTTCTCCTCATCGTCATCAGGAAATGTCGATCGCGAAAGAGAACAGGTTGTCGCTCGAACAGGGCCTTGGTGTTCATCTTCATCCTGGGGGTTGAGGCCGAAGGAGAAGAGACTATCTGGGGAGTCTTGGGCCTAAAAACAGAGAAGTTAGAATATGCCGATCATAAAGTTATACTAGCATTTTTAGGTAACGACTTACCATCTTGAAGTGAATTTTCTTGTCGGGGACTTGGCATACTGGATGGTCCAGCCTCATCTGGAAATCGGCAGCAATTGCCGATGACTGAGCCTCTGCCGGGGAAGCAGTCGACGCCGTTGGTACTGGTGGTGTTGTCGCTGGCGCCGCTTCCGATGTAGTGACTGGTTCTTGTGGCGGCGACACCGCTCTCTCATCGAGAATTTCGGCTAGTGGTGCCGATGCGATGTCGCCTCCGTTGCTGCAGCAGGTGGAGTTGTCTCCTGATTGGGGACGTCGTCTATCGGGTGATCAGAGATAGGAATCGACGAAGGTTTGCCGATGGCGCACTGGCGGTTGGTGGTGCAACTGTTGCCGATGACAGTCCTGCTGGTGGCGCATCGGTAGTTGATGGTACAGTTGGAGCCGATGGCGAAGATGGGTTGGCCAGCCTCAGACGCCTTTTCTTCTTTGGCGCGGCGGCGGAGGAGATCCAGTCCGTTTTGATGAAGACTGGGGGCATCGGCAACCAAACTTGGAGGTGCTTGTCTGCTAGAAGCAGCTACCGATGACCACATTGCCTGAGAATATAAAGCAAGTTATACAAAATAAAATGTTGCCAATAAAGCAGTATGTAATCGGTACGGGTAAGGATGAGTTTACTGCATGAACCCGCGTCAGGGCAGCAGCAGTGGCCGATGTAGCCTTGGCTTTTGCAGGTGTCGGTGTAGGTACCTGTTGAGGAGTGAAGGAAGCTAGCGTAGGGGCTTTGTTGCCGATGAGTGATATGGGACCCATTATCCAAAGGTTGAAGGGCCTACCACTGTTGCTCATCGTGGGGATCGGATCATCGGCCTGTCAAGCGCAAAAAGGTTAAGTAACGATGATGGAAGCAAAGTAACAAGGAACGCATCGGCATAAAGACTTACTGCGTCATCGGGGATGATGTGATCAGCGTCAATCATGTGCCGATAATAGTGCGATGACTTAGCAAATAATTGGTGCCTCCATTCTTGCCACCAGGACTTGTACTCATTTGTGATGAAGGAGGTTGGTGACCAGGAGGACAAGTCAATGTCTGATATATCAGCATCGGGAGGAAGATTGACGACCTTGTGCCAGTCTAGAGTACTAGAGATTGTCTGCCTCGGCTTCACTACTTTGGAGTAGCAAAGTTTTAATCGGCAGTTGGCCAAATGTCAGTTGTCTTGCTGCTACCGATGGGTAGTAGAACTCGTAAGATGGGGGGGCATTCTTCCCAGATCCGAATATGTTCATTGGAATAGCTCGGGAGTGATGCTGGCCTTCATGATTACTTGGTTCTCAGGCACGTTCCATCGTAAGGTTGAATAGCAACGGGAACTGATTGTTTTCGTCGACATATGGCCACCAGAGCCGTTCCATGGCAGAAAGTCCAGTATAAAACTTCTGAAAAAAATGCGCCGACATGCTCTACATCGGCATCGGTCCCTGGTAGCACTATAATGGCCTCTCTGAAGTTGAGTGGAGGGCGAGTTGCCGATTCATCATCCCTATACTGGTGATCTTCCGATACGTCCCTCGGGAATTGTTGAGCAAGCAAGTCAAACTGAAAGGCCTTTGCATGTGTGTGTTCAGCCACATGTTGACGAACCACCAGGGATCCCCAAGATTGCCGATGGGTTCACCTAGCAGTAACTTGTGGGATACTTGATGCAGAAGGCGGTATAACCGATCCAAGAAGATATCTGCCTAGGGGAAGTCTTGTCCCATCGGCAACTAATTTAGCTGCTGGAAGATGCATAATGGTCGGACCGACTGCTCTGCTACAGAAGATAAATTTCTCCAGCCACATATTCAGGAAAAGTGGCGTGCTCCCATTGATTTACCGATCCGGTTTTCTGGTATTCATGGATGTAGCATGTCCAGCCGTCGATGTTCCGGGTATTCACCTTGTACTCAGCCTTTTTGTTGAACAGAGTGAAGGTATCGGCAGAGGAGACGTCCAAGCCTGTCAACATATGGACATCGGCAAGGGTAGGGGTGGCTAGTCCGTGTCGGAAGAGGAAGGCATTCATGGTGTCCGACCAGAAATAGGAGGCAGCCATCAGCATGTTCTCATTCTTCTCCATATCGGCAATGGAGAGCCTAATGCACTGGTCCAAGTTGCGCTCTTGCCAGTAGACTTGCTGCACCTAGCTACCTTGAGGTACCAGTTTGTCCACCCCTTGGTAGGCTTGGGCCATGACCGGAAAGCATCCTTCCACAGTCCTAAACCGAAATGTTCGGATCTAAAAGGGATTCGGTTGGTTTTTTGCGTTGATTATGAAGGTGGGATCCGGATTCCCCATGGGGCCTAGGCAGCTAAAGTTGGACTGAGCAAGCGGGATGACTACTTTGTTGTACAGTTCCTAGGGTTTGAAAAAGAGGAAAATGGAAGAATCAGAAAAGGAACAGGGGAAGTCCTGGATTCATGTGAGAAAGAACCAGCAGGAGGTTGGATTAGGAAGAGAATAGGTCTTACCTTGGGAATGTCGACTTGGATCGCCATTGGAGTTGAAGGAGTGCTCGCGGTTCGTCCTTGGATTGCGGAGAGGACTATTGCTCGAGCTCGAACAGGTGCTCTTCGGAGGCGTTGCTGGAGGTTGAGGACGAAGGCAGGGAGTGTGAAAGTAAAAATGGACTCGGGTAAAAAGCAGATTGGATCCCGGTAACTTTTATAAGCTTACTCGGGGGTATTTTGGGGTTTCGGTTCACACTGTGCAGGAATGTGAGAGGCTCGCAGTAGATACGCGCGGTGATCGATGGAATTTGCAACTGTTTGTGCCACAATCGAGGGATTTTATTATTAAATTGTGGTTCCGCGTGCGGGGATCGAGGAAACTGTGCATTTATCTCGAAGGTAACGGCTACAGCAACGGCTACAGTAGAGAGAATTTCGGCACGTAAAGTATTATACACTCTGAAACTAGGGGGCATGTGTTGACACCGTTTTTCAGCACGTGTCAAATGGGCTAAGGCTTGACTGGTCAGCGGTCGTTCTCCATCGGCATCGGGAAATCGTGAGCCAGTATTGTCGATGGGAATATGCTGCGGGAAGATTAAGTGTGTTGCCGATGGAGGCTGGATGCTCCTTGTCGATAAGGTTAATTAGTGAAGTTAGGTCTCCTAGGCTGTAAAGTTGCTGTTGCCGATTGCCGATGAGGAGACATTGCCGATTGCCGATGAGGAGACATTGCCGATTGCCGATGAAGAGTGGTTGCCGATTGCTGATATGGACCGATTGGTGAAGACAGTTCAGTACAAGTGGCCGATCGGGAAATATTGCCGATGCCAATAGGCATAGGGTGCTGATGAGTACAGGGTAACTTAGCGTGTGATATCAGCGGAAGAGTGCTGGTGGCCAAAGAACGAAACTGCGGATTGAAGGGATCTGCCGATGGAAAGTTTCCATCGAGGAGAGACATAAGGAAACTGGTGATTTTGTACCAGTATTATTATAGTAGTTTGAGTCCGACTCTTGCATGAGTCGTTTATTTTTCCTTTAAGATGGGCGTGTCTGTTTAGGAAAATAAGTATTGTTATTTTAGATCTGACTCCTACGCGAGTCAGTTTCCTTAAAGTTAGGAGTTTGTTTTAGGAAGGATACGAGTCGTGTCTTTGTACAACTCTCCATGCGGGAGTATAAATATGTGCCCGAGGGCTACGAGAAAGAAGAATCCAATATCAAATAAATCAATTTATTCTTATTCTACTTTTATCGCAATTTACCCTTTATTGCATTAGTTGTAGTTTATCAACGAGTTCTTCAAGCTACGACGGGCTGCATCATCTTGATCTCCGTCAAACCCTTGCAAGTTCTGCGTGGGAGTATCTCTGAGCTTTGGCATCCGGGCATATCGCTGTTGCCTCGTTCAGCTCTGCTCTAGTTATCCTGATCAAGCCTCAATCCCAGCATCCAGGCACATCGCCGTTGTCTGGATTGAATCTTGTTCTAGTTATCGTCCTTGTCGATTAACTGGTCAAATCGACTGGAACGCCTCCGGATATCGAATTTTGGGTATAAGCCCGAGGTGTTCAGAGATCCTAACGCTTTTTGTGTCAACAGAAGGCATCAAGCTGCCTACTGCCGATAATTGTCCAGAGTGCAATGGGTATTACACTACCGATCGGTCAGGTAAGAGACCTTGTTTTGATGATCAGACACCCAGGTACGCCAGGCCGCTCAGAGAGAACAGATCGGCACATGACCGACTAGGGGGCAAGCTCAGTGCCCACGACAGGCTTGGCAGATGTGTTGATCAAGGGGAGCTGGAGGAGATGGCCAATGCAAGAGTACCTGACCGAGAAATATTCTCCAGAGATCCCAACATCGGAAGCAGTGCCGATGGAGGCAGTGGAAGGCAGCACCAGCCCGTCTAGAAGACCAAGCTTCCCCAGTGGTGCCCTAAGGGTCTAACTAAGACTCAGAAAAGAAGGGTTCAGCGCCAACGCCATGATGACCTGTATGACAATGAAGGACCCTCAAAGGAGAAGCAGTGGAGGCCAAAGCGCAAGGACAGGGATCCATCGGTAGATATAAACATGGTCGTCATATTGCCGATGGAGTTCATGGCACCTGTCAGTGATGACGAGGAGCCTGCTGAGATGGCACAATTGATGCTAGATCCGATAACGGTTGTCTTTGAAAAGCCTGCCGATGATGAGAGGCAGCATCTGAGAGCTCTGTTCGTTAAGGGCAAAGTGGATGGACAGCCGATGACAAAGATGCTGGTAGATGGCGGCGCGTCGATCAATATAATGCCATATGTCATGTTCAGAAAGCTTGGGAAAGGTGACCAAGACTTAGTCAAGACCGACATGAAGCTCAAGGATTTTGAAGGCAATGTGTCGACAGCCATGTGGGTTGTATGTGTTGACTTAACCATCGGCAGTAAAACTTTGCCGACAACGTTCTTTGTAATCAGTGGCAAAGGCACTTACAACTTGCTCCTCGGAAGGGATTGGATCCATGCCAATTGTTGTATCCCTTCTACTATGCATCAGAGTTTGGTACAGTGGATCGAGGACAAGATTGAAATCGTCCGCAGTGAAGCCCCATCTACTGTTGCATCGGCAGAATCGGAAACTTATGAGCAAACTAGGTGCATATCTGGTGAAGCCTGGGACAAAGAGTTCCTCAAAGTTGCCGATTAGCGCATCAAACCGATCCAAGCAGTCGGTCCTGAAGAAGAGTTTTAATGGATCGGTTCGCTGACGACGGAAAACTGGGGCAGGGCTTCACGTCCGCCGATGATTTGCTTGAGATAGACATCGGTGATGGTAGTAAACCTAGGCCTACTTTTATTAGTGCTAAGTTAGATTCCCAATGTAAACAACAGTTAACTGATTTATTGAAAGAGAATAGAGATTGTTTTGCTTGGGATTATACGGAGATGCCTGGTTTAGACCGATCGATAGTTGAACATTGGTTACCCATCAAGTCTAACTTCCAACCACATCGGCAACCTGCGCGCCGATGCAATCCTACTATTCTACCTGACATCAAGGCCGAGATTACAAAGTTAATCGAAGCTGGGTTTATTCGGCACTGCCGATATGCCGAATGGATTTCTAACGTAGTTCCTGTGTATAAAAAGAATGGAAAACTTCGTGTTTGTATTGATTTCAGGAATCTTAACAAGGCTACGCCGATGGATGGCTACCCGATGCCCGTTGCCGATCTGCTGATCGATGCTGCTGCCGGACATCAAATTATTAGCTTCATGGATGGCAATGCTGGGTATAATCAAATATTCATGGCTGAAGAAGACATATCCAAGACTGCTTTCCGATGTCCAGGTCATGTTGGCTTGTTTTAATGGGTAGTCATGACTTTTGGCTTGAAAAATGCTGGTGCTACTTATCAGAGAGCAATGAATTTCATCTTTCATAAGTACATCGGCACGATAGTTGAAATCTACATTGATGACGTGGTGGTTAAGTCTGGAGGCTTCGGGAAGCATCTTGCCGATTTGCGGAAAATATTGGAGTGCACAAGGGAGCATGGGTTAAAGATGAATCCTAACAAGTGTGCGTTTGGCGTATCGGCAGGACAGTTTCTGGGTTTCATGGTGCATCAGAGAGGCATTGAAATCGGCAGAAAGTCTATTGATGTAATTAACAAAGTAGTTGCTCCTACAAACAAGACTGAGCTGCAGTCCTTGATCGGCAAGAGTAATTTCATTAGAAGGTTTATATCTAATCTATCTGGTAAGATTAAATCTTTTAGTCCGTTGTTGAAACTGAAAGCTGATCAAGAATTTACATGGAAAGAAGAACAACAGTTAGCCTTGGAGGGGATCAAGAGATATTTAGTGAATCCTCCAGTCTTGGTTCCACCTCAACATGGGAAGCCTTTCAGGTTATATTTGTCTGCCGATGACGGTGTTATCGGGTCAGCCTTAATTCAAGAATTTGAAGGGAAGGAACGTGTAATATATTATCTGAGCAGAAGGTTGGTGGATCCTGAAACCAGGTATTCGGCCATAGAGAGATTGTGCTTATGTCTATACTTCTCTTGCACAAAACTGAGGCATTATTTACTATCGGCTGAATGCACTGTTATCTGCAAGGATGATGTGGTTAAGCACATGTTGTCAATGCCGATTTTGAGTGGACGAATCGGTAAGTGGATTCTGGCACTTTCAGAATTTGACCTAAGGTATGAATCGGCTAAAGCAGTTAAGGGTTAGGTAATGGCCGATTTTGTTACTCAGCATTGTAATGTGGGAATTGATTAGCATTGAAGAGAATAAGAAGAGGGTTGCCAGATGGTTTGACAAGAAAGTAAAGGTAAAGGAATTTGCCGATGGTGATTTGGTTTGGAAGTTGATTTTACCGATCGGGACTAAGAGCTCTAAATTTGTAAATTGGTCCCCTAATTGGGAGGGTCCTTATCGGGTAAAACAGTCTGCTCCTGGCAATGCTTACATTTTGGAAACTCTCGAAGGAGTTGCATTCTCTAGAGTGATCAACGTCAAATACTTAAAGAAGTATTACCCTAGTATATGGGTAGATGCATAGTGCTCAGTTGAATGCCGATTAAAGAAAATTATATATGCATCTGTAAAAACGTACTGACGTTATATTACAAGAGCCAAAATCTTCGGTGATTCCATGTTAGTGATTAACCAATTGATCGGGACATATGAATGCCGAAGTGAAGCTTTAATTGCAGCCCACGAGAAATGTTTGCGATTGTTAAAAGAGTTCAAAGAATACCGCCTTGAACATATTTCCAGATTGCATAATGAAGAGGCCATTCGGTTAGCACAGAATGCCTCAGGGTATGAACCGATTCAGGAAGTTATGATATCAGTAACCGTTGCCGATGACTGGAGAAGTGAGATTGCCGATTACTTAAAGAATCCGTCCAAGAAGGTGGAAAGGCGCCTAAGATTTCAAGCCACTAAGTATGTGCTCCTTGACGATGAATTATATTATCGGACAATTGATGGAGTCTTGCTTAGATGCCTCGGCAAAGAGGAATCAAAAGAGTTGATGGGTGAAATCCATGAAGGTGTGTGTGGGGCGCATCAATCGGCATTCAAGATGAAGTGGGTGATTAGGCAGAATGGATATTATTGGCCGACAATCCTTAAAGATTGCTTCAATTATTTCAAAGGGTGCCAAGACTGTCAGAAGTTTGGTAATGTATAGGGGGCACCTCGATCGGCAATGAATCCTATAATTAAGCCTTGGCCGTTCAGAGGATGGGCTATCGATCTCATCGGCCAAATTTATCCGCCATCGAGTAAGGGACATAAGTTTATACTTGTTGCTACCAATTACTTCACTAAATGGGTTGAGGCAATTCCTTTGAAGAAGGTGACGTCGGCAAACATGGTGGATTTTGTTAAACAACACATTGTTTACCGATTCGGTATTCCTCAGACTATTACTACCGATCAAGGAACCATGTTCACATCGGGAGAGTTTGATGAATTTGCTGCTAGTATGGGGTTCAAGGTGTTGAATTCTTCTCCTTATTATGCACAGGCTAATGGACAAGCTGAAGCAACTAATAAGGGGGTTATTAAGCTTATAAAGCGCAAGATTGAAGAAAACCCTAGAAGGTGGCATGTGGTGTTAAACGAAGCCCTATGGTCGTATCGGATGGCTTGTCATGGTGCAACCAAAGTCTCGCCGTATCAGTTAGTCTATGGACACGATGTTGTCCTGCCTTGGGAAATTAAAACTGGTTCTAGGAGATTATCTTTTCAGGATCAACTAACGACCGATGATTATGCTACTCTGATGAAAGATGAGTTAGAAGATTTGGCAGGTTATCGGTTGAGGGCATTGATTAGCATTGAAGAGAATAAGAAGAGGGTTGCCAGATGGTTTGACAAGAAAGTAAAGGTAAAGGAAGTTGCCGATGGTGATTTGGTTTGGAAGTTGATTTTACCGATCGGGACTAACAGCTCTAAATTTGTAAAGTGGTCCCCTAATTGGGAGGGTCCTTATCGGGTAAAACAGTCTCCTCCTGGCAATGCTTACATTTTGGAAACTCTCGAAGGAGATGCATTCTCTAGAGCAATCAACGGCAAATACTTAAAGAAGTATTACCCTAGTATATGGGTAGATGCATAGTGCTCAGTTGAATGCCGATGAAAGAAAAATTATATAAGCATCGGTAAAAATGTACCGACATTATATTACAAGAGCCAAAATCAAGTATCAGAGTTACATTTGCCGATACAACAAATAAATTACAGCAAGGAGTGGATGGCTGATATCGCACGCAGGCGAATTTGTTCTATTTCGTCCATCTCCTTGGCATCGGCATCAGCAGAGCCCTCGACTGGCTTGATCTTTTTCTTCAGTAGAATGGCTTGTCGGGCATTCTGGTCCCTTTTCTTGCTGCAGAACCCTAATGGTGTCGGACAATTGAGCTTTCTGCTGGTTGGCTATAGTCAGAGCCTCCTTAACCCTTTTTAATTCAGCCAACAGCTCCTCCTTCGCCGATAGCTGAATGGTTTCCTGAGCAAGGTTCGAGCTGGAGACTTCTGCCTGGCCGATGCCCTTATGCTTTTCATCGGGAATACTTTTGAACTTAAGTTTCTCCTCCTCGGTCTTGGATTGGGCAGCCCTATCGGCGATGCGACGGGAAAGCCTCTGGAACTGGATTTGCTTGCTGTCGAGGAAGGTTGCCTGGAAAAGGATTTCTTCCATATCGGCAGGGAGGTGGCCATGGATATCCTTGAAAGCAATCCTTGTTGCGGATGAATCCTGAATGAGCTGGGGTGTGTCTTGCAGCAGCAAGGAAAGCAATGCTTCAAGCTTGGTCTTGACCTCTGCCGATGGAGCTGGGACAGAGCTTTCTTCCTCCTCATTGTCATCGGGAATGTCGATCGCGAAAGAGAATAGGCTGTCCGCTCGAACGGGGCCTGGGAATGTTGTCTCGCTGCTGCCGATGGGTAGTAGAACTCGTAAGATGGAGGGGCATTCTTCCCAGATCCGAAGATGTTCACTGGAATAGCTCGGGGAGTGATGCTGGCCTTCATGATTACTTGGTTCTCAGGCACGTTCCCATCGGTAAGGTTGAATAGCAGTGGGAACTGATTGTTTTCGTCGACATATGGCCACCAGAGCCGTTCCATGGCAGAAAGTCCATTATAAAACTTCTGAAAAAATGCGCCGAACTGCTCTACATCGGCATCGGTCCCTGGTAGCACTATAATGGCCTCTCCGAAGTTGAGTGGAGGGCGAGTTGCTGATTCATCATCCCTATACTGGTGATCTTCCGATACGTCCCTCGGGAATTGTTGAGCAAGCAAGTCAAACTGAAGGGCCTTCTGCATGTGTGCGTTCAGCCACATGTTGACGAACCACCAGGGACCCCCAAGATTGCCGATGGGTTCACCTAGCAGTAACTTCTGGGATACTTGATGGAGAAGGTGGTATACCGATCCAAGAAGATATCTGCCTAGGGGAAGTCTTGTCCCATCGGCTAGTAATTCAGCTGCTGGAAGATGCATAATGGTCGGACCGACTGCTCTGCCGCAGAAGATAAATTTCTCCAGCCACATATTCAGGAAAGTGGCGTGCTCCCGTTGATTTACCGATCCGGTCTTCTGGTATTCATGGATGTAGCCTGTCCAGCCGCCGATGTTCCGGGTGTTCACCTTGTACTCAGCCTTTCTGTTGAACAGAGTGAAGGTATCAGCAGAGGGGATGTCCAAGCCTGTCAACATATGGACGTCGGCAAGGGTAGGGGTGGCTGGTCCATGTCGGAAGAGGAAGGCAGTCATGGTGTCCGACCAGAAATAGGAGGCAGCCATCAGCATGTTCTCATTCTTCTCCATATCGGCAATGGAGAGCCTAATGCACTGGTCCAAGTTGCGCTCTTGCCAGTAGACTTGCTGCACCCTAGCTACCCTGAGGTACCAGTTTTTCCACCCCTTGGTAGGCTTGGGCCATGACCGGAAAGCATCCTTCCACAGTCCTAAACCGAAACGTTCGGAGCTAAAAGGGATTCGGTTGGTTTCTGCGTTGATTATGAAGGTGGGATCCGGATTCCCCATGGGGCCTAGGCAGCTAAAGTTGGACTGAGCAAGCGGGATGACTACTTTGTTGTACAGTTCCTAGGGTTTGAAAAAGAGGAAAATGGAAGAATCAGAAAAGGAACAGGGGAAGTCCTGGATTCATGTGAGAAAGAACCAGCAGGAGGTTGGATTAGGAAGAGAATAGGTCTTACCTTGGGAATGTCGACTTGGATCGCCATTGGAGTTGAAGGAGTGCTCGCGGTTCGTCCTTGGATTGCGGAGAGGACTATTGCTCGGGCTCGAACAGGTGCTCTTCGGAGGCGTTGCTGGAGGTTGAGGACGAAGGCAGGGAGTGTGAAAGTAAAAATGGACTCGGGTAAAAAGCAGATTGGATCCCGGTAACTTTTATAAGCTTACTCGGGGGTATTTTGGGGTTTCGGTTCACACTGTGCAGGAATGTGGAGAGGCTCGCAGTAGATACGCGCGGTGATCGATGGAATTTGCAACTGTTTGTGCCACAATCGAGGGATTTTATTATTAAATTGTGGTTCCGCGCGCGGGGATCGAGGAAACTGTGCATTTATCTCGAAGGTAACGGCTACAGTAGAGAGAATTTCGGCACGTAAAGTATTATACGCTCCAAAACTGGGGGGCATGTGTTGACACCGTTTTTCAGCACGTGTCAAATGAGCTAAGGCTTGACTGGTCAGTAGCCGTTCTCCATGGGCATCGAGAAATTGTGAGCCAGTACTGCCGATGGGAATATGCTGCGGGAAGACTAAGTGTGTTGCCGATGGAGGCTGGATGCTCCTTGTTGATAAAGTTAATTGGTGAAGTTAGGTCGCCTGGGCTGTAAAGTTGTTGTTGCCGATTGCCGATAAGGAGACATTGCCGATTGCCGATGAGGAGACATTGCCGATTGCCGATGAAGAGTGGTTGCCGATTGCTGATAGGGACCGATTGGTGAAGACAGTTCAGTACAAGTGGCCGATCGGGAAATATTGCCGATGCCAATAGGCATAGGGTGCCGATGAGTACAGGGTGACTTAGCGTGTGATATCAGCGGAAGAGTGCTGGTGGCCAAAGAAGGAAACTGCGGATTGAAGGGATCTGTGGATGAAAAGTTTCCATCGAGGAGAGGCATAAGGAAACTGGTAATTTTGTGCCAGTATCATTATAGTAGTTTGAGTCCGACTCTTGCATGAATCGTTTATTTTCCTTTAAGATATGTGTGTTTGTTTAGGAAAATAAGTATTGTTATTTGAGATCCGACTCCTACGCGAGTCAGTTTCCTTAAAGTTAGGAGTTTGTTTTAGGAAGGATACGAGTCGTGTCTTTGTACAACTCTCTATGCGGGAGTATAAATATGTGCCCGAGGGCTATGAGAAAAAAATCAAATACCAATCAAATCAATTTTATTCTTATTCTACTTTTATCGCAATTTACCCTTTACTGCATTAGCTGTAGTTTATCAACGAGTTCTTCAAGCTATGACGGGCTGCATCACCTTGATCTCCGTCAAACCCTTGCAAGTTCCGTGTGGGAGTACCTCTGAGCTTTGACATCGGGGCACATCGTTGTTGTCTCGTTCAGCTCTGCTCTAGTTATCCTGATCAAGCCTCAATCCCAGCATCCGGGTGCATCGCCGTTGTCTGGATTGAATCTTGTTCTAGTTATCGTCCTTGTCGATTAACTGGTCAAATCGACTGGCACGCCTCCGGATATCGAATTTTAGGTATAAGCCCGAGGTGTTGCAGATCCTGACGCTTTTTGTGTCAACAAGCCTACAATAAATAATGCCTCAATTTAATGCAAGAGAAATACAGATATAAGCACAATCTTTCTATGGCTGAATACCTAGTCTCAGCATCCACCAACCTTCTGCTCAGGTAGTATATCACACGTTCCTTTCCTTCAAATTCTTGAATTAAGGCTGACCCGATAACACCGTCATCGGCAGACAAATATAACCTGAAAGGCTTCCCGTGCTGAGGTGGAACTAAGACTGGAGGGTTTACTAGATACCTTTTGATCTCCTCCAAGGCTAACTGCTGTTCTTCTTTCCATGTAAATTCTTGATCGGCTTTCAGCTTTAACAATGGGCTAAAGGACTTAATCTTTCCAGACAAGTTGGATATAAATCTTCTGATGAAATTAATCTTGCCGATCAAAGACTGCAGCTCAGTCTTATTTGTAGGAGCAACTACTTTGTTAATTGCATCAATAGATTTTCTACCGATCTCGATTCCTCTTTGATGGACCATAAAGCCTAGAAACTGTCCTGTCGATACACCAAATGCACACTTATTAGGATTCATCTTCAACCCATGCTCCCTTGTACATTTCAATATTTTCTGCAAATCGGCAAGATGCTTTACAAAATTTCCAGACTTAACCACCACATCATCAATGTAGATTTCGACTATCGTGCCGATATACTTATGAAAGATGAAATTCATTGCTCTCTGACAACCCATTCAAATAAACCGACATGACCTGGACATCTGAAAGCAGTCTTGGGTATGTCTTCTTCAGCCATAAATATTTGATTATATCCAGCATTGCCATCCATGAAGCTAATGATTTGATGTCCAGCAGCAGCATCAATCAGTAGATCGGCAACGGGCATCGGGTAGCCATCCATCGGCGTAGCCTTGTTAAGATTCCTGAAATCAATACAAACACGAAGTTTTCCATTCTTTTTATACACATGAACCACATTAGAAATCCATTCGGCATATCGGCATTGCCGAATGAATCCAGGATCGATTAATTTTGTAATCTCAGCCTTGATGTCGGGTAGAATAGTAGGATTACATCGGCGTGCAGGTTGCCGATGTGGCTGGAAACCAGACTTGATAGGTAACCGATGTTCAACTATCGATCGGTCCAAAGCAGGCATTTCTGTATAATCCCAAGCAAAACAATCTTTATATTCCTTTAATAAAGCAGTTAACTGCTGTTTACATTGGGAATCTAACTTAGCACTAATGAAGGTAGGCCTAGGTTTACTACCATCACCGATGTCTATCTCAAGTAAATCATCGGCAGATGTGAAGCCCTGCCCCAGTTTTCCATCATCAGCGAACCGATCCATTAAAACCCTTCTTCAGGACCGACTGCTTGGATCGGTTTGATGCAGTAATCGGCAACTCCGAGGAACTCTTTGTCCTAGGTTTCACCGGATATGCACCTGGTCTGCTCATAAGTTTCCGATTCTGCCGATGCAACAGTAGATGTGGCTTCACTTCGGACGACTTCAATTCTGTCCCCGACCCACTACACAAGGCTTTGATGCATGATGGAAGGAATCCAACAATTAGCGTGGATCCAATCCCTTCCTAGGAGCAAGTTATAAGTGCCTTTGCCCCTGATTACGAAAAATGTCGTCGACAAAGTTTTGCTGCCGATGGTCAATTCCACACATACGGCCCCCACAGCTGTTGACACGTTGCCTTCGAAGTCCTTGAGCTTCATGTCGGTCTTGACTAAGTCTTGATCGCCTTTCCCAAGCTTTCTGAACACAACGTACGGCATTATGTTTATTGATGCCCCACCATCAACTAGCATCTTTGTCATCAGTTGTCCATCCACTTTGCCCTTAACAAACAGAGCCCTCAGATGCTGTCTTTCATCGTCGGCAGGCTTCTCAAAGATAGCCGCCATCGGATCCAACACCAATTATGCCATCTCAGCAGTCGCCTCATCATCGCTGACCGGTGCCATGAACTCCATCGGCAACATGATGACCATATTAATTTCTGCCGATGGATCCCTGTCCTTGTGCTTCGGCTTCCACTGCTTCTCCCTTGAGGGTTCTTCACTGTCATATAGGTCATTGCGGCATTCACGCTGAATTCTCCTCTTATGGGTCTTGGTCATACCCTTCGGACACCACTGAGGAAGCTTGGTTTTCCAGATAGGCTGGTACTGCTTTCCACCGCTTGCATCGGTACTTCTTCCGATGTTGGGATCTCTGGAGAATATTTCTTCATCAGGCACTCTCGCATTAGCCATCTCCTCCAGCTCCTCTTGATCAACATGCCTGCCAAGTTTGTCATGGGCGCTAAGCTTGCCCCCCAGCCGGTCATGTGCCGACCTCTTCTCTCTGAGTGGCTTGATGTACCTGGGTGCTCGGTCATCAAAACAAGGTTTCTTACCTGACCGATCGGTGGTGTAGTAGCCGTTGCATTCGGGACAATTATCGGCAGTAGGTAGCTTGATGCCTTCTTCCCAACAGTGAACGAAGAAAGGACACCTCCAGTGGTCCTTATGCCAAAGCCACTCTTGGTGTTCCTCTTCTTCTTGCCGATATCGTTCTTCACGTGATTGCCGATGATCTCGCCTCGGCTGCTTGTGTGAGATTACAACGCCAGGAGCCCTTCTGGTACTACCACCTTCATCGGCAACCTTCTTGCCCTTTCTGCCATCAGCAAACCTCCTCTCATCACGCTCAGTCACTTGATGATTAGGATCTACCGATGCATTTCTCCTGGCAGCTTCCGATGTCAGCACTCTGGTTTTCCCACTTGCTTCCACCATGTTGTTTGGAAACGGGTGCTGATCAATCTTCATCGGTCTCTGGACTTTAGAATTTTCAAACTTAATACGCCCAGATTCAATCTCTGACTGCAATTGCTGCCTGAATACTTTGCAGTCATTGGTACTGTGTGAGGTTGCATTATGCCACTTGCAGCACCTAATCCTCTTGAGCTCTTCGGCCGATGGAATCACTTGGTTAGGCGCCAACTTGATTCGTCCTTCTTGAAGCAATAAATCAAACATCCTGTCGGCCTTGGTGATGTCAAAGGTGAACCTCTCGGTTTCTTTCTGACCGAACGGACAGGACACAGGCTTCTTATCCTTTACCCATTCGGCTGCACTGACGCTCAACTCTTCATCTGACCCAGAGTCTTCCTCCTGCCCGATGAAGGCCACCTTCTTGTTCCAAGTCTTTCTGGGTTCAAAGGTTTTAGTATCTTGATCGGCAATCCTTTGCACCAGATGACTTAGACTTTCAAACTCCTGGGACGCGTACTTGTCTTTGATGTGCGGCAGTAACCCTTGAAAGGCCAAATCTGCCAGTTGCCGATTATCAAGTACCAAGCTGTAGCATTTGTTCTTCACGTCCCGTAGCCTTTGAACAAAGCTTTCTACTGATTCATCATTGCGTTGCCTCATCTTGACCAAATCGGTAAGCTTCCTTTCATGTATGCCAGCGAAGAAATATTTATGAAATTGTCTTTCCAGATCGTTATAGAATTTGGAGGCAGCGATATGAACCATGTGAATGCCGATCTAGACAATGATGATGAAAACAATCTCACCCTGAGTTCCTCCTTGCTAGCAGCTTCTCCGCACTGGATAACGAAGCGATTGATATGCTCCATTGTTGACGTGTTATCTTGGCCGGAGAACTTGGTAAAATCGGGCACTTTGTACCGATTTGGAAGAGGAATCAAGTCATACGCTGGAGGATACGGAGTCCGATAAGAATATGTATTGACTTTGGGTTTGATGCCGAATTGCTCTTTCATAACTTCGGCGATCTTATCGGCCCAATATGCATCCTGCTCTTGCTGACTCATTGGCTGGTTGTTGACTGGTGGAGCCGGCTGATGCGCCTCTTGAAGATGATGCGGGGTGGTTACAGGCGCAGCACCAGTCATCTGAGCACTATGCATCGGTTGATGCACCGATGGATAGTTTTGCACACTTAGCAGATTAGATTGATTCATTGTATTCATCGGTTGTTGTACCGATGGTCCGCTCTGAGTGTACGTTGGGCCTCCATAATGATGCATCGACACGCCAGGCTGTTGAGCTGGCGGCTGGTTGGCCCATCCAGGATTATAAATCATCGGCATATGACTTACTGATGGCTGATACCTGACTGGAGCATGTGGCTCTTGTATTCTGGAGCAATCAATCACCAAATTACCTTGGGGAACGAGCATTCCAGTTTGAGGGTTTGCCACCAGAGGTTGACTGCCAGCTGCTATAATGTGTTGCATCGGCACGGAGCTTGCCGATGGTGGCATCAGAGGTATCTTGGGAATTACTTGAAGATCTTCTGATGGCACTTGCATAGTTGGAGAAGGCGCAGAATAATGCATCATAGGGGCCATCGGCTGGGACTGTATTGCTAATGCCATAGAGCCCTTCCAAGCTGAACTATCTCCCTGCACCAGATTAGAACCAACAGATAGGTTTGGAGGCATACCGTATCCCCGCCAGTTAGTAGGAGCTGACTGATTCTGGATTACAGATCCCGAAATTGCTGACGCCACTGGATCCGCGTGGAGCTTGGTGACCCTGTCAGCGCTCGGCCTTGGCGACGTAGCCACATCGGCAGATGGCTCCACAGGAGTGGAAGACGCCATTGGGGCTGCCGATGGGCTTATAGATGTCGATCCAGGTTGATGATACGCCAGACCAACATATTGAGGCGTGTGTCCTTCTTTGAATGATTGCATGACAGCATTGTAGACAGTATTGGACAGCATGCTGGAGTGGCTAATTAATGCTTGATTTAAAGCGGAATTAACCATCTCTTGTAGCTTACCAGGATTGGCATCGAACGTGACCTGCCGTGGCAACGGTGGATTTTGCTTCTGGATAGCCTCGCCGCTCCTGCTTAGGCTGAAGGATTTGAGATATAATTGCTTGTACTCCTCCATAGCCCGCTCCATGGCCTGCTTCTGATCATCTTTTAGATCGGCCTCGGAGACTTCGATAACATTCCTCTGGTTGACGTCAGCGTGATCACCCATGATAGATGTATAATTTTTCTAGTCCCACCGGGTGTGCCAAAAGAGGTGTTGACACAAAAAGCGTCAGGATCTGCGAACACCTCGGGCTATTACCCAAATTCGATATCCAAGGTGTGCCAGTCGATTTGACCAGTTAATCGACAAGGACGATAACTAGAACAATATCTAATCTGGACAACGGCGATATGCCCGGATGTCAAAAATCAGACTTGATCAAGATAACTAGAGCAGAGCCGAACGAGACAAACAACGATGCGCCCAGATGTCAAAGCTCAGAGGTACTCCCACGCGGAACTTGCAAGGATTGACGGAGATCAATGAGATGCAGCCCGTCGAAGCTTGAAGAACTCGTAAAACTAAGACTAATGCAAGAAGAATAAATTGCAGTAAAAAGTAGAATAAGAGTAAATTGATTTGATTGATATTGGATTCATTTATTACACGCAACCCTTGGGCACATATTTATACTCCCGCATGGAGAGTTGTATAGAGGTACGACCCGTACCCTTCCTAAAACAAACTCCTACATTTAAGGAAACTAACTCACGCAGGAGTCGGATCTAAAATAACAATATTATTTTCCTAAACAAACACACCTATTTTAAACGAAAACAAATGACTCATGCAAGAGTCGGACTCAAACTGCTATAATAATACTAGCATAAAATCACCAGTTTCCTTATGTCTCTCCTTCGATGAAAACTTTCCATCGGCAGATCCCTTCAATCCGCAGCTTCCTTCTTTGGCCACCGGCAACCCTCTGCTAACATCAAACACTAAGTCACCCCATGCTCATCGGCATTCTATACCCATCGGCATCGGCAATACCTCCCGATCAGAAACTTTGTACCAGTGATTTGTCTTCACCATTCAACCCTTATCGGCAATCAACAACATCTCTTCATCAGCAATCGGCAATATCAGCGACTGACCTCTACAGTTCTGGTAACAACCATTCAACTCCCATCGGTAACATTTGAAACCTCCATCTTCCATCGGCAACACACTTAGTCTTCTCACAGCATATTCCCATCAGTAATACCATAATTTCCCGATGCCGATGGACAACGGCTGCTGATCAACACAAGTCTTAGCCTATTTGACACACGCTAAAAAAACGGTGTCAACAACTGCCGGTTCTAAATACAAACCGACAATGATAGGGGACATCACTGTCGGTTTACAGAAACCGGCACTGATGTTACTTCATCACTGCCAGTTCTAAATACAAACCAGCAGTGATAGGGGACATCACTGCCGGTTTGTACAAAGAACAAGCAGTGATGAGGCCGACTATATAAGGAATGGGCGCGGTCTAAAATTTTAAGACTCGCGCCCATTCCACACTTAGCCATTTCAGATAGCGCCCGACGCCGCTCCAGCGGGGACGCCGCCGCCGCAATAGGAGCTCCCCGCCGTTGTTCTAGCCCGCCGGCGCTCCAGGCCACCACCGCTCGAGCTCACCGCCGCTCTAGCAGGAGCTCGCCGCCACGCCACAAGGGTCCTTCTTTGGCGCTCGCCGCCACGCCGCAGGAGCACACGCCGCCGACATCTTCAAGCTCCACGCCGTAGGAGCTCCACGCCACCAGCAGGACCTACGTCCACGACGTTGTAGGAGCACGAAATCCGGCCAAATCCTCTCCACGCGGTGAGCTCCATTTGCACGCACTAGAGTTGTTCGACGAAATGCCTAGGTGGGAGTGTCTTGCTGGACATGGAGATAGAGGAGACGAAGGAGGGAGAGGGAGAAAACTATAGCAATCACTCTTCATGCTAGATTCAAATGCTTATAGAAAGAAAGAAAGAAAGAAAGAAAGATAGATAGATAGATAGATAGATAGATAGATAGATAGTGAGAAAGATAGATAGATAGTGAGAAAGATAGATAGATAGATGGCAAAGGATAGAGAGAAAGATAGCAATCACTCTTCATGCTTGATTCAAATGCTTATATATATATGCCATGGCACATATAGATAGTGATAGTGATAGAGATAGAGAGATAGAGAGTTAGAGAGATACAATCATATATATGCCATCTCTTTATTTCATGATATATGGTATGCTTGTAAACTCTTTGGCCACTTATTTCATATTGTGGCTACGATGATTCAAATTTGTGGATAGATCGAGATAGAGATAGAGATATTGAGGTCATCCTATGCTTGAGAGATAGAGATAGAGGTATAGATGTATAAATGTCATATCATATATACATGGCAAAGATAGAGATAAAGATAGAGAAAGAGATATAGATGTATAAATGTCATATATGCTTGTATATATGGCATCATCTTATGCTTGTATATATGGATTTTCTTATGCTACACTTATGCTTGTATATATGTTATCTACCTATGAGTTAATACCAATAATCAAAATTCATGTCCAGAAACATGACAATTAAGCGCCGATTCACTACCCGTCGCCCTACGACCGAAGCCGATGACCAAGGAACTAGTGATGACAACCAGCAAGGGGATCAAAGACCTTGGAGCCCTAGCCATATGCTAAACCTAGAAGAGGGCCAAGGAGACGAGGTAATAACTTAGGTCATACCTAAAAACACGGTAGATATAGCCAGAAAAGTTTGATGCGTACTTATTCATAAATTTTGAAGCAGGTTCCGTCGGAAGGTCCAAGTACTGGTGAGAGTTCCAGAAGGACTAAGCGTGGTGCAACAAAGCTCCCTCAGATAACTAGACACTGGCACATCTCTTAGTTCGATCAACTAGGGAAGCCGGTGGAGCCACTTAAAGCATTGGGCCCATAAAAGTGTACCATCGGGGCACTTGTAAGGGGCTTCATCTCGATCAAATATAGGAAGTGGAATGGCAGTGAGCAAGACCCATGGAGGGTTCCAGAAGTGGATAAGGAACTAGTTTGGAACAAGCTCAGAGGATATTTCACTTTCCCTAATGATTGTGATGAAGCGACAGTCATGAACAGGGCCAAGGAAATCATGGGTCACTCCTTCAAGAATTTCAAGGGAAAGTTGCACAAGCTCATCAAGGAGGAAAAATAACCAAATTTTGCGGGAGGTGAATTCAGCAAGAAGAGGGACTTCTGGGAGGAGTTCAAGGCTTACAAGCTATCTGAAGAGGCCAAGGCATCATGCGAAAGAAACAAAGCAAACTCGCTTAGGTCAAATAATCTTCACCGCCTAGAAACGCGTGGGTATGTAAGGAAGATTCCAGATTGGGATGCCCAAGTCGAAGCACTAGAGCGGAGCGGCGTTACGCCTCAGACAAGCGATTGGCAGCCCAAATCAGTGAACTACCTACTCGCAAGGGGGGCACGATACAATCCTGACAGGAGCCTTTCCGCCAGCACTGAACCCGTCACCGATCTCCTCCAGAAGATTTCCACGATCACTGAGGAAGTGCATAGAGGGGCCCGTAGGTCAGATAGAGAAAATGGCGTGCTCACGCAAGCACTTGGAACCAAGGAGCACCCTGGTCGCACTAGAGGAGCCGGGGTAATTCCTTGGGAGAAAGCATTTGAAGGTGAATCCACTTCCTATAGGAGCCGGGTCAGGGCTAGAACGCAAAGAGAAGAGGAGTTCCAAAGGATGCGAGAGGAGCTAGAACAGAGCATGGAAGCACAGATAGCTGCTCAAGTGGCGAGCACTATGCAATCCATGTGTTCGAGTCAAGGGCCGCATGCAATCCCTGCTTTGAATAGCCCAGTGCTCGGCAAGGGCCGCATTAGCTGTGGCTCAACCCCTATGCCTGACGACGAAGAGGTCATTGCTCCTCATCCGGTGGACGACATCACAGAACCTGTGAATGTCAGGTTGTACATCCGACAACAGTGGACCAAAGACAAGCTGGTTGTCGGGCAAGCATTTCCTAGAGGAGAGAACGTCATTCATGGCAAGCCAGTGCCACTCGGGTATGCCATGGTCAGCATTGATAAGATCTTGGACAAGAAGTACAATAAGATAAATATTGATTTCCCAGTGGAGGAAGAAAGACCGCGTCTAGTTCACAACTTGGGCACTCATGTCGCCTGGCGCAAACGCTTCATCAAGCTAGATGAGCAACAATCTTCGGAAGATGAGGATGATAGTGAATCATCTCGGTCCTCTCTACGAAGAGGTTTCTCTCCTCATCAAGATCCACTCACACCTCCTCCACCGCCAAAGGAGAAGACTCCTCCTCCTCCTCCACCAGCTTCAAAGTCCTCAGGACTAGGATCTCGATGGCCTAGGTCTAGATCAGGTTCGACTTTGCAACAGAGGAGGTCATCAGCTTCGGTTGGTAAAGATCCCAAGATGACTAGTATAAGGCAGAAGCTAGCGCCGATTGAGGACAAAATTCTACGAGCTCAGATTGCAGAAAAGGCCGCCAAACTTGCCTTGTATGCACGATTGGCTTATATACCTGAGAAACAGAGCGAATTTGAAAGGCAAAGCAAAAATCCGGGTAATCAAGAAAGATCTAGAGAAATACACACCTTATAGCAGCTAGAGATACAAACCTGAACATAAACATGAAGGATGCCGAGAATCTCTATTTTGGAAAAACCGAATTTGAAAACGCCAAAGTTGTATACAAGTTTGAACTAGGCAAGCCTATGGTCACCAGCGAAGAAGAGTATAGAAAATTGCCAACAAACATGCGATAGTTGCATGATTATTACATCATAGACAATAATAGCAGCGAAGACAAGATAACAACCTTTGAAGTATGCATCCCTTCCTATTTACATTTTAATCATCCTGAAGAAGTTGTGCATACTATTCATTATGAATACCTCTTTCAACTCTTTCAATGATGCTCGCTGGATGTGCAGATTATGATGTTATGGACTCTATAAGTACCATACCCTAACAACGTTATAATAAACTACGTGATCTGCATTTGAATATATCCATGCATGTTTATTTTGCAGGTCTATAGCAAAATTTTGCCTCCAAAAACGAAATAGCATTTTTGACTTCTTGGACCCCATCTTGGTAAATGAAACAACATGCAAAGCCGATCTCCAAGATCCGTATGTCTCAGCAAGTTTGAAGATAGAGTTCGAAATAATGTTCTCAGTCGGCAAAACAAACGCACTGCTAACCTACAATTGCGAGTATGTGTTCTCGACCCTTACTTAAGTGTTTTTTTTCTTGATATATCACTCAATAATATGATCTTTGTGATTGCAGCAACCATTACGTCCTCGTAGATATAAGTCTTAAAAATTCAACTATCGAGGTGTGGGACTCAAAAAAGAAGCCACTTGAACTTATCGAACCCCTAGTTAAAGTGCTAAATATGTAAGTGAACCCAATATCACCACACTTTTCAATCACATATGATATTGTAATTAATGTCCTCAGCCTTCACACTTCATTTACATTGTCACATAGAATGAAGGCGTTACCTGATTGGAGAAATGTGGAGCCTAAGCTACAAAAGAAATGGAGAGTGAAAGGATCAAGATGCCCAAGAAGGGGGGGGGTGAATTGGGCTCTTCTTAATTTCTAAATAAGAATTAAACCTATAAAGAGCCAATTTCCCCCAAGTGCCTACCGCTTGTGTGTCCTAGCTAGAAAGCAGTAGCAAGCCAATAGAGAGCGAACACTTCCTACACAATTCTAGTATCAATTGAAAGACAAGTGCATAAAGTAATGCAGTAAGAAGAAGCTAGGGAAAGAGATGCTTGACATGGCGATGTTTTGCCGAGGTATCGAGGAGTCGACACTCCCCCCTAGTCATCATTGGAGCACCTCGCAAGATATAGCTCCCCCTCAATCCCGCGCAAGGGATGAGTGCTCTCTACGGGCTGATTCTTCGCCACTCCGGCTCGGTGAATCGCCCACAACCGATCACAACGTCGATGAAGAAGGGCCGCCGACAATCCTCCGGCGATCACCTTCCTCCAAGCACCACCGGACCGTCTAGGTGATGTCGATCACCAAGAGTAACAAGCTTCGATCTTCGCTTGACTCACTCAAGCTTCACAACTAGAGGATGCACACTTGAACTCTTGGATGAACTAGAGGAGAGGATGGATGGATTCGCGAATCACTCTCTCACTCTAGGGCTCTTGCTCTCTTCCCAACCTTCTCAACAAACTCAGCAACTCAAATGAGCAAAGGCAAGGTGGGAGAGAAGTGTGAGGGGCTATAAATAACCCCTCAGAAAACTACCTCGGGCTGGCAACTTAAGTTGGCGACGGACGCTCCGTCGACTAGGCGACGGACGCTCCGTCGCATGCCCCAATGGCTAGTTTTGCACAAAGTTTGGGCGACGGACGCTCCGACGCCTAGGCGACGAACGCTCTGACGCCCTGCCCAACGGCTATCTCTGACACGCTTTTCCCAGCGACGAACGCTCATCCCAGCGTCCGACGCTACACTCTGGCTTGGGCTGAAAAATACCCTCTCTGGAAGGTCGACGAACGCTCTCCAAGCGTCCGACGCCTGACCGACGGACAGCGTCCGTCAGACTCTGAAAAACTTAGCCAGAAACACATAACCACTGGAAGGCCGACGGACACTGTGGACTCAACCACCTAGCGTCCAACGCCTTTGTCCGACGTGACGGACAGCGTCCGACGCCTCCGTCAGGAGCGTCATCGCCTAGAAAACAGGCCTCTCAACTTCGTTTTTCATCGCGATGTATATGGAAGTTGTTCTAGGCTATCTTACAGTCAACATAGGCTTGCTTAGAGCTAAGGAAGACAAGTGTGCACCACACCTAGTTCATGAAGCTTTCCTAAGTCAAGTTACTAGACTCAACCCCTCTTAATAGTACGGTCAAAGATCAAAAGAGAAGCCCTATCTATTTCTAAGTGCCCTTCATCACCTTATGACACTTATCCTATCATTCTAGGGTCTTCATCATGTCTCTTTGAAAACCGAAATGATATCCATCTTGGGGGCTAAGTGATGACCATTTTTGCCCATTCATGTTGATCACTATGGTTAAGCTACGCATAGCCTCTACAAAACACACGTTAGCGATAATAATCGCTAATTGTCGTTAATCACCGAAACCAACTAGGGCCATGATTCTTCAATCTCCCCCATTTTGGTGATTGATGACAATAATTCCTCGAGTATGGATAGGAGTGAGAGTTTAGGATTTTTGTGACTTGGAATAGTTGAGCAAGGGTTAGTGAATTTGTAATGAAACATACTTGCTCACCAAAACCAAATCACAAACAATGATACTCATAAATATGAATGTAGAAAGGAGTACCTCTTGATATTCTCAACACATGTAATGGAGTATAGCGCGGAAGCTCAATTATCATTTAAACATAGAGATATATCATGAAACATGAGACAACTCACAAGATATATTAGTGAAAATCAAGAGTTTGTCACATCCAACCATATTTCACACAAGCATCAACCATAGAGTTCATCACACATAGATACATATGCATAAGAGTAGACATGATGAATGAGTACGGGGAATTTAAGCACACAAAGATTCAAATCCCTCCCCCTATCTCTATACTCGACCCTCTCTCCCCCTTTGGCGTCTAGCACCAACAACTAAGCATCTGGGGCTGGAGAAGAAGGTGAAGAAGCTGCAGCCTTGCGATCGAGCATGATGAAGTCCTGAAGATCTGACTCATCTGGTTCATCATCTACCTTGTCCTCTGTAGGTGTAGGCGCAGCTGGGGTGACATCTGGAGCTGGCACTGGAAGCTCTGGAGCTGCTGTCTCAACTGACTCCTCCTGAGGCTCAGCTGGTGCCTCTGATGGTCCTCCCTCTTTAGTAGCGGGCCTAGGAGCCCGACGAGTGAAGACTCGAGGCGTGGGGGAAGGTGTCACTGCTAGAGCAACTAGTGACACGACTGCAACAAACTCAGCTGGGTGAGTCTAAGGTGGAGAAGATACTGCAACTGTAACAGCCATATCCTGAGCCTCTATGACAGCTGTCTCAACTGCTAGGGAGATAGCGTCTGTCTGAACTGCAGCTGGAGGAGTGGTGACTGTCTACGTGGTCTGCTCAGGTGTGATCTCTGACGAGGCAACTGAAGAGAGGTAAGTGCCTGTCGCCGGAGGATCCACCTCAACTCCTGGAGCTGGTGAGACGAGCTGAGCTGCTCCTGGAGAATCTTCTCCCGTGATCTCCAAGTAGGATGCTGACAGGTCTGCGAGGCCTCCGCTATGGTAGTTCCCCGGATAGGAGTAAATCCTGTCTGAACCTACCGGGCGAAACTAACCAAGAGGACACCTAAGTCCTCGGAGACTGGCACTCGGGAGAAGCTGGTGCCTGGAACGGAGTAGTAGCTGGTGCCTGACTCTGCTGCCCTCCGGATGGTAACGCTGGAGTCGGTACCACTACAACTGGAGGCTGCTGTGCTGGTGAGGTGTACTGCTGCTGCTGCGAGACTTCGGTCAACTGAATCTGAGGAGTGAAAGTCTGCCCGGAGCTAGAGGCTAGAAGACGCTCCAGTAACAAGGTCTGTGTCTTCTGAATCTCTGCCTACTGCAGCTGATAGGCCAAGAATTGGCGCTGAAACTCATCCTTCCTGGCCTGTGTCTGTGCCTGGGCAGCCAACTGCTGCTCTGTGAGCCTCCGTACCTCGGAAGCCTGTCGCCTCTGCTCCTCTACCTGTCGTGATTGCTCCTCCTGCATCCTTGAGAGGATGGTAAGAAGTCTAGCCTCTGAGGTACTGGAACCTAGAGCTGAAGTTGCAGCTGTACCTGACCCTCCTGCCTCATGGTCATGAGTCATCGGTGCGTATTTGCGCACTAGCTGATAGTCCTCATCTGAACTTTCAAACTCCAGGTCCTCTCTATAGACGTTCTCGGTAGTTGTGTCAATCTGAGCATCTAGATCTACAAGCTTTGCCTGAGCAATCTACTCAACTGTGGCGTCAGTGACCTCTGCCGACTGAGGTGGCACTCCTGCCTGCCTGGTGCCTGGTCTGTAAGCTCTGCTGGGGCGAGGCAGGTGTCCATGCATGACGAGCTGACTCATCGAGTATACGGGAAACTCAGTCGCTGACCTGGTGAGAGTGACTCTCATAGCTCCTAATCTGGTCTTGGCAACTATAAGATATGATATCCAGTGAGCAAACTATAGCTACCAGTGACCCCTAAATCCTACAGCTATGATATCCTCAAGCTCGCTGACAATCAGATCCCAGAGGTCAAACTTCTCCTTCCGGATGATATGAGCAAGGAGCCATAGCTATAGTCGTGTAATCGTGTCCCGAGCTCCAATGGGAGGAAGGATGGTACGCCTAAGTACCTCGTGAAGAATCCGAGCAAGTGGAGTGAGGTCTCGCGATGTACAGCTCGAACCCTCCGAGAACGGCAACTGAAAGCACGGCCTCACGAAATCTATCGATGGCACTATTCCATCGTGAGGTCGGCGTGGGGCCTCCTGATCCCCATAGCATAGGCTGTGAATCCTCGTAGGGGAGGACTCTAAGTGAAATAGCTCTCTGAACCGAGCAGCTGAAACCCTGAAGTCACGACCCTGAAATCCGAAGTGAAGGAACTCGTGATCAGGGGAGATCCATAGAGAGGCATAGAGCTGATAGACCTAGTCCTTCTGATAAGCTCCTGATCGTCCCATCAAATCTGATAACCCCTGAAGGTACTGTAGGTGTTGTAGGATCTCTAGACCACCGAGCCCCTCTATGTGAGCAGATGGGCACACTCTGTGAGCCCTAAGAGGAGCGTCAGTGTTGACGTATGCTCTATAGAAATCCTCGTGAATCGTGGTATAAAAATCACGTCCAGCACGGGGATCCCTCTGAGCTGGAAACCAGGACTGAAAGTCGACGAAGCGTAGTAACTGAACTTGCTTCACTGTCAGAGCTCTAACCTGATGCCTCACTGGGTCTGGTAGCTGCGGTCCTGGAGGACTAGGTGGTGCACCAGAGCCTCTGGATCGTGTAACTCTGCGGCTCATTAGCTCACCAATAGAAGAGTGGCCCGCGACCTCTGTCTGCTCAGTCTCTAGGACTGGCTCTGTCTCCTCTGCCTCAGTAGCCTCGGCGGGCTCTGTCTCTGGACGCGTAGGGGACTCACGACGCGCTCCACGGCGAGGCGAGAGCCTCAAACCGGCGCGACGTCCACCTCATTCCGTGATCTCTGCGGCCTCGGCCACTGCAAGCGCTGCGGCTGAGTCTGGATCCATGAGTGGCCTCTTGCGCTTCCGTGACACGACCTTCTGCTTGCCCTTTCCTCGATCAGTGGGTGGATGCGGTGGAGGTGGAGGGTCACCACCACTACCGGGAACGGGACCGACATTCTTCGTTCTTGCCATGTATCGGACTCTGCTAGCAAATCTCGGACAAAAAGATCCTCAAAAGTCACACCCTCAGACTCACTGCCCACTGACAATCAAACCCTGACAATCCGCAGAACAACAAACTGCAAGAGTGGCACGCTGGCCCTGGACTGTCCTTTCGAGGCTTTGCCTCGTTCCGTACTCGCGGGCTTTGCCCCGAGTTCTCTGTCACTGACACACTGACCCTCTGATCAACTGACCTTGCTCGTTAGATAGATAGGAGTATAACATATAAGCACATAACTAGAGAGAAGAAAGTCTAGCGAGAAGCATGAAATAGATAAGACAAGATCGAATTGCCAACTGCCATACCTTAGACCTGGTGACCAAAACACTTATAAAAGAGAAGGAGAGTCGTCTCGGTCAAATTTCAAAGCTCAATCCGCAGTCTAAAAAGGAAATGCAGAGTGGTGGTTTAGGTAAAGGAAGAGGAAAGGGGGGAACTGCACCAAGAGAAAAAGGGGAATGCAGGACATCAGTTCACCTTAGAGATCCAGAGACTGCGAGGCCTAAAAGCACTCCTGTGAATGGTGAAGGCAGCGCAGGGTGCGGGGCAGAGGGGATCTCGGGCGCTGCAGACCTGGGTGGTTAGGGCGGCGGCACAGGGTGGTGGCGGCGCCATAGGACGGTGGCGGCGGCACAGAAGCAGGTGAAACACACCGGCAAGGGGTGGCTCGAGGGCTCAGCGGCAGCGGAGTGGCGGTGGTTAGGGTTTGGATAGGCGCGGCGGCGTACGGAAGACTAAGAACGACCGAGAGAAACAGAGGAAGAGATGGGGATTTTTTAAAAAAAATTGTGCCTTAAGTTCGCAACAGACGCTCCGACGCGGAGCGACGGACGCTCCGTCAGACTGCGACGGACGGCATCGTCCGTCGGGCTTCCAGAACTGGTTTTGAAACGCCCGAGCGCATTGACCGCGTCGAACGCTCCGCGACAGAAACTGGGGAGCGTCCGTCGCCCTGTAGCAGGCAACATTCAATCTCCGGACGATCGCGACGAACGCTGAAGCATTTGACGACGAGCGTCCGTCGGCAGCACCGACGCCTTTTAAATAGAATTTTTCAAATTTTGTTTTTGCGCCTTTCTACCAACCAAGTTCCAATCCCAATAAGATCCAAAAAACACCTGATTGGCCTTGATATGAGAACCATCTCTCAAACTCTCATTTTCAAATAGTTTGCCATAGGCTTAGATTTAAATTTTAGCTCAAAATATTCGAATGGAAGCACCAAGGAGTCACCATATGGCCACAAGAGGGTATAGAGGAGTCTTGAGCTTGGAATGCTCCCCCTAAGTGGACGAACACAGAGGATGCCCAAACTTAACCGAAAAGAAATGACAAAGCAACACACATGCATATGCTATGCATTACAAAGATTGAATCTAGGTTGCTTGCAAGTTTAAATCGCGGTTAAGCTTTGTCACACGCTTTGAGGGCGGTTATCTCAACCGCGCTAGCCAAGCCTATGTGGATTACCAAAATAACATGATTATATTACACATGGTGCAAGAAGGGTTCACACAAGATCATCTTTTAGTGAAGTTAGAGTGATCAAGCACATTCAACTCGCTTCTCAACCTACAAAAGGTTGCTTCATCGAGTGGTTTAGTGAAGATATCCGCCAATTGATATTCGCTCTTAACTCCAACTAGTGTTATGTCTTTCCTAGCCACATGATCTCTAAGAAAGTGATGGCGAATATCTATGTGCTTGGTGCGAGAGTGTTGAACCGGGTTATTTGCAAGTTTTACGACGCTTTCATTATCACACAAAAGTGGAACATCTTTTAAAACCACGCCGTAATCAAGAATTGTTTGGGTCATGTATAAGATTTGTGCACAACTAGCTCCCATGGCAATGTATTCCGCCTCGGCGGTTGACAATGCCACACTATTTTGCTTCTTTGAGGACCAAAAAACAAGTGATCTTCCTAGCATGTGGACCCGCCGGAGGTACTCTTCCTATCAACCTTACACCTGGCATAATCCGAATCGGAATAGCCAACTAATTGGAAGGGAGCTCCTTTGGGATACCAAAGACCCATGCTAGGGGTGTGCCTTATGTACCTAAGGATTCTTTTAACCGCACAAAGATGCGACTCCTTAGGGTTTGCTTGAAACCTAGCACACATACATACACTAAACATCATATCCGGCCTAGATGCGGTGAGGTAAAGTAAACTACCGATCATTGAGCGGTAAAGAGTTTGATCAATCGATTTACCTCCCTCATCGAGATCGAGATGCCCATTAGTAGGCATTGGGGTCTTGATTGGCTTGCAATCCTCCATCTTGAATTTCTTGAGCACATCATAAGTGTACTTCTCTTGAGATATGAAGGTGCCCTCCCTCAATTGCTTCACTTGGAAGCCAAGGAAGAAGGTTAGCTCGCCAATCATTGACATCTCGAACTCCTTGGACATCAATGCACCAAATTCCTTGCTATGATCTTGGTTTGTTGACCCAAATATAATGTCATCGACATACACTTGGCAAACAAAGATTTCTCCATCTAGCAGCTTGGTGAAGAGTGTGGTATCCACTCTACCGATCTTGAAGCCCTTCTTGAGTAGGAAATCTCTTAGCCTCTCATACCAAGCTCTTGGAGCTTGCTTCAATCCATAGAGAGCCTTGGATAACCTATACACATGATTAGGACAATTTGGGTCTTCAAACCCGGGAGGTTGTGAGACAAAAACAAGTTCATTGATGAAACCATTTAGAAAGGCACTCTTCACATCCATTTGAAAAAGTTTCATTTTGTGATGTGAAGCATATGCCAAAAGGATACGAATGGCTTCTAGTCTTGCAACCGGTGCAAAGGTCTCCCCAAAATCCAAGCCTTCAACTTGTGAGAACCCCTTTGCCACCAATCTTTCCTTGTTTCTCACAACCACGCCTTGATCATCTTGCTTGTTCCTAAACACCCACTTGGTGCCAATGATTCTTGCTCCTTTGGGCTTTTCTACTAGTGTCCACACTTCGTTCCGGGTGA
This sequence comes from Microstegium vimineum, assembly GCA_022036555.1. Taxonomy (NCBI): domain Eukaryota; kingdom Viridiplantae; phylum Streptophyta; class Magnoliopsida; order Poales; family Poaceae; genus Microstegium; species Microstegium vimineum. The sequence continues at coordinate 14,063,270 of CM039133.1, forward strand.
AGTTGTTCAACTCTTCATGCATGGCATTTACCCAATCCGGATCCGCAAGTGCATCCTCCACGCTAGAAGGCTCAACAAAGGAAACAAAAGAGTGATGTTCAACATAAGAAGCAAGTTTAGATCGAGTTGTTACCTCCCTTGATGGACTCCCTATGATAAGGTCTTGTGGATGAGCTTGAAGCATAGGTGTAGATCTTCTATCAATCACTTGGGGAGGAGGTTGTGGTGCATCAACATCACTAGCTTGAGCCTCGGCTTGATCTTGAGGGATGAAGGTATATTCTTGTGCTTCCCTCACTTGTTCTTCATCAACTTGAGGAGTGTGAGGTGGAGACGGTACTTGATTTTCATCATCTTCAACTTCTTCCACCTCTTGTGGGTTGATTGCACCAATGAGCATATTCTTCATAGCCTCCCTCAAGGGTTCATCACCTACATCATCAAGATTTTCATGCTCTTATTGAGAGCCATTAGTTTCATCAAACTCCAAGTCATATGTTTCTTCAACTAGGCCGGAGGCTTTGTTAAATACTCGATATGCCTTGGATTTAAGAGAATAACCAAGTAAGAAACCAATGTCACATCTCCTTTGGAACTTGCCCATGTGTTGACGCTTCTTGTAGATATACACTCTGCATCCAAACACTCGGAAAAAGGATATATCCGGTTTCTTCCCATTCACAAGCTCATAGGGGGTCTTCTTAAGAAGCCTTTGGACAAATAGCTGGTTGGCCGCATAGCATGTGGTGTTGATTGCTTTGGCCCAAAACTTCTCGGGGGTGTTGTATTCATCAAGCATCGATCTTGAAAGTGTAATAAGTGTCCGGTTCTTCCTCTCTACTACACCATTTTGTTGAGGGGTATAGGTGGCGGACACTTCATGCTTGATCCCAACTTCATCACAATAGCCTTCAATCTTGGTGTTTACAAATTCGGTCCCATTGTCACTTCTTATCTTCTTGATCTTCACATCAAACTCATTTTGGGCTCTAGTTGCAAACTTCTTGAATATTGATTGCGTCTTTCCCTTGTCTTGAAGAAAGAACACCCAAGTGTACCTAGAGTAGTCATCAACTATCACCAAGAAAAAGAGATTGCCACCGAGGCTAGCATAGGTGGTAGGTCCAAATAGATACATGTGAAGTAGCTCTAGGACTCTTGAGGTTGAGATGAAAGCTTTGGTTGGATGAGTGTTTGCCACTTGCTTGCCGGCTTGACATGCACTACAAAGTTTGTCCTTCTCAAACACAACATCCTTCACACCTCTAACCAACTCCATTTTGACAAGCTTCTTCAAGGTTGACATTCCCACATGTGCTAATCTTCTATGCCATAGCCAACCCAAAGAACTCTTGGAGAATAGACATGTTTGCAAGCTAGCTTCATTTGAGGTGAAGTCCACTAGATAGAGATTGTTGTGCCGAAACCCTTTGAATATCAATGATGAATCTTCAATCTTGGACACAACTACCTCGTTTGGAGTGAAAAGACATTGGAAACCAAGATCACATAGTTGTCCCACCGATAGCAAGTTGAAGCTCAAAGATTGTACTAGCAAGACATTTGATATTGATTGATCATTTGAGATTGCCACTTTGCCTAGGCCTTTCACTTTGCCTTTTGAATTGTCCCCAAACATAATCTTGTCTTGCCCTTCACAATCTTCCTCAAGTGTGGTGAACAACTAGGAGTCACTGGTCATATGTTGAGTGCATCCACTATCAATCACCCAATGACTTCCACCGGTATTGTAGTTCACCTACACACAAGCAACTTGAAGTTAAGCTTGTTGTTTGGGAACCCACACTTGGCGAGGTCCCATAGCCTTGTCCACCAACTCCTTAGCAACCCATAGCACTTTGGGCTTGTTCTTCATCTTAGGACCGAGAAACACAACTTGGGGTCTACCCTTGGAATCCTTGTTGATGATGAAGTGTGCATCATGAGCGAAAGACCTTGTGTGCTTGGGCAAGGTCTTGGGAGGTGAAGTCTTGCATTGGAATTCAAAGTGACCCTCTTGACCACATCCAAAGCACTTCTTGGGCTTAGGCTTTGGTGTGTCATAGTTGTTCCTCATGGCCTTGTTCTTGTAGTAGTTCTTAGCTTCTATCTTGACCTTGGCCTTCATGATTTGGTTCTCCTTGAACCCAATTCCGGACTTGTCGGTCTTCATGATAGTGTTCATCAAAAGCTCACTTTGGAGGTTGTGGCCCTTGGTGAACTTCTCCATTCCACTTGCAAGCTTGATCTTTTCAACCTTGAGCTTTGCATTTTCCTCTTTGAGAGAATTGATCAAGGTCATTGCATCATTGTCATCTTTCTTGGCCGACTTGATAGTGAATGGCTTGTTTGCCTTGAGGTTGATTAGCTCTTCCTTGAGCTTAGAATTCTCTTGCCTCATCTTCACATAGTCATCATACTCTTCGGCCTCAACTACCTTCTTGCCCTTGCACTTAGCATTTTGCTCACTAACAACTTCATCAAGCAAGTCCTCACAAGAAGTAGCTATATGACACTTACCAACCGGGTTAATAGCAACATGTGTAGCAAGATCATTTGTAAGCAATTCGTTAGCTATCACAAGTGTGCCATGTTCATTTCTAACTTGGTTGTAGTCATCTTTTAACAAGTTGTATCTTGTTTGGAGCTCTTGGGTTGACCTCTCAAGCTTATCATGTTTCTCATTAGCTTGCTTGAGTGAGGCTTTGAGCTCCTTAGTGCTAGATGAGAGAGATTTATTCTCAAGCTTCAAATCATCATTAGCACTAGACAAGTCATCAAGTTTAGTATGCAAGTTATCGTTGGCTTTCTCTAGTGATTCACTTTTAGCTTTATACTTCCTAATGAGCTTAGTATATTTGTTGCAAATCACGATTAGCTCATCATAGGAAGGTGCCTCAAACTCATCATCACTATCAACACTAGAGTTAGCCTCATCATCACTATCCTCTTTTTGTACCTTTTTGTCACCTTTAGCCATGAGGCATAAGTGTGTAGAGGATGAGCCCGGAGATGATGGAGGTGGTGGTGGTGGAGTAGATGACCCAATCACCAAGGCAGCCACCTTCTCAACTTCACTCTCATCTCTAGATGAGTCACTTGTGTCTTCAATGTCGGTGAGCCAATCACTGACAATGTAGGCTTTGCCATCCTTCTTCTTGTGGAAGTTGAAGTTCTTCTTCTTCTTGAATGGCTTGTCATCCTTCTTCTCCTCATCACTTGACTCATCTTTGTTGCCCTTGTTGTACTTGAAATTATTGTTGACTTTCTTGTTCTTGTACTTGTCTTTCTTCTCTTCGGGGCAAGCATGAGCCAAGTGACCAAGTTTGCCACAATTGTAGCAATCCATCTTGGAGAGAGGCTTTCTTGAAGAGCTTGTGAAGAATTTCTTCTTCTTTGAGTCAAACTTGACTCCATTCTTGTTTAGCTTCTTCAACATCTTAGTTGTTTTCTTCACCATGAGAGCGAGGTCATCATCATCCTCTTCATCACTTGCACTCTCATACACAATTTGCATCTTGCACTTCTCCGAGGAGGATGCCTTGAGTGCCAAGTCCTTCTTCTCCTCCTTCTCTTTTTCTTTCTTCTTGGAGGAGGAAGAAGAGCCACCATCACCAATCTTCATGTACATCTCATGGGCATTGATCTTGCCCAAGATTTGTGTTGGTGTAGCGGCGGAGAGATCTCCTTGGTGAAGAACCGTGATGATGTGGCCATACTTCTCAATGGGCAAGACCCAAAGGATCTTGCGCACCACATCGGCCGGTGCCATTTGGTTGAGACCGAACCCATTAAATTCTTCTACAATAATATTAAGACGTGAGTACATTTCATTTGCATTTTCATTTGCATGCATTGAAAAAGAATTGAGCTTAGCCATGACCAAGTGATAGCGTTCTTCACGCTCACTCTTTGTGCCTTCGTGAAGGGCACAAATAGTGGTCCACAACTCAAATGCGTCTTTGGCATTACACACTCGGTTGAAGACATCCTTGCAAATGCCACGAAAAAGAATGTTCTTCGCCTTGGCATTGTGCTTATCAAAGTTGAGGTCCTCCGCGAAGTGAGTGCCTCCCTTTGTGGCGGCGTTGAGCACGCCCACATCAATGGCCTCAAGATAGGCCTCCATACGAACTTTCCAATAAGGAAAATCGTCTCCATCGAACATGGGAGGTGGTCCATCCCCATGGGACATCTTGCTCTAGGCGGTGAAGCCTAATTTAGAGCAAACCTAGCTCTGATACCAATTGAAAGGATCAAGATGCCCAAGAGGGGGGGTGAATTGGGCTCTTTTTAATTTCTAAACAAGAATTAAACCTATAAAGAGCCAATTTACCCCCAAGTGCCTACCGCTTGTGTGTCCTAGCTAGAAAGCAGTAGCAAGCCAATAGAGAGCGAACACTTCCTAAACAATTCTAGTATAAATTGAAAGACAAGTGCGTAAAGTAATGCAGTAAGAAGAAGCTAGGGAAAGAGATGCTTGACACAGCGATGTTTTGCTGAGGTATCGAGGAGTCGACACTCCCCCCTAGTCCTCGTTGGAGCACCTCGCAAGGTATAGCTCCCCCTCAAATCCTCGCAAGGGATGAGTGCTCTCTACGGGCTGATTCTTCGCCACTCCGGCTCGGTGAATCGCCCACAACCGATCACAACGTCGATGAAGAAGGGCCGCCGACAATCCTCCGGCGATCACCTTCCTCCAAGCACCACCGGACCGTCTAGGTGATGTCGATCACCAAGAGTAACAAGCTTCGATCTTCGCTTGACTCACTCAAGCTTCACAACTAGAGGATGCACACTTGAACTATTGGATGAACTAGAGGAGAGGATGGATGGATTCGCGAATCACTCTCTCACTCTAGGGCTCTTTCTCTCTTCCCAACCTTCTCAACAAACTCAGCAACTCAAATGAGCAAAGGCAAGGTGGGAGAGAAGTGTGAGGGGCTATAAATAAGCCCTCAGAAAACTACCTCGGGCTGGCAACTTAAGTTGGCGACGGACGCTCCGTCGCATGCCCCAACGACAAGTTCTGCACAAAGTTTGGGCGACGAACGCTCCGACACCTAGGCGACGGACGCTCCAACGCCCTGCCCAACGGCTATCTCTGACACGCTTTTCCTAGCGACGGACGGTTCGTCACAGGGGCGACGGACGCTCATCCCAGCGTCCGACTCTACACTCTGGCTTGGGCTGAAAAACACCCTCTCTGGAAGGTCGACGGATGCTCTCCAAGCGTCCGACGCCTAACCGACGGACAGCGTCCGTCGGACTCTGAAAAACTTAGCCAGAAACACATACCCACTGGAAGGCCGACGGACGCTGTGGACTCAACCACCTAGCGTCCGACACCTTTTTCCAACGTGACGGACAGCGTCCGACCCTCCGTCAGGAGCATCCGTCGCCCAGAAAACAGGCCTCTCAACTTCGTTTTTCATCGCGATGAATACGGAAGTTGTTCTAGGCTATCTTACGGTCAACATAGGCTTGCTTAGAGCTAAGGAAGACAAGTGTGCACCACACCTAGTTCATGAAGCTTTCCTAAGTCAAGCTACTAGACTCAACCCCTCTTAATAGTACGGTCAAAGATCAAAAGAGAAGCCCTATCTATTTCTAAGTGCCCTTCATCACCTTATGACACTTAGCCTATCATTCTAGGGTATTCATCATGTCTCTTTGAAAACCGAAATGATATCCATCTTGGGGGCTAAGTGATGACCATTTTTGCCCATTCATGTTGATCACTATGGCTAAGCTACGCATAGCCTCTGCAAAACACACGTTAGCCATAATAATCGCTAATTGTCGTTAATCACCGAAACCAACTAGGGCCATGATTCTTCAGAGAGCCCCATTCAAAGTGGAGTATATGAAGAAGGTCAAGCACCTAGATCAACCAATGGGGAACAACGAGTGCGGGTTCTAGGTGATGTGGGCAATGCTTGCCTACTTTGGCGCAAAACTAGAAATAGGAGATGACATGGTACGTACGCGTCGCATTTTAATTCTATTGTTTTGTCTTACGTATGTGCATCTCAATATCATCTTGTATCAATTTACAGCGCAAAGATCAGGGCCACAACAGGTTGGTAGATTTTGAGATAAGAGGATTTCAAGAGGAGATAGCAACTCTTATTCTGGATGAGATAGTGTATAGAAAAGGATATCTGTCCATTGTGCAGAGTAAAAACTTCAAGAAGATCTACGGAAAAGACCGCCTTGAAAGGCTATTGTAATGCGACATTTAATTCGACACTTTAAGTTTTGTTTGGATGTTTTGTAATAATTATTATAAATGTGTGATGGGTTTGTATTGTCGCTAGTCCACAACCACCTTCAATTCACATTGATATCAAATGGATCGATAGCAAACACCTCCACGATCTCCCTCCCCACCACCTCTACCCTAAACCCCAAATGAAAATTAAACAATTAATAAAATGCAATTTTAAAAAATAATATCAATGCCGGTTCAATTAAAACCGATAGTGATGGCTCAAGCATCACTGTCGGTTGGTGGAACAAACCGGCAGTGATGGCTCAAGCATCACTGCCGGTTCGTGTTACCAACCGGCAGTGATGCTTGAGCTATCACTGCCGGTTTGGCATAACCGGCAATGATGGCTTGGCCTCATCACTGCCGAATTGCCAGTGCCGGTTCAAAAACCACCACTGAAGGGGGGTTTTGAACCGGCACTGTTTGCCGTTTCTGTAGTAGTGTGCACTCTGTATTTTATAAAAGATTTTGGGAGTTGTTGGGAGATGACCTGGTGATGGAGGTGCTCGAAGCGGTAAACTCGGCAAAAATACCAGAAGGGTGGAATGATACGAGAATAGTCCTAATTCCTAACTAAGGTAAACAACCCTTCACTGGTCTCCCAATTTCGACCTATAAGTTTGTGCAATGTGGTGTATAAGATCATTTCAAAGATGCTCTCAAATCGACTTCGGGTAATTTTGTCAGATGTTATTAGTGACCACCAAAGCGCCTTTGTGCCAGGGAGAATCATCACTGATAACATCTTTTTAGCTTATGAATGTATCCATACCATCAAAAAGAAAAAATGAAAAAAGGGTTTATGTGCTATGAAATTTGATATGCATAAGGCATATGATAGGGTGGAGTGGAGCTTCCTAGAAAAAATTATGATGAAAATGGGGTTTGATCGAAGATGGATAAAGTTAATTATGGCATGTGTAAGATCTATAAAATACAAGGTCAGAGTAAATTCAATGGAGACAGAAACCTTTTGTCCCATAAGAGGTTTGAGGCAAGGGGATCCACTATTCCCTTACCTGTTCTTAATAGTGGCTGAGGGTTTATCAAGTCTTTTGAGGGGATCCGAAAGTAGGGGGAATTGCATGGAGTGCGTGTATGCAGTGAGGCACCAGTTGTCTCACATTTGTTGTTTGTTGATGACTCCCTAATTTTGATGCAAGCAGATAAGGAAAATGCAGTTGTACTGAAGAATTTGCTTGATAGATATTGTTCCAATTCAGGACAAAAAATGAGTGATGCAAAATCTAGCATTTATTTCAGTGCTAATACAGATGTGGGAGTTAAAGGGGAGGTGTGTGAGACCCTTAATATCATGACCGAATCACTAAATGATAAGTACCTTGGGCTCCCAGCCCTGGTAGGGGCAGATCGAAGTGACTGTTTTTAGTATTTGGTTGATAGGGTCAGGGGGAAAACAAAAGGTTTGAAGGAGAAGCTACTAAGCTTTGGAGGAAAAGAAATCCTTATAAAATCCATTGCTCAAGCAGTGCCGGTTTTTGCGATGATGGTGTTCAAAATCCTAAAAAACATTTGCAAAGGGATAGCTGATGCCATATCTCAGTTCTGGTGGGGCGACGACGAGGATCATAAAAGGATACATTGGAAAGCTTGGTGGAAGCTCTGTATTCCGAAGAATAGGGGTGGTATGGGTTTCAGAGATATTGAAGCCTTTAATAAGGCCCTGCTAGCAAAACAAGTTTGGAGATTATTGCTAGAACCCAACTCTTTATGTGCAAGAGCACTAAGGGCAAGATACTATCCATATGGGAAACTCCTGAATGCAAGACTGAAGAGTGGGAGCTCGTACACATGGCAAAGCATTATGGCAGGACTAGAATGTTTCAAAAGAGGATATATTTGGCGAGTGGGGGATGGAACACAAATCAATATTTGGGAGGATCACTGGATTCCATCTAGTCATAACATGAAAGTACAAACACCGAGAGGAAATAATATGATCACCAGGGTGGATGAGCTGATTAACCCAGTAACAGGCACATGGGATGAAGATCTGATGGCACTATTCTGGGATATTGATGTGACCAGAATTCTGCAGATTCCCCTACGACAGGGAAGAGAAGACGTAGTGGCATGGCATTATAACAAAAATGGTTACTTTTCGATTGGGTCAACATATCATTTGCAATGGACTCACAAGTTTGGAGCAAACAGGGTTGGTGACCAACCTGGTGGCACTGGTTGTGAACAAGTCTGGTCGAAGCTCTGGAGTTTAGATGTACCTGCAAAGATAAAGATCTTTGGATGGAGGGTCCTGCATGGTCTGATCCCTTGCCGAGTGTAGGGTCAAGACGGCGGACTAGAGGGGGGGGTGAATAGTCTTTTCTAAAAACTTAAGCGCAATGGCTAACCGAAACAAATGCGGAATTAAAACTATCGGTGTAGCCAAGACTACACCCCTCTATCTATAACTTTAGCACCTAGCAAAGTATACTAATTAGGCTCACTAAGGTGTCAAGCTAGGAAGCTCACCTAAACAAGTCTAGGTTGCAAGGTCACAGAACCCTAAGAAACTAGTACTCTAAGCCAAAGGGAGCTCCTACACATACTAGTAAACAAAACACAAAGCACCTAAGCTCACTAGAAATGCTCTCTAGCAAGACTACACAAGTCAACTAGAGAGCTCAACTTACTTAGCTACACAAACTAAGCAATGTGACTAACAAGGCTACTCAAGCCAATTAGCCACGCAAACGCTACTTTTAAGCTACACAAGCTAGAAGGCAACTAGTAAAGCTACACAAGCTAACTAGTTACAAGAGCAACAACTAACCACTAGCACAAGTATGAATAAGTAAATACAAGCTAGTGATTTGGAGAAAGCAAACCACCGAGAAGATGTACAAGGTTGATACGGTGATCTTTCTCCTGAGGTTCACTTGGTCGCCACCAAGCTAGTCCCCGTTGTGTCGACCACTCACTTGGTGATTCGGCGGCTAATAGGCATTCACAAGCCTAGCCCACTAACACGGGCGCCACAAGAATCTACCCACAAGTGAGGGCAGCTCAATGACACGCTCAACTAGAGTTGCTCTTCGCGATCTCCTGCAGGGCGAGCACAATACCCCTCACAAAGCACTTCTCCGGAGCGCCACACAATCTTCTTGCAGGCTTCGACGGAGCCACAACCACCAAGCCGTCTAGGAGGTGGCAACCTCCAAGAGTAACAAGCACCACCGGCTTGCAACATGATCACCTAGTGCCACTCGATGCAAACTCGCAATGCAACGCACTAGAATCGCTCTCTCACACAATCGGATGATCACTATCAAGTATATGTGAGTTAGAGGGCTCCCAAGCACACCAACAGAAGCTACAAAGGCCCTAGGGTGCTCAGCAACAAGCCTTGGCCGGCCACCACTCCTATTTTTAGAGAGGGGAAGAAACTAGCCGTTTTCCCACTCTCTGCGTGCCTCCGTACGCGCCTTTGGACGCAGTTTTACTGATGGTCCGGACCCTTGCCCGTTTGAATCGAGCTATTGGCGCGCTTTAGCACACAGAAAAACACCTTCGGACGCTATAAACCAAGCGTCCGAACTCTACACAGAGAACTTCTGAGAGCTGTTTTGCTCTGGACGCTGTCCAGATAGCACCTCTGGACCACAGAGAGCATCCCGGAGAGCAGTTTTTAGGCCTCCGGACGCAGGTCCGGATGCTACGGTCCGGACGCTAAAGTGCGTCCGGACTGCATAGTCCGCACGGAAACACATCTATCTCTTAGCTCCGAACTCCGATTTCGATGATCTTGGACTTTTTGGAAAGCTAACTCAGAGGCCTACACATACCTCAAGTCCATTTGATCCATATCACAATGAATCAAAGCAGTATTTCATTCCAAGATCCACTCTAGTGTTAGGAGCATACCGAAAAACATTTTTCTCTTCTCTGAGTTGATTCAATTCAACTCCAACACCTTCTCCTTTGCAAATATGCCAACACCACCAAGTGTACATCACCTTGTGCATGTGTGTTAGCATTTTCACAATCATTTTCAAAGGATTTTTCACTTGCTCTCACCACGCCACTCGATCCTAGTGCATCGCAAAGTTAGATCGCTCAAGTGGCACTAGATAACCGATATGCAAACAAGTTTGCTCCTCTTGATACTACGACTATCTATCCTAAACCCGGTCATATACTTCTCTACACACCTATGACCGGTGAAATGAAATGCCTTATGGTTATACCTTTGCCTTGCGCATTCCATTCCATCTCCTTCTCCAATGTTGATGCAACACATGCACCAACTTATCACCAAATGATATGATCCACTTCATATCTTCACGTGACCATATTGGTTCATCGATCTTAACCTCATTTGCTCTTCACCGTTGCGTTGGTCAATCGGCGCCAAGCATCACCCGCTTGCCCTTCACACTTGCAACCAGTCCATCAAGCCAAGCCTCATCTTGATCTTCTCCACCTTGATCACATGACTCCATGTCATGTCTCATGTGCAATAACCTCTTTCATCACACAATCATATGTGAACTAATCTCCTGTGTATATATCAAAATCACCTAAGTTGTCACTCAATTACCAAAATCACATAGGAACTCTCAATCTTCCCCTTTTTGGTAATTAATGACAACTCTACAAAGATATGGAAATTAAGATCATTTTTTGACATTATGTCATTTATCCAATATTTAAGCTCTATACCAAGATTTGGATAAATATCACAAGATCCGACTTGGTAGTGATAGCTCTCCCTACATGTGTGCTCACAAAGGTTTGAATTAAGCTTTGCACACATGCATGAATATGAAATTGTGGGAGTGCTAGCACTACTAAGTGATGCTAAGGGATATAGGATAAACATTTGAAGATACCCATTGTAGTTGCACTTTGAAGTTCATCCTTATCACCATGGTTAGCTAGATACCAAAACAACACTAGAAACCTCATGAGATCAACATTAAATGCACGGTTTCTAGATACCAATGGAAGCAACATATATCTAGCTTACCAACCTATGCATGCTAGTTTATCAAATCATCATACAAATCCTATAACTAGCATACACCACACAAGCACGCATATAAAGATAAGACTTATGCAATATGCAAGCAAGCACATGAATATGCACATATCAAATGCAATCAATCAAGTTCATGAGCTTGCTCCCCCTACTTGTGTGCATTACTTAGTCCAAGACTTTGATCCTTTGATCTTGTTCCCTTATGTTCATGTCAATGTCTTTCTCCTTAGTGCATGTCCATTCACTAATATATCTTTGATCCTTTGATCTTGTTCCCTTATGTTCATGTACATGTCTCTCTCCTTAGTGCATGTCCATTCACTAATATATCTTTGTTCACTAATCTCTCCCCCTTTGTCATCAATTTCCATAAAAGGTAACACTTCTTTATTGATGCAAAGGTTGCACTAGGGTAGATGGTTGATACTTTTTGATGGACACTAACACATATGTATTGGATGACTCTTCATGTAATATCATTGACCATTATACCATTGAATAGGGAAACTCCCCTTTGGTCAAAGTAATTGTCATCCAAATAAGCATTGCAAGCAAGAGAACTATGATTTGATCACTTAAGGTTGAGGATCACTTGTACACTTGTAGGATACCACTTGTGACATATCACATGTAGAATAACTTGAATTAAATACATGTGGATCATCACAAGTATGCTAGAACTAGACATATTTTGTAAGTACCAATGTGAAAGTTGATACTATTTGAAAGATTAGCATAAGTCTAGATACCATTTGAAGGTTACATCTTGATATCCATTTGCATAGTTGTCTTGTGCTTGAACTAGATTCATCGTCATGAGCTTCTATGTTGGACTTGAACTAAGATGAATAGCATAAGCTTTCAAGTCCGGTTTAAACCCTCTCTAAGCTTGTTCACACACATTAAGCGGTTATCTTATAGAGGTTATACTTGTCACTTGATTGCAATCCAAAATAGAGCAAGTACTTGGGTTTACTAGCTCACGAACAAACTCATATACTACCACTAGATTCAAACAACTCAATTAATCAAGCTATAGTGGTAGGCTATAAGCATAAAATTCATTTGATTTTCAATGAATGGTCACTATGTATGACTATATGCACTAAACATGTCCTAAGCAATAATGTATGCATATGTCAAACAATTTCACCTTTGCTATGTTGGAGTAGAGGATAGTCATATAGATTTCATCTCCAATTAGCAATGTGAAGTCCATTAAGAGCATGGTGAAGACCAATGAATACCACTTGGAATTGTAATCTTCACCCATATGATTTGAGTCCCACTAATGATCAAGTACACTTTCTTGTTGTGGTTTACTTGCTTCTTTCTTGATCTTTGCTTGCATGAGAGAATACCAAATGATGTACCACTTAAAAATCATGATATCACTTGAAAGAACATGAATCTCTCTCTTTTGGGTGTTGCTTGCTTTCTTCTTGATCAATCCTATTGATAGGTTCAACTAAGCATCTCCAAATAATCCCTAGATCACCACTTCCATGTTAGCCTTCCAAGTCACGTTCTTGGTTTACCTACAAAAGGCGGCAAGCCCCTAGAAAAGGGAGAAGTGACCTCTCTCCAAGAACCATCCTTGACACTCACTTGAAATTGCTTTGTTTGATTGATCTTCATATTGAGTACTAAACATGTGCCAAATACACTCCACAATTGAATGGCCTTGTACTCATACTAAAATAGGTACCTCAATCACTTAAGATTATGTACTCTTCAAACAAATATATCATATCTCCCAAAGTACATGTCCAATGACCATGAAATTTGGTGGAGATGTGATTTACTAAGTTATCTAGAAGCCATAAAAATTTGAGCTTCATTGGACTATTAGATTGCTACCAGATTTCACATCTTCCCACCTAGGTATATGCTGAAAACTGCTGCACATGTGTTGACAAGATCCACTCCAAAACCGAAGTATCCCTTATCCACTAATCATGAAACTTTCACAGAAACTCATACTATAAGTGTAGAGAATGTGTACCAAATTTCAAGCCAATCAAAATAGATTTGAAATCTCAAATATGGCTATGATCACAGCTAGCTCAGATTTTAAATATTGCTAAGAATTGACAAATTGAGCTAGGCTTCGTCAATTTGAATCAAACTTGAAATCAATTTGTTTGAATACTATCTCAAGACATATATCCATTCAATCCACTTACTAAAGGTGGTCTATTGATCATATCCATTCAAATCAAATCAATTAATCACTAAGCATTTAAATCATCCAAATAGCAAGCAACTAGTGCACATATATATCCAATTCAATCAACTCATATGCACTATGTGTATATCCAATTGAAACATCTTATACACACCCAAATGAACTTGATCAACAAGAAATATACCTTAGTCGATCATGATCAATCCATTATCAAGCTTTAAATTGAATATTTGCAAGCCTTCAACTAATCCAATAAACCACCACAACTTGATTATGCACTTGTATGTTGTAGCACTTGGACTTCATCCTTTTCACTTGGTATTGGGATAAGAATAGCACTAAGTTTCATTACTTGATTCAATCATATGATGAACAATATGCAATCAATTGAATCAAGTCTCCAATGCCCATGGTACCTACACACATTCATCCACTTGTTGATGGTACCCAAACTAGTTTGGGTCCTCTCAAGTTAGGTGCAACATACTTAGGCAAAGCCTTAGCATGGATAGCGGGATGTTTTGCAATAGCAACCATAGATGTACCACTATCATCCTTTCTAAGCATATGATCATCAACAATTGAACTAGGCTTAGAAGTCATACCTAGGGGACATGAATTAGCCACGTGTCCCCTTTCCCGACATGAATAGCACACTCTCTTTGCTTGAGCCTTTTCTTCCTTGCTCATGGTGTGCTTCTCATTTTCTTGCCTCTTCTCTTGTGCTTGAATCTTCATCTCAAGCTTGGTAGGACACCTCGAGGCAAAGTGTCCCATATCTTCACACTTGAAGCACTTGGTGTGAGCCAAATGATTCTTCTCTTGATCTTTGCTCATCATCATCTTGTTGGCATCATGAATAGGAGTTGGATGACTTGTTCTAGCTTTGCCACCTCTTCTTGTCTTCTTGTTATTTGTCATCCCCATATCACCATCTTGATGATTGATCTTGTGTTAAACTTGGGGCTTGACTCGAGCAATCTTAGTTGGGTATACATTTGCATGATGTCCCATCCCATGGCATTTGAAGCACATGAAATGAGATAGCTTCTTTGGTTCTTGCTTCTTCACTTCCTTGCCCTTGTGGAAACCGATTCCACTCTTGTCACCATGTCTTCTTTGATTGTTCATCTTTTGCTCAAAGGTGACTTTGGAGTTGTAGCACCTCTCTAGCTTGCTGCTCATATTATTTAATTCACTTTTGAGCTCATTGTTATCCTTCAAAAGGTTAGTCTCACAAGACATAGAAGTAGAACAAGCATCTATATTTGAAGAGCATGGCATATCAAGTAAATCATCAGAAGAGGTGGATACATTCTTCTTCCCTACATCACAAGGGTTAGCAACAACATGTGATTGATCATTTGACCCAAGTGATGAGCTCTCTTCATTTTTAAGATTTAGCAATTCATTAATTAGAGAGCCATGTTTGTGAACTAAATCTTCATGAGACAAGCAAAGTTGCTCATGATCAAATTTTAGTTCATCATGTGAAGATTTAAGAACATCAAGTAAGTGCTTATGTTCTTCACATGAGGTCTTTAGAAGTGAGTTTTCATCCTTTAGTTTCTTTGTTTTATTTAACTCACATTCTAAAGCCTTTGAGAGTTTGCACACAAGCTCAAAGTTAGGGACATCACAATCTACAATCACATTGCCAATTAATACCTTAGTGCCATCGTGTGACATGGAGCAATGTGATGAGGTAGAAGAGCTTGTGGAAGCATCACTCTCATAGCCCGAGCATGCATCATCATCATCATCAAGTGTGCTTGGAGTAGCATCATCAATTGCATCACTTGATGTTGGGCCTTCATCATCCTTGTCAAGTGATCTCTTGATAGATAGATCATCTTCATCATCACTTGAGCATAAGGTGGAGCAATCTTCCACAATCACCGAGTTGTGGTCATGCTCAACATACTCATGTGCCACCAACTTGGACACATAATCATCAATGTTTGAAGCGATCTCATATGTTTCAATGAGATAGGTCCAAATCTCATGAGCGCTCTTCATGTCCATTATCTCACCAAAGATATTATCTTTCATAGAATGGTAGAGAATGTTAGTAGCTTGGCAATCGAGATGTAGGCATTTCTTTTGTGCTTGAGTTGCATCCTTTCTCTCAATTGCACGAGAGAGACCTACATCCACGATCCACCACATTTGGGGAGAAATAAAATTAAAATTGCATGTTAACCAATTTTTCCACCATGCAAAGTGTGTGCCATCAAAAATGTGTAGACACTCAACATCTAGCCCATAAGTTGCCATCCTCTCAGGTCGGTAAAGACCACAAATGAGAGACCAAGCTTCGATACCACTTGTAGGGTCGAGATGGCGGACTAGAGGGGGGTGAATAGTCTTTTCTAAAAACTTAAGCGCAACGGCTAACCGAAACAAATGCGAAATTAAAACTATCGGTCTAGCCAAGACTACACCCCTCTATCTATAAGTTTAGCACCTAGCAAAGTATACTAATTAAGGTCACTAAGGTGTCAAGCTAGGAAGCTCACCTAAAAAAGTCTAGGTTGCAAGGTCACACAAACCTAAGCAACTAGTACTCTAAGCACAAAGGGAGCTCCTACACATACTAGTAATGTGACACCCTGTGTCAAGCTTTGCATTAGGATCATCATTAGCCTAAGCATTGCATTGCATTCATGTTTACTTATGCCATCATTTCATGTGTGTTTATTTGTATGCTTCATACTAGAATTGAATAGGTGTTTTGTGCTCTACTCTTGATCATCATGATTGCTAAGTTTGCTATTCTTGTAAGTAAGAATAGTTTGTTTTAAAATTAATTACCCTGCTTAATTAAGTTTAGTTTACATTTTAACAATAAAAGTATTTCTTTTCTAAAATTTGGTTTAAACAGTTTTTAATCTACAACCTCATGAAAAATAGTTTTCAGAAAATATGACCTACATGAAAAATGTGGGGAATATTATTCTGAACAACTTTGGTTTAAGTGTCAAATCTTAGTTTGAAACAAATAAAACAAAAATGGAAAAAGAAAATCAAACCTGGAATGGGCCGGCGCCACCCATTCGGCCCGCTCGGCCTTTGGCCAGCCTGCGCCCGCATGCGCGCACGCCCGTGTCCCACGCACACGCTGCTCACGTGCCGCACACACGCACTCGCCCGACCGTGGCTGCGCCATACGTCGGCGTCGCTGCCGCGTGGCTGCCCATGCCAGGGCGCGGACGTCGACGCCCACTCCGCACCACTCACCATGCGCCACACGCTGCCACCCTACGCCGACCAAACGCGCCAGCCTCTCGTTGCCCCTGCCCGCCACAGAGCGTAGTGCTGCGCCGTGCCGTCGCGTCGCCATAACGCCGCCGCAGCGCCACTGCCGACCAGCCGCTCGCCCCGTCACAGTCGCACTCAAACGGGAATCCGCCCTAACGGCGCTAGGACCAAGTAGTGCCCTGCCCCGCGCGCTGCAACCCCTGCCCGCGCACTGCGGACACGCCACACCGCTGTCACCCACCGCGCCACGTCGCGTCACGGGCCCCACCGGCAGCACCGGTCGGCCATGACCACGCAGAAGGGAGCGCCTACACCCCGCTCCCCCTTGCAACCGCAAACACGCACGCTCACTCTCCCTCTCGCTCGCTCTGCCTCTGCTCTCGCCACGACGTGCACCAAGAGCGCCGCAGCACCCCCTTTGCCCGTTCGCCTCCATCCGAGGCCCTCAACTGGATCCACCGTGCACACCAGCTCGCCTTCACCTCGCACACGCCTGCTCGCCTCGCCTTAGACAACCGAGCCTCGCTCATGCCGGAACGTCGCCGCCGTTCCTCGGCATGCAGTCGCCACCACAACGACCAAACGACGTTCACCTCCCTCTCGGCCACCTCCGCTTCTTCCATCTTCGTGGGAGCTTCAACGGAGTTAGAAAGGGTGAGAACACCCTTCGCCTAGCTCTAGTTCATCCTGAAACGACACAACCCCGTTGGTCGTGTGCCATTGCCGCCGCTGCGGAGCTCGCTCGTGGCCAGACTTCCACAGAGCTTCTCTGGTTCAGCCAACCCACACGCTGCACTCACCAGACCACCGCAGTGCTCACGCGCACACTCGCCGAGCAGCACGCCGCCGGTAATCACTTCACCGCGAAGCGCCGCCACCGCACGTTGTCGGCTCGCTACAGGGCCGCACTGGTTCTACCAACCCCACCGGTCGATGCGCAAAGTCACCACGAGTCTAGTGCATACATCCTCGGCGCCGACGAGCTCACCGCCGGCGAGAAAACGCCGGTCAGCGCTGTCCCCTGCTCTGTGTCGACCGACAGGTGGACCCTGTGTTGACCGCGGGCCCCGCCTGTCAGCTGATCAGCTCTTCCGCGCGCACTGGGCCGAGCCCACACACTGTTCACCGTGGGCCGAATACAGTGATGTTTTTCCTTTTTCCTATTTTCAAAAAATGTGTTAATGCTTGCTTATTTCATATCTGGAGTTTGGTAAATCCTAAAATGGTAAAATAAATTTTGTTAGACTCTAGAGATGATGATCTTTCTGTTAAAATTATAAAAGTAATTTTTGGAGAATGTCTTCAGTACTAATGTTTAAATAATTCTTTTTTGCATTTATCAAAGATAAATGTGTTCCTGCTTGAAATGATCAAATAAAAATGTGAAGTTTTTATACTAGCTCTGTCATCCTGTGTAGAAGCTAAGAAAATATAAGATGCCATGTTTCTGTGTAGATTTAATTAGTTCTCTATTAAAATGTGTTTCTGCTGCTTTCTTAGATTAATTCCTGTGCTAAAACTATGCATAGTTAAATCATGAAACTTTTTGTGTAGTCTCTGTATGCCATGATCTGCATAGGAAAAATATAATATGTGGTATGTTGTATGGCAGAAAAGATACTTGTAGTTCAAGTGTCCTTTTCTGGGATTTTCTTGGAAAATCCATATAGAAAATAATCTGGTAGTGTTGATCATGGAACTTTCTGGATAAATATGTTTCTAAGTTTAGAACCTGTTAAAAATAAGTTATAGAATGTTTCACTCTGTTAGCTAGTAGCTCTAGTTCTAAGTGCTTTTTCTGCATTTAATTTAATCTTTTTGTATCTGCTAGCTGGTAGCTTTGCTTTAAGTAATTTTTTCTATAGTAGCATCCAGTAAGCTTGCTCTGTCCTCTGTAATTTTTGTAGATTTTTCTGAGCATTTTTTAATGGGCTTGTTGTGTAAAGTGGAATTGGAGTACATGCGTAGAATAATTCTAAAAGCAATCTTTGAGTGTTTAATTCCTGATTATGCATCATTCCTGCACCATCAAGTTACTTATATGCATTGCAAACATTTAGGATCAGTGGAGGAACACTAGGTGCCACCCCAGAGACAGAAGTCCAGGAGGTACAGGAGCTGAACGAGGAATACCACGAGCTCGACACTAACCTCCCTGAGTGCCCTGACCACCAGCCCTCCACCTTCACTCAAGGCAAGCCCCGGAGCATCCTTAAGCCTCCTAGTATTTACAATTAATCTACTTGAGTATTTTATATTGTGATGCATTAGGTGACAGGAGTTGATTGAATCCCAATTGATGCATTACCTTCCTTGATATTTCAATTATCTACCCTGTTACCCTGTTAAATCAAAGTAAAAGCAACTGCTTAGTCTGCATAGATTAAATGGTTACATTTATATTTTTGTGTATTATCCCATGGGGGTAGTACCTATCACGGTTGGCTATATGATGCTATCGTGGAAAGAACCAATGGTAGTAATGAAATGCGGTCAACTGGAAGGCAAGTGCACCAAGTGGTTTAGACTTGGGGGTAGTCCGTCCGTTGGATCGTATAGGTTTGTATACGATGGTGGCCCTATTACATATTTGAATGTGCCCTTTCCCATAGGGGTTGTTGCGAGTATCGACCCCGAAGCCGAGTAAACACTGTCCGGGCCAACTCTCAGTCTACTGTGAGCACCCTCTAGTTTGTAGATACGACTCACCTAGGGGTGGCCAACTAATTTCTACAATTGGGTGGACCAATCTGAGCTCGCGACGTACTACCTGGGCAGTGTTGAGCGGTAACCCAATGCATGGACCCGACTGGGAAAGTGTGGGCGTGTGTTAAAGGTAATCTTGCCAGCTGGTTGTATATCGATTCGAGTCGCCGCCTCCCACCGGATAGTGGGGGATTATGCTGAGCTTCACCACGATACAACTCCATGTGATATCTTAATGGTTCTACTAAAATATTGACAAAGGAACTTGATATGGTCTATTATATTGTTTGCTTAGATCAAGTGAAGTGCTCTAGTATGGTGCAAAAACCTAGAGATAATTTAATAGGATGAAAATGGTTGTTCTCTAATATTTAAAGTTATATCATCTTTCTCGCTTTTCCGCAAAAGCAAAGTTATCCAGATCCACCTACATAGCCATGCATATCCTTGGAGTCTTTATTTTCAGTTAGACGGGTAAGTCTAGCTGAGTACTGTTGACACCGTTTTTAGCACGTATCAAAAGAGCTAAGACTTGCGTGGATCGGTGGCCATTTTCTGTTGGCATCAGGGAGTCATCGGTAAAATTTACCGATGGGAGTGTGCTGTAAGAAGGAAGTGTAAAGATACCGATGGGTGTAGACTACTGATGCTGATGAGTTGCCGATACTAGTGGGTGTAGAGTGCCGATGCTGATCGAGCCCCCTTCGACTCCGACCCCTCGGAGTGGCGGAACTGAGGGTCGAACGAACGACCCCGGACAGGAGGTCGATTAGCCGGTCGAGCCCCTTCGACTCCGACCCGTTGAAGTGGCGGAACTGAGGGTCGAATGAACGACCCCGGACAAGAGGTCGATCAGCCGGTCGAGCCCCCTTCGACTCCGACCCCTCAGAGTGGCAGAACTGAGGGTCGAACGAACGACCCTGGACAGGAGGTCGATCAGCCGGTCGAGCCCCCTTCGACTCTGACCCCTCGGAGTGGCGGAACTGAGGGTCGAACAAACGACTCCGGGCAGGAGGCTGATCAGCCAATCGAGCCCCTTTCGACTCTGTCGGCATGGAGTGCCGATGGGCACAGTGACATGACGGTTGATGTCAGCGAGGGATTGCCAATGGCGAGAAAAGGAAATCATGGATTGAAGGAGTCTACCGATGGAAAGTTTTCATCGAAGAGAAGACATAAGGAAACTGGTGATGTTATACCAGTATTGTTATAGTAGTTTGAGTCCGACTCTTGCACGAGTCGTTTATTTTCCTTTAAAATAGGGGTGTTCATTTAGGAAAATAATATTGTTATTTGGATCCGACTCCTGCGCGAGTCAGTTATTTCCTTTAAAGTAGGAGTTTGTTTTAGGGAAGGTACGAGTCGTGTCTTTGTACAACTCTCCATGTGGGAGTATAAATATGTGCCCAAGGGCTGCCTGTAAAAGGGGATCAATCAATCAAATCAAAACAATTACTCTTATTCTACTTTTACTGCAATTTACACTTTCATTGCATTAGTCTTAGTTTACGAGTTCTTCAAGCTTCGACGGGCTGCATCATCTTGATCTCCGTCAAACTCTTGCAAGTTCCGCGTGGGAGTACCTCTGAGCTTTGACATCCGGGCACATCGCTGTTGTCTCGTTCAGCTCTGCTCTATTTATCCTGATCAAGTCTGATCCTTGACATCCAGGCGTATCTCTGTTGTCCAGATTAGATCTTGTTCGAGTTACCGTCCTTGTCGATTAATTGGTCAAATCGACTGGCACACCTTGGATATCGAATTCGGGTAATAGCCCGAGGTGTTCGCAGATCCTGACGCTTTTTGTGTCAACACCTCTTTTGGCACGCTCGGTGGGACAGCAAATTATACATCTATCATGGGTGATCATACTGACGTCAACCAGAGGAACGTCATTGAAGTCTCCGAGGCCGATCTAAAAGATGATCAGAAGCTGGCCATGGAGCGGGCTATGGAGGAGTACAAGCAATTATATCTCAAATCCTTCAGCCTAAGCAGGAGCGGCGAGGCCATCCAGAAGCAAGATCCGCCGTTGCCACGGCAGGTCACGTTTGATGCCAATCCTGGTAAGTTACAAGAGATGGTTTATTCTGCTTTGAGTCAAGCATTAATTAGCCACTCCAGCGTGCTGTCCAATACTGTCTACAATGTTGTCATGCAATCTTTCAAAGAAGGACAAGAGCCCCAATATGTCGGTCCGGCATATCATCAACCTAGATCGGCATCTATAAACCCATCGGCAACTCCAATGGTATCCCCTCCCAGAGATCCGTCTGTCGATGTGGCCACGCCGCCAAGATCAAGTCCTGAAAACGTCATCAAGCTTAGAGCAGATCCAATGGCGCCGGCTATGTCAGGGCCTGCTATCCAGAATCATCTAGCGCCTGCCAACTGGTGGGGTTACGGTATGCCTTCAAATCCATCTGCTGGTTCTAATCTGGTGCAGGGAGATAGTTCAGCTTGGAAGGGCTCTGTGGCATCGGCAATGCAACCACAACCGGTGATCCCTATGATGCATTACTCTACGTCCTCTCCAACTGTACAAGTGCCATCAGAAGATTTCCAAGTAATTCCCAGGGTGCCTCTGATGCCACCATCGGCCAACTCTGTGCCGATGCAACACAGTGTAGCGACTGGAAATCAACCTATGGTGGTAAATCCTCAAGCTGGAATGCTAACACATCAAGATAACCAATTTGTTGATTACTCTAAAGTGTAGGAACAGCAGATGTCAGTTGGCTATCAGCCACCGGTAAGTCACATGCAAATGATTTACAATCCTGGATGGACTAGTCAGCCGCTAGTTCAACAGCCTGGCGTACTAACGTATCAGTATGGAAGTCCAGCAAACACTCAAAGTGGACCATCGGTACAGCAACCGATGAATATGATGGCTCAACCTAACCCAGTAAGTGTGCAAAATTATACATCGGTAAATCAGCCGATGCATAACGTCTAGATGACTGGTGCTGCGCCCATGCCAACTACTCCGAACCATCTTCTACCAAGACCTGAAGGGGCGCATTAGCCGGCTCCACCAGTCAACAACCAGCCAATGAGTCGGCAAGAGCAGGATGCATATTGGACCGATAAGATCGTCGAAGTAATGAAAGAGCAATTCGGCATCAAGCCCAAGGTTAACACGTATTCTTATCGGACACCGTATCCTCCAGCTTATGATCTGATTCCTCTCCCAAATTGGTACAAAGTGCCTGATTTTACCAAATTCTCCGACCAAGACGACACGTCAACAATGGAGCACATCAACCACTACATTATCCAGTGTGGAGAAGCTGCCAGCAGAGAAGAACTGAGGGTGAGATTGTTTTCATCATCATTGTCTGGATCAGCATTCACATGGTTTATATCATTGCCTCCAAACTCTGTAATCACATGGGCCGATCTAGAGAGACAATTTCACAAATACTTCTTCGCTGGCATACATGAGAAGAAGATTACCGATTTGGTTAAACTAAGGCAACGTAATGATGAATCGGTGGAAAACTTTGTTCAGAGGCTGCGGGATGTAAAGAACAAGTGCTACAACCTAACTCTTGATGATCGGCAGCTGGCAGATTTGGCTTTTCAGGGACTATTGCCGCATATCAAAGATAAGTATGCGTCTCAACAGATTGAAAGCCTAAGTCACCTGGTGCAGAGAATTGCTAATCAAGATGTCAAGACTTTTGAGCCAAGAAAGACTTGGAATAAGAAGGTGACCTTCATCGAGCAAGAAGAAGATTCTGAGTCAGATGAGGAGCTCAGCATCGGCGCTGCCGAATGGGTGAAGGATAAGAAATCTATGTCTTGTCGGTTCGGCCAGAAAGAAGCCGAGAGGTTCACCTTTGATATTACCAAGGCTGATAGGATGTTTGACTTGTTACTTCAAGAAGGGCAAATTAATTTGGCGCCCAACCAAGTGATCCCATCGGCCGAAGAGCTCAGGAAGATTAGGTACTCCAAATGGCACAATGCGACTTCACACAGTACCAATGACTGCAAAGTATTCAGGCAGCAATTGCAGTCAGAGATTGAGTCGGGACGAATCAAGTTTGAAAATTCTAAGGTCTAGAAACCGATGAAGATTGATCAGCACCCGTTTCCAAACAATATGGTAGAAATTAGTGGAAAAACCAAAGTGCTAACATTGGAAGCTGCCAGGAAGAACTCGTCGGTAGACCCTAACTGCCAAGTGCCTGAGCACGACGCAAGGAGGTTTGCCGATGACAGAAAGGGTAAGAAGGTTGTCGATGAAGGTAACAGTGCCGACAGGGCTCCTGGGGTTGTGATCACGCACAAACAGCCAAGGCAAAATCATCAGCAATCACGTGAAGAACGGTATCGGCAAGAAGAAGAGGAGCATCGGGAATGGCTTCGACACAAGGATCACTGGAGGTGTCCCTTCTTCGTTCATTGCTGGGAGGAAGGCATCAAGCTGCCCACTGCCGATAACTGTCCAGAATGCAATGGGTAGTACACAGCCGATCGGTTAGGTAAGAGACCTTGTTTTGATGATCAGGCACCAGGTACACCAGGCCGCTCAGAGAGGATAGATCGACACATGACCGACTGGGAGGCAAGCTCAGTGCCCATGATCGGCTTGGCAGGCGTGTTAACCAGGGGGAGCTGGAGGAGATAGCCAATGCTAGAGTGCCCGACGAAGAGAGATTCTCTAGAGATCCCAACATCGGAAGAAGTGCCGATCTAAGCGGTGGGAAGCAGCACCAACCTGTCTGGAAGACCAAGCTTCCTCCATGGTGCCCTAAGGGTTTGACTAAGACCCAGAAGAGGAGGATTCAGCGCCAGCGCTGCGACGACCTGTATGACGGTGCAGAACCCTCAGGAGAGAAGCAATGGAGGCCAAAGCACAAGGACAGGGCCCCATCGGCAGATATAAACATGGTTGTCATGTTGCCGATGGAGTTCATGGCGCCCGTCACGATGGGTGAAGAGGCTGCCGATATGGCACAATTGGTGTTGGATCCAATGACGGC